>CM038216.1:60646300-61183910 GCA_021442155.1 Cymbidium sinense
AATTGGGAGCTCTCCCTTATGATTAATAAGGTAATAAGGTCCTCTTTAGTAGGCCTTCTCTATGGCAAAAGGGCCTTCCTATGTTGGTTCAAACTTGCCTCCCATCTTACGATGGACAATAATCGATGTCCTTAGGACTAAAATAAGCTCTCATACTTGAAAAGCTCTAGGACGGACCAACTTATTATAAGCTTGAATCATTTTAGCTTTGTACAACTCAAGTTTATGCATACATGCAGGCATCACTCCTCCAAACCTTTGATCTCATCTAACTGTAACTTGGCATTCTACTATGTTGTGATCTTGCAACCTTCAACTATGTTTAGTGATGGAAGTTGGACTTCTAATTATAGAATAGCTTTGGACCCATACACTAAAGAGAAAGGAGTAGACTGAGTTGGAGTTCTATATGTGGTGCGGTAGGCCCATAAGGCTTCAACTAACTGCTCATGCCATTATCACTTATTGTTGTTAAGTGTCTTCTTCAGTATTTAGATGATAGTTTTGTTGAAGGCTTTTGCTAAGCCATTTTCCCTTAGTGATGGTAGAATATCTCCAATCTTTGTTGTGTCTTCAAGCAAAGTTGTTGATCTCGTTCTCTTGAATGCGAATTATCGATATAATTCATCAAGGCACTCCGAACCTATATACGATATGGTTCCTTAAAAACTATAGCTCACACTGAGCTATGACATCTCTGAGTGAAATCTCCTTCACCCATTTGCAAAAGTACTCAGTAGCAGCTAAGATGAATCGATGACCCTTGGAAGAAAGAGGATTAATCAGACGCACTATGTTGGTACCCCAACACTCGAATGGCCATGAGGCTAATGTATGATGTAGAATGTTGGGTGGTTAGTATAGAGCACACTGTGTATTTGACATTGGTGGCATTGCCTAGCTGTATTCATGCAATCTTTCATCATTGATAGCTAGTAGTATCCTTATCTCTTGATCTTGGGTTCCATCTTCGGACCGGATTGGTTGGCTCCACATAATCATGTGTGTACTTCAGCCATGATCTTATGGGCTTCGTGCTTATCTAAATAATATAATCACATTTGATTGAAAGGCCGCTAGTACAAGACATCATCCACAACAGCACAGGAAAGTGCTCTTTATTTCATCTGATGGGCTTGGCACTTCTCTTGAGATAATTTGCCTTTATTTTAAGTAATCTATGAATGGTTTTCTCCAATCTAACTCCTCATCCTTCTTAGTAATGGTAACCCCCCTTTAAGAGAGTAATTTTTGATGAGTTCAATATCAATAAGGGATTAGACTTATCTATTTTAGACCTTTATTGATATGGACTCATCCTCCGTACTTGCCAACTCCTTGGCAAGCATGGCTAAAGAATACGTTATGGTGTTCTCTCATCGAAGAATCTTATAAATGGTAATCTCTAAAATTTGGGCCAATAACTCCATGGTGTACTTGTGATAGTGATGGAGCTTGAACTTTATAACCTAATAGGACCAACAATTTGGTTGATAACTAGTTGAGAATCCTTGATGATGTTGACATTATGGATGCTTAGAGTAACAACTAACTCTAGACATGCAATCAGAGCCTCATATTTGACTTTATTGTTATTGTAAGGATTGGATAGATGATATGAGAATCTCATCACATCATGATCTAGAGTTAAGAGAACTATTCCTACCCCTTGCCTTTCTAGAATAGTAGATTGTGGTTCTTCTCCTCTTTGAGAGGAAGTCGTACCATCAATGTACATCACCCAATGGTGAATGCTAGTATCCCCTAAATTCATGCTTTGTTCATCAATGAGATCATCACTAAGTGGAGAGTTAGCAATAAGTGGGTGTCCTGCTAAGAAATCCACTAGCGCTTATCCTTTCACTGCATGGAGGGGTATGAAGCTAATATCAAACTGCGAGAGGATCATAGACCATCATGCCAACTATCTGGATAGCATCAGTTGTGTCATGAAATATTGTACTGGATTGATCCTAGAGATTAAGTTCACTTTATGAGGAAACATGTTGTGTTGTAGCTTTTGGGATGCAATGATTACAACTAAGCAATGCTTCTCAATGGGTGGATAATTAGCCTCAGTAGGGATTAGACGATGGTTGAGGTAGTAGAGTAAAATTTTCATCCCTTCATCATTTGCTTGGGCCAACAAAGCACCAAGGGAGTCATCTAATGTAGCAGTGTAAAGTATGAGTGGCTTGAACGAGATTGGGGCTTCTAAAACTGGCGACATCATTAGGTAATGCTTGATTTATTTGAAGGCATGCTCATAATTATCATCTCACTTGAACTTGGCATTCTATTTGAAAAGTGTTGAGAATGGTTGACATCTTCTCGATAGGTTGGATATAAAGCATCTTAGATACTCCAACCGCCCTTAGAATGATTTGCATTGAGTTAAACTTTTGGGGGGTGGCATTTGTAATTTTACCTTAATCTTCTCCCGATCGATTTTGATTCCCTAGTGTCGGACAACAAACCCAAAGAATTTCCCCAAAGCTAATCCAAATACACACTTCAGTGGGTTCATTTTGATGTTAAATTTTCTTAACTATTTGAAAACTACTCTCAAGTCAAAGAGATGTCTTCCTTTTTTTACTTTTGACCAAAAGATCATTGACATAGCACTCATCTTGATGATGAATGAGTTCATCAAATATTTGAGTCATAGCCCACTGGTATGTAGCATGAGCATTTTTAAGGATTAAAGGCATGAGCTTATAGTAATAGATTCTTATGGGTGGTTCTAAAAGTAGTGTTTCTTTTATCTTTACGGGCCAACTTTATTTGGTTATTTATAGATGAACCATCCATGAATAAGATGACTATATGAGATGAGGCAATGTCTACCATTAGCTCTAAGATTGTTGGTGGAAATTCATCTTTTGGACATGCATTATTTAAATCTTTAAATCAAAGTATATATGAATTTGGCCATTCATTTTCTTAACTAGGTAGGGTATTTATCTTCCTAGATAAAGCCATCAACGATCAATTTCTTGACTTCATAAATGACCTGATGTTCTATGTCTAATCATATGCATCTAGGAGCTTGCTTGATATGGTTAGCAGTAAGCTTTATTATTAGTTTATGGACCGATACATTAGGAGACAATCTATGCATCTCTTCATAAATCCATGCAAAGCAGTCCTCAAACTCAGTCAATAGCCTAAGTCATTTATTTTAATTTCATTCAATAAAGAATTGATGTATGTTAGGCGTGGATCTTCTTTAGTTCCTAAGTTGATTTTCTTAAGCTCATCAATGGTTGACTTGATCTCTTCTTCAAACTCTGGTGGTG
The DNA here is from genome assembly GCA_021442155.1 of Cymbidium sinense. Taxonomy (NCBI): domain Eukaryota; kingdom Viridiplantae; phylum Streptophyta; class Magnoliopsida; order Asparagales; family Orchidaceae; genus Cymbidium; species Cymbidium sinense. The sequence goes on from CM038216.1 coordinate 60,649,600, forward strand.
CATCTTTGACTTCAAAGTCATCTGGATCATCTAAAGTTTCTAAGTGTAGCTCCTCAGATGAGTTAATTTGACTTGAAAAGAACCTATCAAATTTTAAATGATTTATGATGACTAAGCAGTAATCATCATCATTGACTGGACCCATTGTACCAAATCCTAGTTTTAGTCTTGATTGAGAGCTTTTGCATTTGTTCTTCCATGTTTTTTTGAAGTAGTATGACCTATGCTTTGACAAAGTATATGGGATTAACCCTTTATTTGCTAAATTATGAACACAAGGGAAGTACTAATCGAAAGGTAATTATATTAAACCTTTATATGAATCATCCTTAAGTTCTACATCAACTTCTTGGCTTGAGGATGATGCTCCCAGAAAGAACCTCTGAGTCTTCACACCTGTGGATGACTTAGGGGATTCCTTAACTACCAAACCCTCAGCTTTTTGACAGGAAAGTGGGGTTAGAGCTAAGGTTCCCAATTGATGCCTAACTATTTCACATATAGACTTCGATACACTTATACTTTGCTTTGGAGCCTAGTCTTCATTGTTATCTAGCTCAATTATCACCTCCAAGGGAATCTACTATTGAGAATTATTGTCTGGTGTGCTAACCATATAAGACTCATCCTACGAACTAGATTCTATGTCTATATGGATAGCAGGTGCACTCTTGGTAGTTGGGACATATCTTTTGTTGGTTGTCCAATAAAGAGGTTTTCCACCCCTAAGATTGCCTCCCTTAACTGGCCTCTTCCTCAGCTTGGTGGAGGTCAGGTCATCCTACCCATATGTTCGAATGGAGTAACAAACTATGGGTGGAATTTATTGTTAGGATCCACTTCCTCCTCCAAGTTTATTTTCACTCCCATTTATTTTCCTTTCCATTTTCTTTTTTGTTTTCTGTTTCTTTTTCTTTTTCTTTTTTTTTAAACTTGGCCCAAGTTTACGAGAATAGACTTGTTGATTTTAAGGGAGGTAGTAAGCTGCATCCCACATATGTTGACCTCGTGAATTATAAATGGCTTGAGATCTCCTTTGACATAGTAGACGATCCCATATCTCATAAACTTCATACACTAATGTAGAGAGGATGTAACTATGTTGTTCTCATGAATCCATGGTCTCACAAGCAAAGTGTTGAAAGATGTATCCGAGTATATAATGACAAACATGGCTTTGGTCTTCCAATCATCTATCTCCAAGGGCAACACTATGGAGCCCAATGCCTGTTGACCTCACTTTTGGAGTGCAGATTCAATCATCTTATCTTAAACTTAGGAGTCTTCTAGACACTAAGACTTCCCTAGTCATAAGACACATCTAACAAATATGTAAACACATAACCTAATCCTAAAGACTTAGAAGGGGTAACCATAGGATTACATTATGCATTAGTGATTAAGATAATCCACCTACCCTACCACCCAAATCCAATCCATATTCACCTTCTCAAACCGGACTCTCAATGCATCAAATTCCATCCAAATCCAAGCCCAAATTACAAAACCAAATGATTGAAGCCCATGATCAAATCCAAACATGAAACCCTTCCTAAGCCATATGACCTATCCAATGGACTTAGCCAAATCTTAATCCAAATCAATCCAAAATCAGTTGGTTTTCTCATAATCAATTTATATCTTCAATCATCTTCCTAAATATAAATTAAACCTACATTCAAATGATAAAAACTAAATCAAACTAAATCAAATTAAATCAAAACCCTTCCTAAGCCATATGAGCTATCCCATGGACATAGCAAAATCTTAATCCAAATCAATTCATACTCAATTGATTTTCTCAAAATAAATCATATTATCAATCATCTTCATAAATTTAAATGAAATATACATTTAAATCATCAAAACTAAATCAAACCAAAATAAAATCAAAACCTAAGCCACATGATCCAACTCCATGGACATAGCCAAATTCCTTCATTCCGAAACCTAAATTCAATTGATTTTCTAATAAATCAATCATACCATCAATCATTTTCACAAATATAAATGAATTATATAATCATCTAGCCAAACCAAAATCAACTTAAGTAAAACCTAACTTAACCCTCTTGACTTGAAATGTTCAAATGAACCAAAACTCATTTGAACTAAAGCCAATTGCAATTGAATTTATAAATCAATCCCAAATCCATATATAAACTCAACTATATCAAACACAACCCAAAATCAAGCCAACTAAACCCAATTGGTCCACTTGACCCATAGTGGCTAATTTGACCTATTTGAGTCAAGTTCTAAGCTTACCCAAATTGGATTGAAATAAGCTGATGAAAACCTCCCATCATGATTATTGATCACCCTAGGTTGATCAATTATCACAAATTGGGTAACTAAGTCAACTTGGTCATTTGACCAGGTCAACCCCTTAACCCATATGAACCCAAACTAGCTAAATTACAACCAAGCCAAATCCCTTCAAACTAATGATTCATACCAAATGAAAATCAATATTTGAATATGACTTGACCTTCAATTGAGTCAAACCAAACCCAATTAGCCCTATTGACCCATGTTGACTCAAATTGACCTAAAAGACCAAATTGGGTCAAATGAAAATATATACCAAATTGATTGCAACCAATGGCTCAAGTTCATTCAAATTGATTGTTGAACTTGACCAAAGCCATGATTGGACCCAATTGAACTTAATTGACCTACTTAGCCTAAATTGACCTAAAGGTTCAAGTTGGCCTAAATCAAAACCAAATCCAAATTAATTGAAACCAAATCCTACAATCATCATCAATTAGTCAACTAAACCCAAACCAACACCCAACCCAAGATTTGGCCAATTTGGTCAAATTGGTCAACTTAATCCATTTGACCCAAATGAATTCAAATGATCCAAAATCAAATTTAAGCCAAACTAAACCAAACCAATTGAACAAAAATATCCCAAATGATCATATAACCCTTGGTTTTACCTATTTTGACCAATTAGTCAACTTGACCCAGCCTAACCCAATTTGACCTAAATGAGTCAAATTAAGCCAAACCTAACCAAATCAACTCCAATTAGCTTGAAGTTTGGGCTAACCCACTCTTCGCTCATTTTAAATCTGCTCAAATCAAATCCAATGCTAAATGATAATTTTACTCTTGGGTCAAGAGCATCACATGAGACAAATCACCTATGTAAGTGGTCATTTCCATTCCTTGGCCACTTGGTACTCTCCCAATGGTTTAGGGTGACATAGGTAAGGTATGCTTCCAAAACCGATCCTTAAGAAAAAATGGGTTGGAGCTTTTTGAAGAAAACTTGCATCTCGTGTGATCTTGACCATTGTATCCCCCCCCCAATCGATGTCGTGGAGGTGTGGGATCCTTTTGGAGTTGATCCGAGCTTGGGTAAGCTAGGATTAAGTGAGCAATGGAAGACGAGCTCCATTCTTCAACACTTATGTGATAGTAGATCACCACAGTCTGTTCTGCATGATCGGAACAGACGATCATGATAAGATTCACTAGATCGATTTAATTTAATCCTATTAAGCTGTGGGATTAATCGTAGCCATTCGATCTTAGATTAGATGGTGGATGAGAAAGTGCATCCATCGCCGCCATGTAGGCACATAGTAAGATTAGTTTTAAGAAGCCAATCCCACAGCAGCATGAGGAAAGTTGACTGCATTAACGAGCCACATGGCGCCAACATGATTCGGCTTTAATCAAGCTTAATTAATTATTTTTAATGGCTGAAACTTCTAAATATCATAAAAAAATATAGAAAAACAAAAAATGCAAATAAATACTCATTTTAGAGGTATTTCAAAAGAGAATCAATTAAAAATCATCTTACCTAATTTTTAATAGTAATTAAAATCTAAATGCAAAATTAATCAGCTTAATTACTCCTTAATTACTTCAGAAATTACTCCCAAATTTTGTGGGTTAATTAAATGGGATGACCTCTGCCTCCCATGGTTTTCTTCGGATTTATTGCTCACTTAATTAGGAAAATTGACTAATAAACCTTAACCACTCTTTTAAGTTAATTAATGATTAATTAATCCCATGAATAGTAATAAATTGGTTAATTAAGTTTATTAGTCATTGTTCAACAGTAAGTGAACTAAGGAATAGGGATGGGACCCCTTTCCCTAAGTTCATTTCACCCTTTTCTAAAAGGAAATTAATTAAGATTTAACCAATTAATTAAATCACTTAATCAAATTTAAATCATAATCACATTAGACCTTGATTAATTAATCATGGGGTAGATCTTTAGGTGTTTAATAACCTAAAGGAATTTCATAAAATTATGGTTAGTCCACATGTGTTGGAAAACCATAAGAGTAATTAAGTAAGTCCCTTAATCTAATTAACTAATAATCATGAGCCAATTACATTTGGCCCATTTTATTTCTTAGGATCATTGCAAGTTTATTTTCCATGCATATCATGTTGGCTCATAATTATTTAGTTAATTACTTTCAGGTGACATAGGTAAGGGTAATTAATTCATCTAATTAAGGGTTCAACATAATTAACCCATAAAATCAAATTAATTACATTTACTTAAATTAAATTAAATCATTAATCTGGGGATGGGTTTAAAATAGTAAGTGACGGTTTGTTTTCTCCCCTTTAAATCAAATCAAATCTAAAACTTAATTAATAAAGAAGCTTTGGTTTGCATTAAATAATCTTATTTGATTTGATTGTCCTTAAGAACTAGTTTGGTTGAATGAATCACATGCTTATATTTCATTGTCCTTTTTCTAATCATGTTAGATTTGGTATGTCATTTCAATTCATGCATCCATATTGTCAAAATAAAGTAAAATAAAATGTATTTCCACTCAAATAGATACAAAAATCATTCTTTAGAGCCCTAGCTACCCCAGACGAGCTGCTAGAGCCATTCCCTAAGCTCCAAAAATCATTCCTTAATTGATAAATGCCATTCTCATCAATCTCGAAATAAGACACTCACATTTTTGACCTAGCTTCCCCATTCCTCCATCAAACTGAAATTAACATTGCATGCACTTTCCCTAAGCCTCATTGAGAAAGAACGAATCATCTCCCAAGCTTCTTAAGCATTAAGGGTGGGACTTCGATCAAAGTAGAGCTCCAAAGTGTCAGTTCATGGCCTTCTGAGTGAACATCAAGGAATTGATCCAATTGCTGGTCAAAAGAGCTTCGTCTCCACTAGATGAAGCTTCCTCAATCATTTGAGCCACCAATCCTGAGATCTGGTGAGGTATGCTTCCAAAATCGATCCTTAAGAAGAAATGGGTTGGAGCTTTTTGAAGAAAACTTGCATCTCATGTGATCTTGACCATTGTATCCCCCCACCCCACCCAATGATGTCATGGAGGAGTGGGATCCTTTTGGAGTTGATCCGGGCTTGGGTAAGCTAGGATTAAGTGAGCAATGGCAGATGAGCTCCATTCTCCAACACTTATGTGACATTAGATCACACACAGTCTGTTCTATGTGATCAGAACAGACGATCATGATAAGATTCACTATATCGATTTAATTTAATCCTATAAAGCTGTGGGATTAATCGTAGCCATTCGATCTTAGATTAGATGGTGGATGAGTGCATCCATACGCATGTAGGCACATAATAAGATTAGTTTTAAGCCAATCCCACGACCATGTGGAAAGTGGACCATTAACGCGCAACCAATGATGCTTAAATCAAGCTTAATTAATTATTTTAATGGTGAAACTTCTAAATATCATAAAAAATATAAAAAAACAAAAAATGCAAATAAATACTCATTTTAAAGGTATTTCAAATGAGAATCAATTAAAAAATCATCTTACCTAATTTTGAATAGTAATTAAAATTTAAATACAAAATTAATCCTTAATTACCCTTAATTATCGAAATTACTCCCAAATTTTGTGGGTTAATTTAATGACCCTCCCATGGTTTTCTTTGGATTTATTGCTCACTTAGAAAAATTGACTAATTAAACCTTAACCACTCTTTTAAGTTAATTAATGATTAATAAATCCCATGAATAGTAATAAATTGGTTAATTAAGTTTATTAGTCATTGTTCAATAGTAAGTGAACTAAGGAATAGGGATGGGACCCCTTTCCCTAAGTTCATTTCACCCTTTTTTAAAAGGAAATTAATTAAGATTTAACCAATTAATTAAATCACTTAATCAAATTGAAATCATAATCATATCAGACCTTGATTAATTAAATGTTGGGGTAGATCTTTAGGTGTTTAATAACCTAAAGGAATTTTATAAAATTATGGTTAGTCCACATGTGTGGGAAAACCATAAGAGTAATTAAGTAAGTCCCTTAATCTAATTAACTAATAATCATGAGCCAATTACATTTGGCCCATTTTATTTCTTAGGATCATTGCAAGTTTATTTTCCATGCATATCATGTTGGCTCATAATTATTTAGTTAATTACTTTTAGGTGACATAAGTAAGGGTAATTAATTCATCTAATTAAGGGTTCAACTTAATTAACCCATAAAATCAAATTAATTACATTTACTTAAATTAAATTAAATCACTAATCTGGGTTGGGTTTAAAATAATAAGTGATGATTTGTTTTCTCCCCTTTAAATCAAATCAAATCTAAAACTTAATTAATAAAGAAGCTTTAGTTTGCATTAAATAATCTTATTTGATTTGATTATCCTTAAGAACTAATTTGGTTGAATGAATCACATGCTTATATTTCATTGTCTTTTTTCCAATCATGTTAGATTTGGCATGTCATTTCAATTCATGCATCCATATTTTCAAAATAAAGTAAAATAAAATGTATTTCCACTCAAATAGACACAAAAATCATTCTTTAGAGCTCTAGCTACCTAGGACAAGCTGCTAGAGCCATTCCCTAAGCTCCAAAAATCATTCTTTAATTGATAAATGCCATTCCCATCAATCTCAAAATAAGACACTCCCATTTTTGACCTAGCTTCCCCATTCCTCCATCAAACTCAAACTAACATTGCATGCACCTTCCCTAGGACTCATCGAGAAAGAGCGAATCATCTCCCAAGCTTCTTAAGCATTAAGGGTGGGACTTCGATCAAAGTAGAGCTCCAAAGTGTTAGTTCATGGCCTTCTGAGTAAACATCAAGGAATTGATCCAATTGTTGGTCAAAAGAGCTTCATCTCCACTAGTTGAAGCTTCCTCAATCATTTGAGCCACCGATCTTGAGCTCTGGTGAGGTATGCTTCCAAAACTGATCCTTAAGAAAAAATGGGTTGGAGCTTTTTGAAGAAAACTTGCATCTCGTGTGATCTTGACCATTGTACCTCCCCCCCAATCGATGTCGGGTGGTGTGGGATCATTTTGGAGTTGATCCGAGCTTGGGTAAGCTAGGATTAAGTGAGCAATAGCAGACGAGCTCCATTCTCCAACACTTATGTGACATTAGACACATGTTCGCGATCTAACGCATCATCATGATAAGATTCACTATATAAATTTAATTTAATCCTATTAAGCTGTGGGATTAATCATAGCCATTCGATCTTAGATTAGATGGTGGATGAAAAAGTGCATCCATCACCGCCATGTAGGGACATAGTAAGATTAGTTTTAAGTAGCCAATCCCACAGCACCACGTGGAAAGTGGACCGCATTAACGTGCCACATGGCGCCAACATGATTCGGCTTTATTCAGGCTTAATTAATTATTTTTAATGGCTAAAACTTCTAAATATCATAAGAAAATATAGAAAAACAAAAAATGCAAATAAATTCTCATTTTAAAGGTATTTCAAATGAGAATCAATTAAAAATCATCTTTCCTAATTTTGAATAGTAATTAAAATTTAAATGCAAAATTAATCAGCTTAATTACTCCTTAATTACTTCAGAAATTACTCCCAAATTTTGTGGGTTAATTAAATGGGATGACCTCTACCTCCCATGGTTTTCTTCAGATTTATTGCTCACTTAGTTAGGAAAATTGACTAATTAAACCTTAACCACTCTTTTAAGTTAATTAATGATTAATTAATCCCATGAATAGTAATAAATTGGTTAATTAAGTTTATTAGTCATTGTTCAACAATAAGTGAACTAAGGAATAGGGATGGGATCCCTTTCCCTAAATTCATTTCACCCTTTTTTAAAAGGAAATTAATGAAGATTTAACCAATTAATTAAATAACTTAATCAAATTGAAATCATAATCACATCAGACCTTGATTAATTAAATCATGGGGTAGATCTTTAGGTGTTTAATAACCTAAAGGCATTTCATAAAATTATGGTTAGTCCACATGTGTGGGAAAACCATAAGAGTAATTAATTAAGTCCCTTAATCTAAGTAACTAATAATCATGAGCCAATTACATTTGGCCCATTTTATTTCCTAGGATCATTGCAAGTTTATTTTCCATGCATATCATGTTGGCTCATAGTTATTTAGTTAATTACTTATAGGTAACATAGGTAAGGGTAATTAATTCATCTAATTAAGGGTTCAACTTAATTAACTCATAAAATCAAATTAATTACATTCACTTAAATTAAATTAAATCACTAATCTAGGGATGGGTTTAAAATAGCAAGTGATGATTTGTTTTCTCCCCTTCAAATCAAATCAAATCTAAAACTTAATTAATAAAGAAGCTTTGGTTTGCATTAAATAATCTTATTTGATTTGATTGTCCTTAAGAACTAGTTTGGTTGAATGAATCACATGCTTATATTTTATTGTCCTTTTTCCAATCATGTTAGATTTGGTATGTCATTTCAATTCATGCATCCATATTTTCAAAATAAAGTAAAATAAAATGTATTTCCTTTATGTAAGCTTGCATGTGTTGATTTAATTTAATATAGGTGTGGCTATTATCACTATTAAATCCAAATATATTTTTCAAAAGCTTATAAATGAATAATTATATTTGTTCTGATGCTAGTGATAAATACATAAGAAATGCATGTTCTTAAAGCTTAAGTGTATGAATGTTGAGTTATCTTTCCTTTATTCAAATGTTGATTTATATAAGATTGAATGGTAATGGGTATATAGTCTGGAAATCTCAGGAATATTAGGCTTTAGCTAGTGCCATGGAGGCCATTTGATTACCTCACTTCCCTGGTTTATCGACAACATGTACCCATTTGATTTCATTCATATGTATTTCAACATTAGAATTTGGATAGATCTTTAATTCATATATATAAATGATTCAATAAAAAATATACAATCTTTGCATGGTTTTCTTTCCATCATTTATGTATACATCCATGTGTTTCCTAGAAAGGCAAGTATATTGTCTAGACATCCTGGGAATACAAGGCTTTAGTTAGCCCCAAGGAGGTCATTTGATTACCTCATTTTCATGGTTTAACAATGACACGTACTTGCTTATATCTTTGAACATGTATATGTATATGTCATTAGTAAATGAAAATCCCATTTGACATTAAAATTGCATGCATTCATAATTAACTAAGTGGTTAATTTAATTAGCCATATGATTTGGAGCTTACTTCGTATGTTCATGTATACGAATTTACATATGTTTGAATGCAAATGGGTATATAAGCTGGACATCCCGATAATACGAGGCTTTAGCTAGCTCCAAGGAGTTCATTTGATTAGCTCACTTCCCTGGTTTAACAAAAGTACATGCCTATTTAATTTCATTCTTATGTCCTTTTTGTATCAGAATTTGGATAAAGTTTTAAATTAATATGTTTAATAAATTTAATCAAATAAAAATATAAATTCAAAACATACACATACATTCACGATTTAACTGTGCTAAAATATGTTGCATGTATAGATATACTTAGGATTAATTAAATCATTTAATAAGACATACACTAAAGTGAACTAAATTAAATTAATATACTTTAGAAAGTGACTTAAGGTAGGGATGAAAGAGGGTAATCCTTTTTTCCTCTATTTATAACACTTAGTTGCTAGTGTAATCAAATGAAATAAAAGAAAACACAAATTAAAATTCTCAAATCAATTAAACTACTTCAAGTGAAATCAACCTTTCAAGTTAAATTGAATCCTTATACACTTAGAAAATATAATAGTAATGCCAAACAAGACTTACCACACAAGCCTTAATACACACATTAGAATTAAGTCACCACTTATAGCTCTAAGTTAGGCCGGTGTATGATGTGATGTATATTTTATTTTATGATGCATTGTTTTAGATTGAATGTTAGTGTGTATGCTTCATAGACTGGATGATAGACCAATTTTAGCCTAACCATGTGTTCTCTAATGGATATTGCTTAAGAGTTGCTTAAAAATAAATGTGAGTGCTCTTTTTCCAGGTTGCTTAAATCCTTAAGCATAATCCAAGTTAGGACACGTGTGCTTAGTTACCCATGTGTAGGGTGCTAAGTCCAAATTATAAATACAACTGCTTGGGATTATATGTATATTTAGCTAACCTCTATTTTACTGGTGTAGTTAGATTTACTTTTCCGACATAAATGTATTTTTTGTAATAAGAATTAGGATTAGTGCTATGGGGGATTAGGATGAGTAGTGGCTAGAAGGCTTTATTTTGGGATGCCTTATGATGCCTTTAAAGTAAGCACCATCCAAATTAAAGAAGGAACCAAATCAAAAATGGAGATATGAAGAAAGAAGACCCCATAGCATTTAATACAATTATAATTATTCTTTCATATTCTAGGTTGTATAAGGGTAGAGCTTGGCTACCCATCTTTTCTCTCTTCAGGTTGTACGATGGTACTCGATCGCACCAACCTTTTATTCTTTTATGATAGTTCATATAATTGTTTGATGTTATGTTTACATTATGCATTAGGATGGAATGCTTTTGATAGTTACTTAAATGATTGATTCTTTAATGTGTGGCTTGGATACAATTAAGATCTTGGGTACAAATAACTTTTCTACCCAATTAATCACTCATAACTAAATTTTAAATAACTCATAACCTCATCATAAAGCCCAAGACATAAATAAGATAACTAAAAAATTTTGCAACCCCTTAGCTATAAGGTTGTATGTTTCACATCATGCATGCATATTCTTTCTCTCTTGAACATCAAGGATCTCCATCCTTGCCTGATAAAGGAATGCTTGACTTGTGAGGGCATCCCATGTGGTGGATAACACCTTCTTCTAGTTTATTTGACCCATAACCTATTTCATCATGCATTTAGGCATAATAAATCCTAAAGCCTCTGTCAAAATGATGTGCCTATAATGAAATAAAATTTGAAAGGATTTTGCATGTATAGATTAAGTCATATGCCATACCACTCATGCTCTAGTCTCTTAAGAAGTGTGCTTAGGACTTTAGTCTCTTTCTAATTAAATAACTACCCTTGCTATCTTGCAATTCATAAGATTAGATTATATGGTTTTAAAATTATAGGAGGAGTTAGCTGGCGACCACTTCAGGATGTTATAAGTCTAGAAGTCAGACAATTTATTCTCTCTTATGGAAGTTACCCTTATGTCCACCTATCCCTTAGATTTAGGTCATGCTTTAGCTCGTACTAAAGCTCCCTAGATTTAGGATCCATGGTAGCTTCAGGCTATGAGCATAAATTCTCATCTCTTAGGCATTCCCACAACCTTGTGTTGGTGGATTACAAGCCCTAGTAATCTAATTAAATTTCAACTCAAAACATGTAAATCTCTTCAACTTCAAAATTATAAAGCCTAATCATTGGGTAGATTGGAATGCTCGCTAGGCTTTCTAATATCATGATTATTTCATACTAATTTTAATTGGATTCTAAAAATAAGTCTTCTCCTTCAACTTTTCCAATTGATTTTCCAAATATATCCAATCCTTTTATAGTCTAACCTTGAAATCATTTTAGATGATAATTGTCTATTTTGATCAAGAGTATTCTTAAGAAATTTCATTTCCTAAGATATAATTAACTATGGAGGCTTGCCTCCATAAAGAACTTAAGAACCTAGTTTAATATAAACTCTACATTATTCATTCATGTAAAGTGGGAGAAAAATATCTCGTACATTCATAGACCAATCATGCCTTAGGAGTAATTATTATGTGATTAGGTCTATTATAGGCTGATGCTTTTTATCTTTTGAGATAGTACATTATACCTCAATGTTATACTCAATCACCTCAAAAAGCACCCCACCTATGATCTGCGTGGTGTCCCCCAACCCCACCACCCATAAATCCAAAAATAAACACCACAAGGCCCTCTCACATTTTTCATTGAATCCTCTCAAAATCATCCTTTCTTTTTAGAGTTTGGTGATGTTGATCTTCAAGTAGAAAAGGGTTCTTAGACTCATAATATTGATTAATACACTTGGGTCAACCAGAACTCTGGATAGTCTGTATCTGCCAACATCCACTATAATATAAAGAGGCAGTTGTGCTTGGTCATCCCTGGGTGTAAGTCTTCATCGCTGAATGCAATTCCTAAGATGATTTTTGAGTGACATGCCTCCTCTTTAGTAGTGATCAGCTGAGCTAAGCATATCTCTAGATCAAGTAAGGTCTTGATTAGAGATTTCCTCATCTCTGTGGATAAGATAAGGGCGTTGCATATGCTTAACTTAGCTGGAAACTTTCTAGGGTAAGCTTGAACATTATAATCAACTCTAGCTTGGTCCTCCACAAGCATACCCATGGGTGGAGCATCCTATGGAGGGGCTATCTACTCATTGGAACTAATGACTTGCTTACCCTTATCTTGAGGTGTTACCATAGGAGGTAAAACATTACCACTGCGTAGGTTGACTTCAAAGACTTCTTGGAATGATGAACTTGTGGAAAATTCTACCTTCTCATCAGGCATACCTACAACCTTTCTTATGGGATCCTCAGAGTCAGTTGACTCCAAGTCAATCTCAAGAGGTGAAACCAATTGATTCAGAGAAGGATAGTTCGACTCTGAATCAAAAAGGAAAGGGTTGAAACTACTAGAGCTATTATTTTTATTTAGACTCAGAGAGCTTTCAATAAGAATAAAATCAAGAGCACCATAAGTAGACAATATATAAGTAGAATCAGCTTTTTTTCATTAATTTCTTTTTGGGTGGAGGTACATGATAGAAATTACATAAAGTAAGCAGATTAAGGGATTTAGTGCCTTTATTAGCAAATACTATGCTCCTACCAGTAGAAGAGGAGCTAGTAGAAGAGGTGGTAGCTATAACGGTGGAGGGAGTACTAGGCTTGGATGGTGGTTATGCTACTGGACTATCCCGAGCAAGTATGGTGAGTTACAGTTGCTGTTGGGATGTCACCTTCCTTGATTATCCTTTACAACTAGCAAACCTTCCTTGGTGTTGGAGGTTTGAGCTACTTCAAGCACCTGCAAGGAAAGCTTCTTGATCATAAAAATGATCTTCTTAGAGGTTTAGGATAGGAAGATATCCTAAACTTCTTTGGTCTTAAGGGGATCGTAAGTATCCCCAAGGATTACTCTAACATAACTTGATTGTTGCTCTAATAAGTTTTTTTTAGGGATAACTATAGCTCTTAACTTGTAGCTGCACTCAAGCTAGTCTAAAAGTGCAATAATGACATCATCATCGCCCACCTCCACAAGCTTCTTAAGCTTATGGTAACTGAAAGTCAAGTATCATTAAGAGTCTCTTAAAGATTTTTCTAACTACCTCCCTCTTGAATGAATATGACTTATTAAATCTATCGGCATAAGTAGGTGGAAAGTAGCTACCTGGTGATCGATATGAATACCACTTACCGGGTGGTGGAAATGGTCATTATGGTCAGATGGTCGGTATGATGTCCAAGGTGGTGGAAGAGGAGGTGTCAAAGGAGGCTGAGCTCATAATCTCCTATTGAGTCCGCTCACCGCTTCTCTACGACACAACTATTCTTTCTCAAACATCTTCTGCGGCTTGGACCTAGATGGTTGGTCGGGAAAAGAAAATTGTTTGGCTTTCTCTTGTATGCTAGCCACCTTGTTGATTAATTTCTTAAATGTTATGATGGTAAATCCCTAAAGAATTAAGGTGATCGGGCCATGGATATTCCTGAGAAGAATCTCAATATCATGATGTTCGGATAGCTATAGTTTGCATTTCATGCTCAGGTTGCACCACCTGAGAATATAATCAACAAGGACTCTGAGTTCGTTTCTCTACAATAAGGTCGCTAATCACCCTCGAGCTCTAGCAAACCTCTTGATGAAGAGGTGCTCCTCAAGAAAAGTCTTCATTGAACCATTGCGCTAACGCATTCAATCAAATGATACAACTAATGATTGCTATCAAAAAAAGGCTAAGAGGAGTACGTTCGCCACTGTACAATACGGCTCTAATGTGAATGTGGCTCCAATGCCATCAAAGATCTTGAAGGATGGTGGCAAAAAATCTAAATAAAATAAAACTAAATAAAAACCTAAACCTAAAAAAGAAACCTAAAAATAAAACTTAAAAATAAATAAATAATCAAACCTAAGCCCTAAACTACAAAAAAAAGCCTAAACCTAAAATAAATAAAATAAAATAACCATAAACCTAAACTAAAATAAACTAAACTAAAATAAATAAAACCTAAACATAAACCTAAAATAAACTAAACCTAAACCCTAAACTAAATAAAATAAAATAAACTAAAAATAAACCTAAACTTAAACCCAAAAATTAAACCTAAAATAAAACCTAAAATAAAACCTAAAACCTAAAACATAAAAATTATTGTCAAAACCTAAACAAAAAACTAAAAAAAAACCTAATCCTAAAAATAAAATAAAAATAAATTTAAACTAAAAAATAAACATAAAACTAAACTTAAACCTAAAAAATAAACTAAAATAAAAAAACCTAAACTTAAATAAATAAACTTAAAATAAATAAACTAAACTAAATAAAAAAATAAACCTAAATAAAATTAACAAATAAATTAAACTAAAATAAATAAAAATTAAACTAAATAAACCTAAATCTATTGGTTTACTTAATTTTTTAAAAAAAACCTTAAACAATAAACCCTAATCCCTAAACCCTAAACCCTAAATCCTAAACCCTATACCCTAAACCTTAAACCCTAAACTATAAAAATAACCATAAACCCTAAACCCTAAACCTACAACCCTAAACCCTAAACCCTAAAAAACCCTAAACCTTAAACCCTAAAATCCTAAACCCTAAACCCTAAACCCTAAACCTAAAACCCTAAAGCATAAACATTAAACCTTAAACCCTAAACCCTAAAACTCTAAACCCTAAACCTTAAACCATAAAACCTTAAACCGTTAACCCAAAACCCTAAAACTTTAAACCATAAACCCTAAATCCTAAAACCTAAACCATAAACTAACCCCAAACCCTAAACTTAAAAACTTAAAGCTATACATAATAATCTGTATTATCTTAACTATTCTAATATGTTTCTTATTGCTATTTTGCAGGTGATTCTCTCTTGCAAGTTTGCTCCATATTGTCATGCATTCTCAAGTTCTTCAGAGCAATGACCCTAACCTATCTTTGTCTTATTATGTTTATCTACTTGTATCTTTTGATTGCTTTAAGGTCTTCTTTTGGTTTTGGATGTACTTAGATAGGGATTTACTCCTTAGGTCGATTGTAGCTCTTGAGAGTTCTGATATCCCTTTAAGGACTTTGTAACCCAAAATAAAAAATACCCCTACAAGGGGCTTCCTTAAAAAAAAAGCTATACATAATAAAACCTAACAATAAAATAAATAAAAAACCTAAATCTAAATAAATTAAAATAATAAAATAAAATAAAAATATAAACCTAAACCTAAACCTAAACCTAAAAATAAAATAAAATAAACAAATAAAAATAAACTAAAATAAAATAAATAAATACCTAAATAAACTAAAAAAAATTAACCTAAGATTAAATAACATAAATAAAATAAAAATTAAACCTAAAGTAAAAATAAAATAAACCTAAAATAAAATAAAATAAAAACTAAATAAAACCCTAAACATAAAAAATAAACCTCAAAATAAAACCTAAAAAAAATAAAAAATAAAATATGAACCCTAAAGTAAAAAAAAACATAAACCTAAAAATAATATATAAAATAAACATAATAAAAAAAAGCTAAACCTAAAATAAAATAAATGAAACCTAAACCTAATCCAAAAATAAAAAAAAACCTAAATTTAAAATTAAACTTAATAAAATAAAATAAACTATAAATAAACATAGACCTAAACTAAGCAAAAACCAAAAAATAAAACTAAAATAAAAACCTAAAACCTAAAGTTAAAAAAATAAAATAAAAACCTAAACCTAAACCTTGAAATAAAAATAAAACCAAAACCTAAAAAATAAAATAAAAATAAAACTCAACGAAAAATTAATCTTAATCATAAACCTAAACCTAAAAAATAAACTAAAATAAAAAACCTAAACTAAAATAAATAAGCCTAAAATAAATAAACTAAACTAAATAAAAATAAAAATAAACCTAAATAAAAATAGAAAAATAAACTAAAATAAATTAAACATAAACTAAATAAAATAAATAAATCTAAACCTACCAGTTCACTAAATTTTTAAAAAAAAACATAAACCCTAAATCCTTAACCCCAAACCCAAATGCTAAACCCTAAACCCTAAACCTACAACCCTAAACCCTAAACCCTAATCCCTAAACCCTAACCCTAAACACTAAACTCTAAACCCCAAACCCTAAACCTAAACCTAAAGTAACTAAATAAATTAAATAGTAAACTTAAACCCTAAAACCTAATAATCATAAACCTAAACCTGAAACTTAAGAATGGGCAAAACCTTGATGACAGGAACATCACCGTCAATAAGGCTCAGTCTAGATCTAGTGATGGAGGAGAAGGTAGAGGCTTTGATTATCATAGTGGTGGCGGGGGATCTGGAGTTGCAAGTTGATATGGAAGTGGTGGTCGGAGTAGTGGTTGCTATGGAGGTAGGAGGAGCAACGAAGGATACTACCGTGGTGGTGGCGGAGCGAGAGATCGGGGATATGATGGTGGATCCTGCTACTCGAGAGGTCGGGATGGTTTTGATGGGAACTGGAGAAACTAAAGAACGATCAATCTGATCTACTACTTATGGAACTATGTCTTTACAGTAGAGACATTTTCAATTATCTAGAGCATTTGATTTGCTCTAGGCGTGCTCATTTTTATCTATGTCATCGCTTGTATTTTACAAAACTTGGTGTGTTACTTGGTTGACGAAATCAGAAAGAAAAAATGTTGAATATAAATTTGTTCTCTGTTAAAAAAATAAACAAAAAACTTTAAATTCTAAACTAAAACCTGAACCCTAAATCTTGAACCCTAAACCATAAATCTTAAATAACCTTAAACCCTAAACCCTAAACTCTAAATCCTAAACCCTAAACCTTAAACCCTAAACTAACCATAAACCCTAAACCTTAAAAACCTTAAACCCATAATCCTAAACCCTAAACCTTAAACCCTAAAACTTAAATTTACCCTAAACCCTAAGCTAACCCTAAACCCTAAATCATAAAAATCATACACCTTAAAGCCTAAACACTAAACCTAAATTCTAAACACTAAACCCTAACCCTAAACCCTAAACCCTAAAATCATAAACCCTAAACCCTAAATCCTAAACCCTAAACCGTAAAAACCTTAAAAACTAAACCTAAACAAAGTAAAACCTAAAAATAAAATAATTAAAAAAACCTAAACCTAAGTAAAATAAAATAAAAATAAATTAAAAACCTACACTAAAACATAAACCTAAACCTAAAAATAAAATAAAATAAACTAATAAAAATAAACTAAAAATAAATAAATAAAAACCTGAATTAAACTAAAAAATAAAATAAACCTAAGAATAATAAACCAAAATAAAATAAAAACTTAACATAAAATAAAAATAAAATAAAACAAAAATAAAATAAAATAAAATATTAAACCTAAAATAAAAATAAAATAAACAAAAAATTAACCTAAACCAAAATGAAAATAAATTAAACTAAAATAAATAAAACCTAAACCTAAACCTAAAAAAAACTAAACCTAAACTCGAAACTAGATAAAATTGAATAACCTAAAAATAAACTTAAACCTAAACTTAAAATTAAAACCTAAAAATAAACCTAAAATAAAAACCTAACACATAAACCCTAAACCCTAAACCTTCAAATGCTAAAAATCTAAACCTAAATTAAATAAAACTAAAAAAAATATTAATAAAAAAAACTTAAACAAAAATAAAATGAAAAAATAAAATAAATTAAAAACATAAACTAAAATCTAAACTTAAACCTAAACCTAAAAAAAGTAAAATAAATAAATTAAAATGGAATAAATAAAAATCTAAACTAAACTAAAAAAAACTAAAACCAAAATAAAATAATAACGAAATCTAAAATAAAAATAAAATAAACCTAAAATATAATTAAAGAATAACTAAAAGAAAACCTAAACCTCAAAATAAATAAAAAATAAAACCTAAACCCAAATCTAAAAAAAACTAAACCTAAAATAAAAATAAAATAAACCTAAACGTAAAATAAGATAAACTAATCTAAAATAAATAAAACATAAACCTAAACCTAAAATAAACTAAACTTAAACCTAAACCTAAACTAAATAAAACAAAATAAATTAAAAATAATCCTAAACCTAGACTAAAAAAATAATACCTAAAACTAAACCTATAATAAAAACCTAAAACCTCAACCTAAAAAAATAAAATAAAAATCTAAACATAAACCTAAAAATAAAAAATAAAATCTAAACCTAAAAAATAAAATAAAAATGAAACTAAACTAAAAAATAAACCTAAACCTAAATCTAAACCTAAAAAATAATCTAAAATAAATAAACCTAAAATAAATTAACTAAATAAATAAAAATGAAAAATAAAATAAACTAAAATAAATAAAATAACAAGCTAAGTAAGCTAAATAAACCTAAATATACCTTTTTTACTTAATTTTAAAAAAATGAAAAAATAAAAAAATAAAAAAAACAAATAAAAAAAATTCCTAAACCCTAAAAAACTAAAATAAAAGATAAAACCTCACTAAACCCTAAACTCTAAAACTCAAACAAAACCTAAACAAAATAAATAAAAATAAAATAAAATTCCTAAATAGAATAAAAATAAAATAATCTAAAACCTAAACTAAACTTAAACTAAGCGTGTGCTAAAAAATAAGAAATAAAACTAAACTAAAAAAAATAAATAAAAATACCTAAATAAAATAAAAACATAAAATAAATTAAACCTAAAATATAATATAATAAAAACTATATAAAACCTCAACCTAAAAATAAACCTAAAAAAAAAAAAAAGACTAAACCAGAACTAAAAAAATAAACTTAAAATAAAAAAGTAAAATAAACCTAAACCTAAACTAAAATAAATAAAACCTAAACCAAAACCTAAAATAAACTAAACCTAAACCCAAAACTAAATAAAATAAAATAAACTAAAAATATACCTAAACTAAAAAATAAAATCTAAAAATAAACCTAAAATGAAAACCAAAAACCTAAATCTAAAAAAATAAAATAAAAACCTAAACCTAATCCTAAAAATAAAAAGTAAAACCTAAGCCTAAAAATAAACATAAACCTAAACCTAAAAAAAACTAAAATAAAAATAATAAATAAAATAAATAAACATAAAATAAAAAATAAATAAACTAAATAAACCTAAACCTACTAGTTTACTTATTCTTTTAGAAAAAAAACCCATAGCCCTAAAGACAAATTTCTAAACCCTAAACCTACTAAAAATCTTGGTCCAAACCCTAAACCCTATCTAACGAACCCACCATACCCTGCCTAAACCCTAAATACAAAATCCTAAACCAGTGAACCCTAAACCCTAAAGCCTAAACCATAAACCCTAGAACCTAAACTAACCTTAAAGGCTAAGCCCTAAACCTTAAAAATCTAAGCCTAAACTAAATAAAATAAAAAAAATAATATAAAAAAAGCTAAATTTAAATAAATAAAATAAATTAAATTAAATTAAAAAGCCTAAACTAACACCTAAATAGAAACCTAAAAATAAAATAAAAAATAAAAATAATCTAAAATAGAATAAAGAAAAACTTAACCTAAACTAAAAAATAAAACAAAGCTAAGAATAAAATAATATAAAAACTAAATAAAAACCTAACCCTAAAAAAGAAATCCTAAACCTTAAACTAAAAAAAATTGAAACGAAAAATAAAAATAAAATAAGTAAAATAAAACAAACATAAACCAAAAATAAAATAAACTAAACTAAAATAAATAAAATATAAACTTAAACCTAAAATAAACTAAGCCTAAACTAAATAAAATTAAATAAACTAAAAATAAAAATAAACCAAAACTAAAAGATAAAAAATAAAATATAAACCTAAAACCAAAACCTAAAAAAACAAAATAAAAACCTAAACCTAAACTTAATAATAAAAAATAAAATCTAAACCTATAAAAAAAAACTCAACTAAAAATTAAACCTTAACCTAAACTTAAACATAAATAATAAACTAAAATTAAAAACCTAAGCTAAAATAAATAAATAAAACTAAATATAAAATAATAAAATTAAAATAAACTAAAATAAATAAAAATAAATTAAATAAAATAAATAAACCTAAACATATGTGTTCTTAAAAAAAAAACCTAAACCCTAAATCCTAAACCCCCCCTAAACTAAACTATACCCACCTAAACCTAAAAAACAAATCCTATATCCTAAACCCTAAACCCTAATCCCTAAACACTAAATCCTAATCTTAAACCCTAAACCTTAAACCCTAAACACTAAATCCTAACCTTAAACCCTAAACCCTAAACCTTAAACTCCAAACACTAAACCTAAACCTAAAGTAACTAAATAAATTATAAAATAAACATTAACCCTAAAACATAATAAACCTAAACCTAAACATAAACCCTAAGAATGGGCAGACCCTTGACGACAGGAACATCACAATCAACCAGGCTCAGTCTATGTCTTACAAAGGCAGAAGCGATGGATTAGTGGTGGGGGGTCTGGAGGTGCTAGTGGATATGGAGGTCATGGTCAAAGAAGTGGTGGTTATGGAGGAGGAGCGATGGGGATTATAGCCATGGTGGTGGCGGATGGAGAGATCGGATATGATGGTGGATCCTGTTACTTGAGAGGCTAGGGTGGTTCTGATGGGAAATGAAGAAACCAGAGAACGTCTAATCTGATCTACTGCTTATGGAACTGTGTTTTTATTGTAGAGATGGTTCAAGTTATATAAGGTCTTTAATTTGTTCTATATGTGCTCATTTTTTGTCTATGTCATCATTTATGTCCTAGAAAACTTGATATGTAACTTGGTTGATGAAATCAAAGAGAAGAAATGTTGAATATGAATTTATACTTTATTAAAAAAATGGAAAACTAAAAACCCTAAGCCCTAAACTAAAACCTGAAACCTAGACCTAAAACTTAAACCCTAAACCTTAAACCCTAAACCCTAAAAATCTTAAACCCATAGCCTTAAACCCTAAACCCTAAAACTATAAACTCTAAACCTAAACCCTAAAACCTAAACCCTAAACCCTAAACCCTAAACCATAAAGCCAAATCCTCAAATACCCTAAACCCCAAATTCTAAACCCTCAACTAAGCGTAAACATAAACTAAAAATCTAAATAAATAAAATAATTAAAAAAAATCTAAACTAAAATAAAATAGAAATAAATAAAATAAAAAATTTAAATAAAATAAAAACCTAAACTAAAACCTAATCCTAAACTTAAACCTTAAAAAATAAAAATAAATAAAAACTAAAATAAAATAAAGTAAATAAAAATTAAAACTAAAGTTAAAAACTAAAATACCTATATAAAATAAATTCTAATCCAAAAATAAAGAAAACCAAAATTAAAATTAAAAAACAAAACTAAATAAAATCCTAAACCTAAAAATAAAACTTAAAAATAAATATTAAAAAAAACCTAAACCTTAAACAAAAAAAAACATAAACCTAAAATAAAAGTAAAATAAACATAAACCTAAACTAAAATTATCTAAACTAAAATAAACAAAACCTAAACCTAAAATAACTAAACCTAAACATAAACCAAAACCCTAAATAAAATAAAATAAACTAAAAATAAACCTAAACCTAAATTAAAAAATAAAACATAAAAATAAACATAAAATAAAAACATAAATCCTAAACCTAAAAAAATAAAATAAAACCATAAACCTAGAACTAAAACTAAAAATAAAACGAAAACTTAAAAAATAAAATAAAAATAAAACTAAACAAAAAATAAGCCTAACCCTAAACCTAAATAATATAAATAAACCTAAAATAAATAAACTAAATTAAATAAAATAAAATATACATATACATACGAGTTTACTGAAATTTAAAAAAATTAAGAAAAGAAAAAAAAAATTTTAAAAAAAACCTAACATTAAATGCTAAACCCTAAACCTTAAAACTCTAACCCCTAAACCCTAAACCCTAAACCTAAACCTAAACCCTAAATCCTAAACCCTAAAACACTAAACCCTAAACCCTAAACCATAAAACCTACAACACTAAAGTCGAAAGTGTACACCCCAAACCTTGAACCCTAAACCCTAAACCCTAAAAACCTAAAAACCTATAAATGAAATAAATAAAAAAACATAAACACAAATAAAATAAAATAAATAAATTAAAAAAACCTAAATGTAATCCTAACCATAAAAATAAAGTAAAATAAAAAATAAAAACTAAAATAAAACAAAATAAATAAAAACATAAACTAAACTATAAATTAAAATAAACCTAAAGATAAATAACCTAAATTAAATAAAAACTAAATGTAAAATAAAAATAAAATAAAACTAAATTAAAATAAAATAAAAACTAAATAAAAACCTAAACCTAAAAATAAGACAAAATGTTTTTTTTAAAAAAAATAAAACATATACCCTAAACTAAAAAAAAAACACCAAACCTAAAATAAACAAAATAAAATAAACCTAAACCTAAAGAAAAAAAATAAAAACTAAACCTAAACCTAAACCCTAATCTAAATAAAATAAAATAAACTAAAAATAAACCTAAACCTAAACTAAAAAATAAAACATAAAAATAACCAAAAATAAAAACCTAAAACCTAAACCTCAAAAAATAAAATAAAAACCAAAACCTAAAGTTAAAAACTAAAAATAAAACCTAAAACTAAATAATAAAATAAAAATAAAACTAAACTAAAAAATAAACAAAAACCTAAACTTAAACATAAAAAAATAAACTAAATTTAAAAACATAAACAAAAATAACTAAACCTAAAATAAATAAACTACACTAAATAAAAATAAAAAATAAACCTCATAAAAATAAAAGATAAATAAATTAAAATAAATAAAATAAACTAAAATAAACCTACTACTTGGTTACTTAACTAAAACCCTAAACCCTAAACTAAATTAACCCTCACTAAAAACCATAAACTAAATAACTGACCCACACTCTAAACTCACAAAACTGAGCATGAACTGACCTGGGCCTAAGCCCTAAACCCTGCTCCTAACCCCACTACCAGGCTGACCTAACTAAACCAGCCAGGCCCTACTCAAACCACTACCCAGGCTACTTAAACCATTGAAACCTACTAATCCTCCCTAGGCCACTGCCCTAAACTAAACCCTGACTTAACCCTGGGCTCCAAGGCTAGGCTCTATACCCTGGGTTTCAACCCTCTTGCACACCCTGGGCCCTGGGCTTAACCTCTCCTAAACTGAGCCATAAACTAAACCCCATCATAAACCAAGCCTAAACACTAAATCACTAAACTCTAAACCTTAAAATCCTTAAAACCCTAAACCCTAAAACCCAAAACCCAAAACCCTAACCCAAAATCTTAAACCCTAAAAGCATAAACCCTGAAACTTAACCAAAAACCCCAAACCCTAAACTTAAATCTAAAGTAACTAAATAAATTAAAAAATAAACCTAAACTTCAAACCTAATAAACTTAAACCCTAAGAATGGGCATAATCTTTTCGGCAGGAACATCACCATTAACTAAGCTCAATCTAGATCTAGCGACGGACGTGAAGGTAGAGGCGATGCTTATCACAGTGGTGTTGGCAGATCTAGAGGTGCTAGTGGATATTAAGTTGGTGGTCAGAGCAATGGTTGTTATGAAGGCCAAATGAGCGATGTAGGTTACAGTCATGGTGGTGGGTGAGGGAGAGATCGGGGATATAATAGTGAATCCCGCTACTCGAGAGGTGGGGGTGGTTCTGATGAGAACTGGAGAAATTGAAGAATGCTAGATCTGATCAGCTGCATATTGAACTGTGTCTTTATAGTAAAGACGCCTCTAGTTATCTAGGGCTTTGGATTTGCTCTATGCATGCTCATTTTTTTATCTATGTCATCGCTTGTGTCTTGGAAAACTCGATGCATTACTTGGTTAAAGAAATCAAAAATAAGAAATGTTGAATTTGAATTTGTTCTCTGTTAAAAAAAAATAAAAACCCTAAACTATAAACTAAAACCTCAACCTTAGACCAAAAACCTAAACCCTAAACCCTAAACCTTAAACCCTAAAAACCTAAACCCTAAACCCTTAACGCTTAACCCTAAACCCTAAATCATAAACCCCAAACCCTAAACCCTCAACTAACCTTAAGCTCTAAACCTTAAACCATAAAAAGCTAAAAAGCTAAACCTAAACTAAATAAATCTTAAAAAAAATAAATAAAAAAACCCAAAATAAAATAAAATAAAATAATAAAATAAACTAAAAACATAAACTAAAACCTAAACCAAAACCTAAGAAGAAAATAAAATAAAAAATTCAAACTAAACTAAAATAAAATTAAAAAGAACTTGAACTAAACAAAAAAAATATAAAAAACCTCAATAAAATAAAAACTAAACCTAAAAGAAAAATAAATTAAATTAAAAATAAAATAAATAAAAATTAAATAAAAACCTAAACCTAAAAAATAACCCTAAAAATCAATACAAAATGGAACCAAAACCCTAAATAAAAGAACCTAAACCTAAAATAAAAATAAAATAAACCTAAACCTAAAAAAAATAAACTGAACTAAAATTAAAAAAAACATAAACCTAAACCTAAGCCTAAAGCTAAACCCTAAATAAAGAAAGATAAACTAAAAATAAACCTAAACCTGAACTAAAAAATCAAACCTAAAATAAAAAAATAAAACTTAAAATAAAATCCTAAAACCTAAACGTAAAAAAAAAGCTAAACCTAAACCTAGGAATAATAAATAAGTCCTAAACAAAAAAAATAAAATTAAAATAAAACTAATCTAAAAAAAGAATCCTAAAGCTAAACCTAAAAAGTAAATTAAAATAAAAAACCAAAACTAAAATAAATAAGCATAAAAGAAATAACCTAACTAAATAAAAAGAAAAATAATCCTAAATAAAAATTAAAAATTAAATAAATTAAATTAAATAAAAAATAAAATAAATTAATTAAATAAACATAAACCCATGAGTTTATTTAATTTAAAATAAAAAATAAAAATTAAAAATTAAAAAAAATACAAAAAAACGAAGACCTAAACCATAAACCCTAAAACTAACCCTAAACCCTAAACCCTACCCTAAACCTACAACCCTAAAGTCTAAACCCTAAACCTTAAAACCTTAAAAACAAAATCCTAAACCCTAAACTGTAAACCCTAAACTTAAACCATAACTACTAACCCCAACCAAACTAAAACTAAACACTAAACCCTAAACACTAAAAACATTGAAACCTATACCTAAACTAAATAACACCTAAAAATAAAAAAATAAAAATACCTAAACCTATTAAAATAAATAAAATAAAATAAAATAAAAACTTAAACTAAAACCTAAACCAAAACCTAAACCTAAACCGAAACGTAAAAAAAAATAAAATAAAAAATAAAAACTAAACTAAAATAAAATAAATAAAAACCTAAACCAAATTAAAAAAATTATATAAAATAAAAACTAAATGTAAAATAAAAATAAAAATAAACCTAAAATAAAATAAAATTAAAATTAAATAAAAACCTAAACCTAAAAAATAAACCTAAAAATATAACTTAAAAATAAATTAAAAATAAAATTTAAACCCTAAACTAAAAAAAATAAAATAAACCTTAACCTAAATAAAAATAAACTAAACTAAAATAAATAAAACCTAAACCTAAACCTAAAATAAACTAAACCTAAACCCTAAACTAACTAAAATAAAATAATCTAAAAAATAAAACCTCAAAATTAACCTAAAAGAAAACCTAAAACTTAAACTTATAAACATAAAATAAAAACCTACTAAACCTTAAAATAAAAAATAAATCTTAAACATAAAAGGAAAAATAAAAGTAAAACTAAACTAAAAAGTAAGAATAAACCTAAACCTAAACCAAAAAATAAACTAAAATAAAAAACCAAAACTAAAATAAATAAACTAAATTAAACAAAAATATAAAATAAACCTAAATAAAAATAAAAAAATAAAATAACCTAAAATAAAAATAAATTAAATAAACCTAAACCTACTGGTTTATTTAATTTATAAAAAAACCCTAAACCCTAAACCCTAAACCCTAAACCCTAAACCCTAAACCTTAAACCTTAAATCGTAAACCCTAAACCCTGAATGTTAAAACTTACAACCTTAAACCCTAAACTCTAAACCATAAACCCTAAACCCTAAACTCTAAACCCTAAATACCAAAAAAAAAATACCTATACATAAACTAAATAAAACCTAAAAAATTAAATAAATAAAAACTTAAACCTAAATAAAATAAAACAAAATAAAATAAAATAAAAAGTAAACTAAAACCTAAACCTAAACCTAAAACTAAACCTAAACCTAAACCTAAAAATAAAACTAAATGTAAAAATAAAATAAAATAAAAAATAAAAACTAAAATAAAATAAAATAAATAAAAACCTAAACAAAACTAAAAAATAAGATAAACCTAAAAATGTAAAAACTAAATAAAATAAAAACTAAATGTAAAATAAAAATAAAAATAAACCTAAAATAAAATAAAATTAAAATTAAAAATAAAACCTAAACCTAAAAAATAAACCTAAAAATATAACTTAAAAATAAATTAAAAATAAAATTTAAACCCTAAACTAAAAAAAATAAACCAAAAATAAAAAAATAAAATAAACCTTAACCTAAATAAAAATAAACTAAACTAAAATAAATAAAACCTAAACCTAAACCTAAAATAAACTAAACCTAAACTAAAAAATAAAATAATCTAAAAATAAAACCTCAAAATTAACCTAAAAGAAAATCTTAAAACTTAAACCTATAAACATAAAATAAAACCTACTAAACCTTAAAATAAAAATAAATCTTAAACATAGAAAGGGAAAAATAAAAATAAAACTAAAACTAAAAGTAAGATAAATAAACCTGAAACCAAAGAAATAAACTAAAATAAAAACCAAAACTAGAGATAAAAAACCTAAAATAAATAAACTAAATTAAAAAAAAAAAAAATAAACCTAAAATAAAATAAAATAAAAAAATAAAATAAAATAAAATAAATTAAATACTAAACCTCTGGTTTATTTAATTTATAAAAAACCTAAACCATAAAAAACCTTAATGTGATAACAATGTTAAAACCTGTGTAAACCCTAAATCTAAACCATAAACCCTAAACCCTACTCTAAACCCAAATACCAAAATACATGCATAAAATTAAATAAAACCTAAAATAAATAAATAAAACCTGATTCTAAATAAAATAAAATAAAATAAAATAAAATAAAAACTAAACTAAAACCTAAACCTAAACCTAAACATGTGTAAAATAAAATAAAATAAAAATAAAATTAAATAAAATAAAATAAATAAACCTAAACAAAACTAAAAATAAGATAAATAAAAAATAAAATAAAATAAAACTAAATGTAAAATAAAATAAAATAAAATAAAACAAAATAAACCTAAACCTAAAAAAAAATAAACCTAAAATAAAACTAACTCTATAAAAAAAACCTAAATAAACCTTAACTTAAAAATATACTAAACTAAAATAAATCATTGAACCTAAAATAAACTAAACATAAAACCCTAAATAAAATAAAATAAACTAAAAAAATAAAACTAAAATAAAACTAAAAATAAACCTAAAATAAAAACCTAAAACTAAACCAAAATAAAAAAAAAATAAAACCTAAATAAACAAAAAATAAAATAAAATAAAAAAATAAATTAAATAATATTAACCTAATACCTAAAACAAGCTAAAATAAAAACCTAATAAAATAAAATAAACTAAATTAAATAAAATAAAAATCTTAAATAAAATAAAATAAAATAAAGTAAAATAAAATTAAATAAACTTAAAATGTTTATGATTTTAAAAATATCCTAAAGCCTCCCTAAACCCTAAATCTAATCACAAACATAAAACTTAAAAACATAATCCCTAAATTCAAACCCTAACCACAAAACATGAGGCATAAACCCTCAAAAACTACCACAAGAAATAATAAACCACAGACCCTAAATCCTAAACCACAACCTAACCCAAACTACTAAATCTAAAAGAATAAAACCTAAAACCCTAAACCTTAAACCTAAATCCATGACCTTAAACTAATAAATCCCAACTAAAAAAGTTACTAAATAAATAAAAAAATAAACCTAAACCCTAAGAATGGGAAGAACCTTGATGGCAAGAACATCACCGTCAACTAGGCTTAGTTTAGATGTGGTGGTGGAGGCGAATGCTAAGGCAGAGGAGGTAGTTCTAATGCGAACTAGAGAAACTGGAGAATGGTTGATCTTATCTGCTGCTTATGAAACTATGTTTATATAGTAGAGATGGTTCTACTTATCTAGTGATTTTGATTTGCTCTATGGGTGCTCATTTTTTATCTTTATCGTTGCTTGTGTCTTAGAAAACTTGGGATGCTACTTGGCCTACCTTAGGGTTACAAATCCAAAAGGATAGTCCACCAGCTGTGGGGTAGAGCTAGCCAACCTAATGGGATGCCTTTAGACATGCATTGATTGTGCTAGGCAGAAGGCATAGCAAACATACATCTTTCAAAGCAAGGAGCAACTGCTGGGGTGATCTCTTGGTAGCACAATAAATCAAACCTGACTTAGGGGTGAGTACTGAGTGAATGCCACTGGGGACTTATATCAACTCAAGAGTAGTTAGGCGATTCCTATAAGGAGTTTTGCTAACACTTCCTTAAAGAGAGGATACCTGCTTAGGAAATGGTACCATAAGGGGTGTCCTCCTAATCAATGAGTGAATATATATTTTGTTTATATGTTTACGTGGACCTTGTTTGTGTACAAGAGACCACACTAAGAAGGGGCTATGTCAGCCTTGACCTATCTTAGATTTACTGGACCAATGGTAAATTTGTCCATCCATAGGACATATTTTACAACCATAGGAGTGGTTACTTGAAAAGGGGAACTGTCTAATCTAATAGTAACTCGGGTAGTGTCTAAATGGTGTCACAAAGGATGTGATCCAAATACAGTGCCCACATTAGAGGTGATGCTAGGGGCATTATCCTAAGCCTTGGAAAAAATAGCCTATAGGTGCACGGTGGATAACTCAAGGGGAAAGCATAGCAGACTTACATCTGCCTTGAGTGGTGTATTCTAAGGTGCGAGAATTAACCAACATAAGGCCTATCCGTCAACATGAATGGTGTATCCATCAATATAGTGAGAACCAATAAACCTATGGTGCCCGTCGGTGTGCAATGATCAACCTAAAAAGAAAGCTTGTAGGCTTACAACTTTCCAAGTAGAATTGATCATCGGGATAATCTATCATTGACAGGACATATGCTATCTGACCTAGAGAAACTACTCAGTGGGGAGCCTCAAGGAAGGACTGGACCTAGACCTGAAGCAGTTAGGAGGGAAGGAGCCACTAGGGGACATATCCTAAACATCAAATATACTTGACCTAGTCAGTGCACAAAGGCTAATCCAAGAAGAAAGCATAGTAGACTCACATCCTCTAAATGAAGTCAACATGAGGTAGCTTATCGGCCACGTAATAAGGCCTACCAAAACTGACTAGGAACTTGTGAGTGTGCAGTGGCCAAGTAAGGAAGGAAAGCATATCAGACATACATCTTCCAAACCAAGAAGACCACTGAGGTGACACACTAGCTGGGTAGTATGTTAGCCCAACCTAGAGCAGCTACTGAGTGAGTGCCACTGGGGGCGTTATCTCAACTTAGAGGAGCATACGAGAAAATATATGTGTTTGTTTTATATCTTTGTGTATAATTTATGTTTGTGTTGTGTCGATGAAGGATAGGATGCTGCTTGAATTTCTTACACCTACCATAAATACATCGTGGTGGCTTCGCTAACAAGAATATATTCAACATGGAAGAGATTAAATTTGAAATGGAATTTTAATTGATGATAATTGCTTTCAAACATGATTTATAATATTTCTTTAAGTAGAGTCCAAAGATTGGAAGCATTTGGCGCTCTCCCTTATGATTAATAAGTTGATAAGATCATCCTTGGTAGGCCTTTCTTATGGAAAAAGGGCCTTCCTGAGTGGGTTCAAACTTGCCTCCCATCTTACGACAAGCAAGAATCGGTATCCTTAGAGCTAAAATAAGCTCTTCGACTTGAAAGACTCTAGGAAGGACCAACTTATTGTGAGCTTGAATCATTTTAGCTTTGTATAACTTGAGGTTTTGGGCATGCCCGTAGGAGTCTCTCCTCCAAACCTTTGAGCTCTTATAATCATAACTTGGCATTATGCTTTAATGTGATCTTTCATCCCATAACTATCCTTAGTAATAGGAATTAGATTTCTAATGGTAGAACAGTTTTAGACTAATACACTAAGGAGAAAGGAGTAGACTAAGTTGGAGTTTTTATATGTTCTCTCATTAACTAGTATATTCTTACAAGTGTATTCTTTAGTATTTTGTGAAAGCAATTTTCCTAGTTGATTATAGAATATCTTCTATCTAAATCTCTGTCAAGTACCATTCATCAATATAATTCATCAAGACACTCTGAAAATATATACAATATGGTTCTTAAAACATTGGAGCACATGATGAGCCATGATCTTTCTGAGCAGAAATTGCCTTGGCCCATTTGGAAAAATAGTTAGTAGCATCTAAGATGAACTGATGACCCTTGGAAGAAGGAGGATCAATCAGACCCACTATGTTGGTACCCCAACACTCGAATGGCCATGAGGCCAATGTATGATGTAGATTATTGGGTGGTTGGTGTAGTACCCCACTATGTATTTAACATTGGTGGCCTCGCCTAGCAGTATCCATAAAATCTTTGATCATCGATGGCCAATAGTATCCAACTCTCTTGATCTTGGCTTTCATCTTCAGACCAAATTTGTTGGCTCCACATAATCTTGAGTGTACTTAGGTAAAAATTTTATGGGTTTCGTGCTTGTCTATACAACATAACCACATATGATCGAAAGATCACTTGTACAAGACACCATCCACAAGAGCGTAGGAAAGTGTTATCTACTTCATCTAATAGTCTTGGGACTTCTCTTGAGGTAGTTTTCCTTTATTTAGGTAATCCATGAATGGTTACCTCCAATCTAACTCCTTGTCCTTCTTGGCGATGGAAATCTCCCCTTCAAGCGAGTACTTTTTGATGAATTCAATATCAATAAAGGACAAAAAATTTCTATTTTGGACTGTTATTGATTTGGTCTCATCCTCTAAACATGCTAACTCCTTGCCAAGCTTAGCTCAAGATACACTATGATGTTCTCTCCTTGATGAATATTATAAATGGTAACTTATAGGATTTGGGCTAATAACTCAATGGTGTACTTGTGGTAGTGATAGGGCTTGGGCTTTATATCCTTATAGGACCCAACAATTTGGTTGATAACTAGCTGAGAATCTCCGAAGATGTTGATGCTCTGGATGCTTAGAATAACGTCTAACTCTACACCGATAATGAGAGCCTCATATATAGCTTCGATGTTGGTGCAAGGATTGGACATATGATATGAGAATCTCATTACACCGCGGTCCAAAGTGAAGAGAACTATTCCTACCCTTGCCATTCCTAGAATAATATATTGTGTTTTTTCTCTTCTTTGAGAGGAAGCCACACCATCAAAGTACATCTCCTAGCGATGAATGCTTATGTCCCCTAAGTTCATTATTTATTCATTGGGGAGATCATCAGTAAGTGGAAAGTCAGTAGGAAGTGGGTGTGTTGTTAAGAAATCCACTAACGTTGGTCATATCATGAGATATTTTAGTGGTATGATCGTAGAGATTAAGTTCACCTTACGAGCAAGCATGTAGTTTCATAGCTTTTGGGATGCAAAGATTAAAGCTAGGTAATGCTTCTCAATGGGTTTTAAATAGCTTTAGTAGGGATTAGACAACGTCTGAGATAGTAGAGTGTATTTTTCTTCCCTTCGTCATTGGCTTGGGCCAACAAAGCACCAAAGGAGTCATCTAATGCAGCAGTGTAAAGTATGAGAGGCTTACCAGGGATAAGGGCTGATACAATCGGCGATGTCATCAGGTAATGCTTGATGTCTTCGAAGTCATGTTCACACTTGTCATCCTACTGGAACTTGGCATCCTTTTTGATAAGAGCAAAGAATGGCTGACAACTTCTCGATAGGTTGGATATAAAGCATCTTAGATACGCCAACTGCCCTTGGAATGATCTGAGTTGAGTTAAACTTTTATGGGATGGAATTTCTAATATCTCCTTGATCTTATCCGGATCAATTTTGATACCCTATTGTCTGCCAACAAACCTAAGGAATTTCCATGAAGCTACTCCAAATGCATACTTCAGGGGGTTCATTTTGAGGTTAAATTGTTTTAACTATTTGAAAAATATTCTCAAGTCAAAGAGATGGTCTTCCTTTTCTCTACTTTTGAGCACAGGATGTGATGTGATGATGAACGAGTTCGTCGAAGATTCCTGTCTAAAATAAAATAAAAACCTAAAGTAAAACCTAAACTTAAACCTTAAAATAAAATAAAATAAAATAAAATAATTAAAAATGTAAACTAAACTAAAAAATAAAATAAACTCAAGAATAAAAAACTTAAATAAAATAAAAAATAAAAATACAATAAACCTAAAATAAAATAAAATAAAAACTAAATAAAAACCTAAACTTAAAATAAAAATAAAATAAACCAAAACATAAACTAAAATAAATAAAACCTAAACCTAAACTAAATAAAATAAAATAAACTAAAAATAAATTTAAACCTAAACCTAAACTAAAAAATAAAACCTAAAAATAAACTTGAAATAAAAACCAAAAACTCAAAACCTAAACTTACAAAATATAAAATAAAAACCTAAACCTAAACATAAAAATAAAAAATAAAACCTTAACCTAAAAAATAAAATAAAAATAAAACTCAACTAAAATATAAACATAAACCTAAACCTTAACTTAAAAATTAAACTAAAATAAAAAACAAAACTAAAATAAATAAACCTAAAATAAATAAACTAAACTAAATAAAAATAAAAAATAAAATAAACTAATATAAATAAAAAATAAACTAAATAAACCTAAACCTACAGATTTACTTAATTTTTTTTTAAAATCCTAAATCCTAAATCCTAAATCCTAAACCCTAAACATTAAACCCTAAACCCTAAACTAAATAAACCTAAACATGCCAGTATACTTAATTTAAACAAAAATGGCATAAACCCTAAATCATAAAACTAATCCTACCTACCCTAAACCTGCAACCCACTACCACACCTAAACCTAAACCTTAAACCCTAAACCCATAACCCTAAACCCAATCCTTAACCTTAAATCTTAAAAGCATAAATCCTAAAATCCTAAACCCTAAACCGAAAACCCTACACCCTGAACCCTAAACACTAAACCCTAAACCCTAAAACCTAAACCCTAACCCTAAACCCTAAATTATAAACCCTAACCCTAAACCCTAAACCCTAAACCCCAAACTCTAAACCTAAACCTAAAGTAACTAAATAAATTAAAAAATAAATTTAATCCCTAAAACCTAATAAGCCTAAACCTAAACCTAAACCCTTAGAATGGACAAAACCTTGATGGTAGGAACATCACCGTCAACCAAGCTTCGCCTAGATTTGGCGGTGGAGGTGAAGGCAGAGGTAGTTTCTATAGTAGTGGTGGTGGGGGATCTGGAGGTGCTGCTAGATGTGGAGGTGGTGGTTTGAGTAGTGGTGATTATAGAGGTGGGAGGAGCGACGAGGGTTACAACCGTGGTGGTGACGGAGTGAGAGATCAGGGAGATGATGGAGGATCCCGCTAATCAAAGGGCTAGAGTGGTTCTAATGGGAACTAGAGAAACTGAAGAACGTTCGATCTGATCTGCTACTTATGGAACTATCTTTACAATAGAAATAGTTCTAGTAATCTAGTGTTTTAGATTCACTCTATTAGATTCATTTTATCTCATGTTGGTAATAGCCGAAAACTTGGTGTGTTACTTGGTTGATTAAATCAAAAGTGTTGAATCAAATTTTAAATAAACCTAAACTAAACCTAAAAAAACCTAAACTAAAAAACTAAACCTTAAACTAAACCTTAAACCCTAAAAACATAAACCAAAACTAAAAAACCTAAACCTAAACCCTAAACCTAAACTATAAACCCTAAAAACCCTAAAACCTAAAACCTAAACCTCATCCTAATCCCTAAATCATAAAAGTAAAACCTAAACCTAAACCCTAAAACCTAAAAATAAAATAAATAAAAAAATCTAAACTAAATAAATAAAATAAAAATAAAATAAAAACTAAAAAACCTAAACAACCCTAAAGATAAAGATAAAATAAAATAAAATAAAATAAAAATAAAACCTAAACTAAACTAAAATAAAAAATTAAAATAAAAAATTAAACCTAAAATATAAATAAAATAAACCTAAATAAAACTAAATAAAATCTAAACATAAAGAATAAACAAAAATAAATAAAATAAATAATTAAAAAACCTAAACCTTAAGCTAAAAAAACCTAAACCTAAAATAAAAATAAAATAAACTGAAATCTAAACTAAAATAAATAAAACCTAAACTTAATATAATCTAATCCCAAACCTAAACCTAAACTAAATAAACCTAAACCTATCAATTTACTTAATTTAAATAAAAAATACCTAATCCCTAAAACCTAAACCCTAAACCCTAAACCCTAAATCCAAAATCCTAAACCCTAAACTAACACTAAACCCTAAACCTTAAACCTAAACCCTATACCCTAAACCTTAAAAAACCCTAAACCATAAATCCTAAACACTAAACCCTAAACCCTAAACTCTAAAACTAACCTTGAAACTAACCTTAAATCACAAACGCTAAACCTACAACCCTAAACCTTAAACCCTAAACCCTAAACATTAAAAAACCCTAAACCCTAAACCTTAAAAAACCCTAAACCCTAAACCCAAAATTAACCTTAAACCCTAAACTCTAAATGATAAACCCAAAACCCAAAACCCTAAAACCCTAAACCCTAAGCCATAAACCTTAAACTAACCTTAAACCCTGAACCCTAAACCTAAAAACCCTAAACCCTAAAGCTTAATAAACCATAAACTATCCCTAAACCCTAAGCTAACCCTAAATCTTAAATCCAAAACACTAAACCCTAAACCCTAAACCCTAGCCTTATACCCTAAACCCTAAAATCCTAAACCCTAAAACCATAAACCCTAAATGCAAAACCCTAAAAACCTAAAAACATAAACCTAAACTAAATATAACCTAATAATAAAATAAATAAATAAACATAATCCAAAATATAATAAAAGAAAAAATGAAATAAAATAAAAACCTAAACTAAAACCTAAACCTAAACCTAAAAGAAAAAAAATAAAAATAAAATAAAAACATAAAATAAAATAAATAGCTAAACTAAACTAAAAAATAAAATAAACTTAAGAATAAAAAACCTAAATAAAATAAAAATAAAATAAACCTAAAATAAAATAAATTAAAAACTAAATAAAAGCCTAAACCTAAAATATGAACCTAAAAAAAATAAAAAATAAAACCTAAACTCTAAAATAAAAAAAGTAAACCTAAAATTAAAAATCAAACAAACAAAACAAAATAAATTAAAAACTAAATTAAAATAAATAAAACCTAAACCTAAACCTAATTGGGTCAAATCAAAATATAAATCAAATTGATTGCAGCTAATGGCTCATGTTCATTCCAAATTGATTGTTGAACTTTACCAAAGCCATGATTGGACCCAATTGAACCCAATTGATCTACTTAGCCCAAATTGAACTAAAGGTTCAAGTTGGCCTAAATCAAGACCAACTCCAAATTAATTGAAACCAAAGTCTACAATCATCTTCAATTAGTCAACTAAACCTAAGCCAATTTGGACAATTTGGTCAAATTGGTCAACTTAACCCATTTGACCCAAATAAATTCAAATGAGCCAAAATAAAATCTAAGCCAAACTAAACCAAACCAATTAAACCAAAACATCCCAAATGATCACATGAACTTGACCTAATCCTTGGTTTGACCTAATTTGACCAATTGGTCAACTTGACCCAACCTAACATAATTTGACCTAAATGGGTCAAATTGAGCCAAACATAACCAAATCAACTCCAATTGAGCTGAAGTTTGTGCTAACCCACTTTTGTCTCATTTCAAATCTGACAAATCAAATCCAATACCAAATGACCATTCTACCCTTGGGTCAAGGGCATCACATGAGAAAAATCACCCATGTAAGTTATCTTTTCCAATCCTTGGCCACTTGGTACTCTCCTAATGGTCCACCTAGGACACTGCCCAACCTGACCCAAGGGGTGGTTGGGTCAGCCATGACCCATGGGATGTGAATTCACCTCACCTTCCCAATTAGAGAATTTGAAACCCATAAGACACCCATGATTCCTCCTTGGCAGCCACCTCCACACCTTCAACCAACCAAATCAAGCCAAATCATCGCCTCCCTGCCACCCACGACTCGTTGCGATGGTCGGACGACCACTACAAGCCAAGCCCGATCCCACTATCCGATCAAGATGAAGCAGGAGGGGGGGGGGGGCGAGGGTATACACCCTATAATTTCCACTCAAACACACACAAAAATCATTCATCAAAGCCCTAACTACCCAAGACAAGTTGCTAGAGCCATTCCCTAAGCTCTCAAGCTTATTCCTCAATCAAAAAAATGCCATTCTCGTCTGTCCCAAAATAGGACAGTCTAATTTTCGACCTAACATCCACATTTCTCCATCAAACTCAAATTAACATTGCACGCACATTCCCTAGGACTCGTCGAGAAAGAACAAACCATTGCCTAAGCTTCCCGAGCACCAGAGGTGGGACTTAGATCAAAGCTGAGCTCCGAATCATCAGTTCATGGCCTTTCAAGTGAACATCAAGGAATTGATCCAATTACTACTCAATAGGGATTCATCTCCACTAGGTGAAGCTTCCTCAAACATTCGAGCTACCAGTTTTGAGCTCCAGTGAGGTATGCTTCCCAAACTGATCCTTAGGAAAAAAATGGATTGGAGCATTTTGAAGAAAACTTGATCTCATGTAATCTTGATTGTTAGATCCCCTCCAATCGCTATCGTGAAGGTGTGGGATCCTTTTGGAGTTCATCTGAGATTGTGGAAGCTTGGATAGACTCCATTCTCCCTCACTAGCATGATGTTATATCATGCACCATCTATTCCGCATGATTGGAATGAATAATTATGATTAGATCCACTAGATTGATCTCATTTAATCCTATTAAGCTATGGGATTAATCATAACCGCGATCTGGCGAGGTGAGAAAGCATGCTCGCCACGAGGCGTAAGTCGATAAGTTTTAAGTAGCCAAT
Organism: Cymbidium sinense; assembly: GCA_021442155.1. NCBI lineage: Eukaryota > Viridiplantae > Streptophyta > Magnoliopsida > Asparagales > Orchidaceae > Cymbidium > Cymbidium sinense. The sequence continues at coordinate 60,687,384 of CM038216.1, forward strand.
CTCCCTACGCCACATGGAAAGCATGTCATGTGGCGCTAATAGGATTAGGCTTTAATTAGGCTTAATTAATCATTTTTAATGGCTGAAACTTCTAAAAATCATAAAAAATTATAGAGAAATAAAAAATACAAATAAATACTCATTTTAAAGGTATTTAAGAATAGAATTAATTAAAAATGATCTTAACAAATTTTGAACATTAATTATGGTTTAATTAAAGTTTAATTACAAAATTAATTAGCTAAATTAATCCTTAATTACTTGAGAAATTAATCCCAAATTTTATGGGTTAATTTAATGGGATGACCTCCATGTCCCATAATTTTTTTGGGATTTATTGCTCACTTAATTAGGAAAAATTGATAAAGTAAACCCAACTACTCTTTTGGGTTAATTAATGGAATAATTAATCCCATTAATAGTAATAAATTAGTTAATTAAGTTTGTTAATCATTATTCAATAGTAAGTGAACAAAGGAATAGGGTTGGGACCCCTTTCCCTAAGTTCATTTCACCCATTTTTAAAATCACATTAATTAAGATTTAACTAATTATTTAAATCACTTAAGTAAATTAAAATCATAATCACATCAGAACTTAATTAATTAAATCATACGGTAGATCTTTAGGTGTTTAATAACCTAAAGGAGTTTAATAAAATTATGGTTAGTACACATTTATGGGAAAATCGTAAGAGTAATTAATTCACTTAATCTAATTAAATATTAATCATGAGCCAATTGCATTAGGCCCCTTTTATTTCCTGGGATCATTACAAGTTTATTTTCCATGAATATCATGTTGGCTTATAATTATTTAGTTAACTACTTTAAGGTGACATAGGTAAGGGTAATTAATTCATTTAATTAAAGGTTCAACTGAATTAGCTCATAAAATCAACTTAATTATATTTCCTTAAATTACATCAAATCATTAATGTTGGAATGGGTTTAAAAAGGCAAGTGATGATTTCTCTTCTCCTCTTTAAATCAAATGAAATCCAAAACATAATTAATAAAGAAGCTTTGGTTTGCTTTAAATAATCTTATTTGATTTGATTGTCCATAAGAACTAGTTTGGTTGAATGAATCACATGCTTATATTTGATTGTCCTCTTTCCAATCATATTAAGTTTGGTATGTCATTTAAATTCATGCATCTATCTTTTCAAAATTAAGTAAAATAAAATGGTTTTTTTTATGTAAGCTTGCATGTGTTGATTTAATTTAATATATGTGTGGCTATTACCACTATTAAATCCAAATGTATTTTTTAAAAGCTTATAAATAAAGAATAATATGTGTTATTATGCTAGTTATAAATACATAAGAAATGCATGTGCTTATAGCTTAAGTGTATGAATGTTGAGTTCTATTTCCTCTATTCATGTGTTGATTTATGTAAGATTGAATGGTAATGGGTATATAGTCTGGACATCCTGGGAACATGAGGCTTTAGTTAGCCCCAAGAAGGTCATTTGATAACCTCACTCCCATAGTTTAACAATGGAACGTATCCATTTTGTTTCATTCTTATGTATTTCAATTGTAGATATTAGATAGAGCTATAATACATATATATAAATGATTCAATCAAAAAAAAATATACAATCTTTGCATGGTTTTCTTTCCCTCATTTATGTATACATCCATGTGTGTCCAAGAAAAGTAAGTATATAGTCTGGACATTAGAATTAAGTCACCACTTCTAGCTCTAAGTTAGGATGGTGTATGCTATGATGTATGTTTTGTTTTATGATGTATTATTTTAGATTGGATATTAGGGTGTATGCTTTGTAGATTAGATGATAGGCCAATATTAATCTAATCATATTTTTTGCAAAGGATTATGCTTAAGGGATACTTAAAAATAAATGTGAATGCTCTTTTTGCAAGTTGCTAAAATCCTTAAGCATAATCCAAGTTAGGACATGTGGACTTAGTTACCCATGTGTACGGTGATAAGTCCAAATTATAAATACAACTGCTTGGGATTATATTTATATTTAGCTAACCCCTATTTTGCAGGTGTAGTTAGATTTACTTTTGCCACATAAATGTAATTTTTGCAATAGGATGCCTTTGAAGCAAGCACCATCCAAATGTGTGGGATTACGATGAGCATTGGACCAAAGGCTTCGTCCTAGAGTGCCCTGTGATGCCTTTGAAGCAAGCACCATCCAAATGAAAGAAGGAACCAAATCAGAAATGGAGAAATGAAGAAAGAAGACCGCCATAGCATTTAATACATTTATAATTTTTCTTTCATATTCTAGGTTGTTTAAGGGTAGAGCTCGGCTACCCTAAATCCTAAACCCTAACCCTAACCTTAAACCCTAAACTCTAAACCTTAAACCCTAAAACCATAAACCTTAAACCTTAAATTATTCCTAAACCCAAAAAACCCTAAACCCTAAAGCCTAATCCCTAAACCTTAAACCCTATAACATAAACTAACCCTAAACCCTAAGCTAACCCTAGACTTTAAACTCTAAAACCTAAAAACCCTAAACCCTAAAGCTTAAACACTAAACCCTAAACCCCCACACCCTGGCCTGGGCCCTAAACCCTAAACCGTAAACTCTAAACCCTAAAAAAAAAACTTAAACCTATTAAATAAAACCTAAAATAAAATAAAATAATAGATAAAAACCTAAACTAAACATAAACCTAAATAAATAAAATAATAAACTAATAAAATAAACTAAAACAAAATATATAGACCTAAACTAAACTAAAGATAAAATAAACTTAAAATAAAACATTAAAATTAACTAAATAAACAAAAGTAGAAATGTTGAATCTGGTTTCTTAAGAGACCCCAAAATACACGACTAACTTGAAACTTAAATCTATAACCTAAACCCTAAACCCTAAAAACCCTAAACCCTAAAAACCCTAAACCTTAATCCCTGAACCCTAAACCCAAAATCTTAAACTCTAAACCCTAAACCCTAAATCCAATAAAAAACAAAACCAAAAACCCTAAATCGTAAACCCCAAACCCTAAACCATACACCATAAACCATAAACCCTAAACCTTAAACCCTAAACACTAAAAAGATAAAAACCTAAACTAAAAATAAATAAAGCCTAAAAATAAAATATATAAAAAATCTAAACCAAAATAAAATAAAAACATAAACTAAAATCTAAACCTAAACTTGAACCTAAACTTAAAAAGAGAATAAAATTAAAATTAAAACTAATCAAAAATAAAATAAATAAAAAGATAAACTAAACTAAAAAAATAAAAAACCTAAATAAAATAAAAACTAAACCTAAAATAAAAATAAAACAAACTTAAAATAAAATAAAATAAAAACCTAAACCTAAAAAATAAACCTAAAAGTAAAAATAAAATAAACCTAAACCTAAACCAAAAATAAACTAAACCAAAACCTAAACCTAAACTAAATAAAATATAATAAACTAAAATAAACCTAAACCTAAACTAAAAATAAACCTAAGAATAAACCTAAAATAAAACTAAAACCTAAACCTAAGAAAAGAAAATAAAAACCTAAACTTAAACCTAAAAATAAAAAATAAAACCTAAACCAAAAAAATAAAATACAAACCTAAACCTAAACCTAAAATTAAAAAAGAAAACTAAACCTCAAAAAGAATATAAAAAAAATTCAACTAAAAAATAAACATAAACCTAAACCTTATCCTAAAAAATAAAATAAAATAAAAAACCTAAACTAAAATAAATAAACCTAAAATAAATAAACTAAAAAAAATAAAAATAAATTAAACTTAAATATAATAAAATAAAATAAATTTTGAAGGAATGTTGAATATGGTTATTCTCTGTTTAAAATAAAACCAAAACTAGGCAGCTAAAATGAATCCTCAAAACCTAGGCTTTTAGGCCCTAGGCCAGACCACTGAGCCACAGAGCCACTGGCTAAATGGGATCACGGACTAAAAGGCCCTAAACCTGACCACTGACCACTGACAGCCAGGCCAACCACTGAGCCACAACCACAACCTAACTAACCTAAACTAAACCCTGAGCCACTAAATAAAAGAAACCCAAACCACTGAGCCCATTCCCAATTCAGACCCTAGGCTCAAACTCACAAAGGACATAAAGAATTTAAAAAAGCTAAAATCTAAACTAAAGAATCCTAAACATAAAATAAAACGAACCTTAAAAAGCTAAAAGCTAAAATCTAAACTAAAGAAATCCTAAACATAAAAAATAAAAAAATTTAAACTAAAAGAAAATAATAAATTAAAATAAAATAAAAACATAAAACAAAACCTAAACCTAGACCTAAACTTAAACATAAAGCTAAAAAGAAAATAAAATAAAAAATAAAATCTACAATTAATTAAAATAAATAAAAACCTAAACTAAACTAAAAAAAATAAAAAACTTAAATAAAGTAGAAGACTAAACCTAAAATAATAATAATAATACAAACCTAAAATAAAATAAAAACTAAATGTAAAACATAAACTTAAACAATAAACCTAAAATAAAACCTAAACCCTAAACTAAAAAAAACAAAACCTAAAAAAAATAATAACAAATTGAAACCTAAACTAAATTAAACTAAACTAAAATCAATAAAACCTAAACCTAAACCTAAACATAAACTAAATGAAATAAAATAAACTAAAAATAAACCTAAACCTAAACTGAAAAATAAAACCTAAAAATAAACATAAAATAAAACCTAAAAGTTAAACCTAAAAAAGTAAAATAAAAACCTAAACCTAAACCTAAAAATAAAAAATAAAATTGAAACCTAAAAAATAAAATAAAAAGAAAACTTAACTAAAAAAATATACCAAATCCTGAACCTAAACCTAAAAACAAAACTAAAATGAAAAACCTAAACTAAAATAATTAAACCTAAAATAAATAAACTAAATTAAATAAAAATAAAAATAAACCTAAATTAAAATAGAAAAATAAAATATACTAAAATAAATATAAAAATAAACTAAATAAACTTAAACCTATGAGTTTACTTAATTTTAAAAATAAAAGCAACTGTAACCCTAAAACTAAAACCCTTAACCCAATTTGTCCACTTGACCCAAAGTTGCCAATTTTACCTATTTGAGCCAAGTTCTAATCCTACCCAAACTGGATTGAACCAAATCCATCAAAATCTCAAATCATGATTGTGGATAACCCTAGGTTGATCAATTGACACAAATTGGGTCAAACCAAGTCAACCCCTTAACCTATATGAACCCAAACTAGCCAAATTGTAACCTAAGACAAATCTCTTGAAACCAATGAATCATACCAAATGAAAATCAATATTTGAATATGACTTGACCTTCAATTGAATCGAACCAAACCCCATTGATCCTTTTGACCCAAGTTGACCAAAATTGACCTAAAAGACCAATTTGGGTTAAATCAAAATATAAACCAAATTGATTGCAACCAATGACTCAAGTTCATTCCAAATTGATTGTTGAACTTGACCAAAGCCATGATTTCACCCAATTAGCCTACTTAGCCCAAAGTGACTTATATGTTCAAGTTGGATTAAATCAAAGCAAAATCCAAATTAATTGAAACCAATGCTTACAATCATCTTTAGTTGGTCAACTAAACCCAAACCAACACCTATCCCAAGCCAATTTGGCCAATTTAGTCAAATTGGTCACCTTAACCCATTTGACCCAAATAAATTCAAATGAACCAAAATCAAATCTAAGCCAAACTAAACAAAACCATTTAAACTAAAACATCCCAAATGATCATATGAACTTAACCCAACCCTTAGTTTGATCTAATTTGACCAATTGGTCAACTTGACCCAACCTAACCCAATTTGACCTAAATGAGTCAAATTGACATAACCAAATCAACTCCAATTGACTTGAAATTTGGGCTAACCCACTTTTGGCTCATTTCAAATCTTTTTAAATAAAATCCAATGCCAAACGATCATTCTACCCTTAAGTCAAAGGGATCACTTTAGATAAATTACCCATGTAAGTGGTCATTTACATTCTTTGGCCACTTGGTACTCTCCCAATGGTCCACCTAGGCCCCTAAGACACTGCCCAACCTGACCCAAGGGGTGGTTGGGTCGGCCATGATCGATGGGAGGTGAGATCACCTCACCATCCCAATTGGAGCATTTGAAACCCATAGGACACCAATGATTCTTCCTTGGCAGCCACCTCCACACATTCAACCAACCAAGCCGAGCCAACTCACCTCCTCCCTGCCACCCACAACTCCCTGAGATGGCCGGACGTCTATTAGAAGCCAAACCCGATCCCACCATTTGATCAAGATGAAGGGGGGTATACACCTTATCATTTCCACTCAAACACACACAAAAATAAATCCTCAGAGCTCTAGCTACCCAAGATGAGCTGCCAGAGCCATTCCCTAAGCTCCTAGGTTCATTCCTCGATCAAAAAATTCCATTCCAGTCCATCCTAAAATAGGACAGTCCCATTTTTGACCTAACTTCCCCATTTATCTATCAAACTTAAATTAACTTTGAACGCACCTTCCCTAGGCATCATCGAGCAAGAATGTATAATCTCCCAAGCTTCTTGAGCACCGGAGGTGGGACTTCGATCAAAGTCGAGCTCCAAATCATAGGTTCATGGCCTTTCGAGCAAACATCAAAGAATTGATCCAATTGCTACTCAACAGAGCTTCATCTCCACTAGATGAAGCTTCCTCAATCGTTCAAGCTGTTGGTCTTGAGTTCTAGCGAGGTATGCTTCCAATACCAATCCTTAGGCAAAAATGAGTTGGAGCTTTTTGAAGAAACTTGCATCTCGTGTGATCTTGACCATTAGATCCCCTGCGATCGATGTAGTGAAGGTGTGAGATCCTTTTGGAGTTAATCCAAGCACGGGTAAGCTTAGATTAAGTGAGCAAAGTTGAACGGACACCATTCTTCATCTCTCGCTTGACATTAAATCATGCACTGTCTGTTTCACATGATCAGAACTCACGGTCATGATTAAAGCCACTAGATCGATCTGATTTAATCCTATTAAGCTGTGAGATTAATCATAGAAATTCGATCTTAGATAAGAAAATTGACGAGAAAGCGTGTCAGCCGCCGCCATGTAGGCACTGAGTCGGATAAGTTTTAAGTAGCCAATCCTATGGTGCCATGTGGAAAGTGCACCGCATCAGTGTACCATGTGCTGTCAATAGGATTACGCTTTAGTTAGGCTTATTTAATAATTTTTAATGGCTGAAACTTTTAAAAATCATAGATAAATCAAAAAATGCAAATAAATACTCATTTTAATGGTATTTGAGAGGAGAATTAATTAAAAATAATCTTAACTAATTTTGAATAGTAATTATAATTTAATTACAAAATTAATTAACTTAATTACTCCTTAATTACTTAAGCAATTAATCCCAAATTTTATGGGTTAATTAATGGGATGATCTCTGCCACCCATGATTTTCTTGGGATTTATTGCTCACTTAATTAGAAAAATTGACTAATTAAACCTTAACTACTCTCTTAAGTTAATTAATGATTAATTAATTCCATGAACCGTAATAAATTGGTTAATTAAGTTTATTAATCATTATTCAACAGTAAGTGAACTAAGGAATATGGTTGGGACCCCATTCACTAAGTTCATTTCACCCTTTTTTAAAATGGAATTAATTAAGATTTAACTAATTAATTAAATCACTTAATCAAATTGAAATCATAATCACATCAGACTTTAATTAATTAAATTGTGGAGTACATCATTAGGTGCTTAATAACCTAAAGGAGTTTATTAAAATTATGGTTAGTCCAAATGTGTGAGAAAACCATAAGAGTAATTAACTAAGTCCCTTAATCTAATTAACTATTAATCATGAGTCAATTGCATTAGGCCCTTTTTATTTCTTAGGATCATTGCAGGTTTATTTTCCAAGCATATCATGTTGGCTCATATTATTTAGTTAAGTACTTTAAGGTGACATAGGTAAGGGTAATTAATTCATCTAATTAAGGTTTCAACTTAATTAACCCATAAAATCAACTTAATTATATTTCCTTAAATTAAATCAAATCACTAATGTGGGAATGGGTTTAAAATAGCAGGTGATGATTTCTCTTCTCCTCTTTAAATTAAATGGAATCTAAAACTTAATTAAAAAAGATGCTTTGGTTTACTTGAAATAATCTTATTTGATTTGATTGTCCTTAAGAACTAGTTTGGTTGAATGAATCACAAGCTTATATTTCATTGTCCTCTTTCCAATCATGTTAAATTTAGTATGTCATTCAAATCCATGCATCCATCTTTTCAAAATCTAGTAAAATAAAATGGATTTCCTTTATCTAAGCTTGCATGTGTTGAATTAATTTAATATATGCGTGGCTATTATCACTATTAAATCCAAATGTTTCTTTTCAAAAGTTTATAAATGATTAATAATGTGTTATGATGCTAGTTATAAATACATAAGAAATTCATGTGCTTATAACTTAGGTGTATGAATGTTGAGTTCTCTTTCCTCTATTCATGTGCAGATTTATATAAGATTGAATGGTAATGGGTATATAGTCTGGACATCCTGGGAGGAGCAATAAAGGTTACAACCATGGTGGTGGTGGTGGAGGGAGATATCGAGGATATGATGGTGGATCCCGCTACTGGAGTGGTCAGGGTGGTTCTGATTGGAACTAGAGAAACTAAAGAATGGTTGATCCGATCTACTGCTTATGGAACTATGTCTTTATAGTAGAGAAGGTTCTAGTTATTTAGGTTTTGATTTCATGCTATTTTTTTATCTATGTCATCGCTTGTGTCTTAGAAAACTTGGTATGTTACTTGGTTGAGGAAATCGAAAAGAAGAAATGTTGAATCTGAATTTGTTCTCTGTTAAAACCAAAAAAACCAAAAACCCTAAACCCTAAACTAAAATTTGAACCCTAAACCTAAAACTTAAACCTTAAACCATAAATCTTAAACCCTAAAAATCCTAAACCCTAAACCTTATGCCTTAAACGACTAAACCTTAAACCCAAAACCCTAAATAATAAACACCACCCCCCACCACCTAAACTAAACTAAAATAATAAAAAAAACCTAAATAAAGTAAAAACAAAACCTAAAATAAAAAATAAATAAACCTAAAATAAAATAAAATAAAAGCTAAATTAAAACATAAACCTAACAATAAACCAAAAACTAAAACCTAAAACCTAAAAATTAATAAAAAATAAAAAATAAACCTAAACCTAAACCTAAACATAAACTAAATAAAATAAAATAAACTAAAAATAAACTAAAAAGAAACCTAAACCTAAATTAAAAACTAAAACCTAAAAATAAACCTAAAATAAAAACCTAAAACCTAAACCTTAAAAAATTAAATAAATGCTTAAACATAAACATAAAAATAAAAAATAAAACCTAAACCTACAAAATAAAATAAAAATAAAAATAAACTAAAAAATAAAGCTAAATCTAAACCTACACCTAAAAAGTAAACTAAAGTGAAAAACCTAAACTAAAATAAATAATCCAAAATAAATAAATTAAATTAAATAAAAATAAAAGTAAATCTAAATCAAAATAAAAAATAAAATAAAGTAAAATAAAAAAAAATAAACTAAATAAACATAAAGCTACCAATTTACTTAATAAAATAAATAAATAAATATAATTAAATAAATAAATAACTAAATCTAAAAATGAAACCCTAAAACTAACCTTAAACCCAAAACCTACAACCCTAAACCCTAAACCCTAAAAAACCTTAAATCGTAAACCCTAAACCCTAAACACTAATCCCTAACCCTAACCCAAAACCCAAAATCTTAAACTCTAAACCCTAAACCCCTAAACTCTAAAACCCTAACCTAACCCAAAACCTAAAGCCATAAACCCTAAACCATAAAAACCCTAAACATTAAATCCTAAACCTTAAACCTTAAACCCTAAACCCTGAACTAACCCTAAACCCTAAGCTAACCCTAACCTAAATGCTAAAGCCTAAAAATCATAAACCCTAAAACCTAAATACTAAACCCTAAATCCTAACCCTAAACCCTAAACCCTATACCCTAAATAGTATACCTAAACCCTAAACCCTAAACTCTAATCCTTATACCCTAAATCTTAAACCCTAAATCCTAAACCCTAAAACTAACCCTAAATCTTAAACTTTAAGCACTAAAAACCTAAAATCCTAAACCTACACTAAATAAAACCTAAAAAACCTAAACCTATAAAAATAAAATAAAAACTTAAACTAAAACTTAAATATAGACCTAAAAATAAAATAAAATAAACTAATAAAAATAACTTATAATAAAATAAATAAAAACTTAAACTAAACTAAAAAAAAATAAACATAAGAATAAAAAACCTAAATAAAATTAAAAACTAAACATAAAATAAAAATAAAATACACTTAAAAGAAAAATAAAATAAAATAAAATAAAAACTTAAACATAAAAAATAAACCTAAAGTCCAAACTAAAAAAAAACTTAAACCTAAAATAAAAAGAAAATAAACAAAATAAAATAAACATAAACCTAAACTAAGATAAATTAAACTAAAATAAATAAAACCCAAACCTAAACCTAAAATATACTAAACCTAAACCCTAAACTAAATAAAATAAAATAAACTAAAAATAAATCTAAGCCTTAAATAAAAAATAAAACCTAAAAATAATCCTAAATTAAAAACCTAAAACCTAAATATAAAAAAATAAAATAAAAACCTAAACCTAAAAAATAAAATAAAAATAAAACAACTAAAAAATAAACTTAAACATAAACCTAAACCTAAAAACTAAACTAAATAAAAACTTAAACTAAAAAAAATAAACCAAAAATAAATAAACTAAACTAAATAAATATAAAAATTAAACATAAATAAAAAATAAAATAAAATAAACTAAAATAAATAAAAGAAGAAATGTTGAATCTGAATTTGTTCTCTATTTAAAAAAAAAAGAAAACCCTAAACCCTAAATAAAACCTAAACCCTAAACTCTAACAGTAAAAACTAAATACCCTAAGCCCTAAACTCTAAACCTTAAACCCTAAACCTTAAACCCTAAACCCTAAACCCTAAACCTAAACCTTAAATTCTAAACCCTAAAAAGGTAAAAACCTAAACCCAAACTAATTAAAATCTAAAAAGAAAATAATTAAAAAATATATAAACCAAAATAAAATAAAAACATAAACTATAACATAAAGCAAAACCTAAAAATAAAATAAAATAAAAAATAAAAACAAACTAACCTAAAATAAATAAAAAGCTAAACTAAACTAAACAAAATAAAAAACTTAAATAAAATAAAATAAAAACTAAATTAAAACCTAAAATTAAATAATAAAGCTAAAAATAAAACCAAATAAAAAATTAAAAATAAAACCTGAACCCTAAACAAAAATAAAACCTACACCTAAAATAAAAATAAAGTAAACTTAAACCTAAACTAAAATAAACTAAACTAATAAGAATAAAACTTAAAACTAAACCTAAAATAAACTAAACCTTAACTAATTAAAATAAAATAAACTAAAATAAACTAAACCTAAAATAAAAACCTTAAACTAAAACCTAAAAAAAATAAACCTAAAATAAAAACCTTAAACTAAACCTAAAATAAAATAAAATAAACTAAACTTGAACCTAAATTTAAAAATAAAACCTAAAAATAAACCTAAAATAAAAACCTTAAACTAAAAACTAAAAAATAAAAATAAAACATAAACTTAAACCTAAAAAGAAAAAATAAAACCTAAAGCTAAAAAATAAATTAGAAATAAATCTAAACTAAAAAATAATCCTAAACCTAAACCTAAACTTAAAAAAATAAACTAAAATAAAAAACCTAAACTAAATTAAATGAACTTAAAATAAATAAACTAAGCCAAATAAAAATAAAAATAAACCTAAATCAAAATAAATAAATAAACTAAAATAAATAAAAAATAAGCTAAATAAAGCTAAATCATCTAGTTTACTTAATTTAAAAATAGATAAATAAAATATAAAAAAACCCTAAACCCTAAACCCTAAACCCTAAACCTTAAAACCCTAAACCTTAAACCCTAAACCATAAAAATTTTAAACCCTAAACCCTAAACCTTAAGCCCTAAAACCTAAACCCTAAACCCTAAATCCAAAACATTAAACCCTAAACCCTAAACCCAACAACCCTAAACACTAAACCCTAAACATTAAATCCTAAACCATAACCCCTAAAAACATAGAAGCTAAACCCTAAATAAATAAAACCTAAAGTATACCTAAACCATAAACCCTAAACCCAAATAAACTAAACCCTAAGCCAAAACTAAACTGTAAACCTAAATAAACTAAACCCTAAATCCAAAACACTAAAATAAAAATAAACCTAAATAAAACTAAACTAAAAATAAACTAAACCTTAAACCTAAACCTAAACTAAACCATAAACTAAACTCTAAAAAATAAACTAAAACCTAAACCATAGAATAAACCCTAAATAAACCTAAACCCAAACTAAATCCAAAAACAAAACTAAAATAAACTTAAACCTAAACCTAAACCCTAAAATAAACTAAACCAAATCCCATAAATAAGCCCACTAAACCATAAAATAAATAAAAACTTAAAATAAAAAACCATCAAAAAAATAAAACTAATAAACTACATAAACCTAAACTAAATCCTAAACACTAATCCCAAAAACCTAAACTCTAAACCTTAAATCTAAACCCTAAAATTAAATTAAACCCTAAACCCTAAACTCTAAAAACCTAAACCTAAACTAAATAACACCTAAAATAAAATAAATAAATAAACCTAAACCTAAACTAAATAAAAAAATAAAATTAAAAAACCTAAACAAAAACCTAAACCTAAACCTAAACATAAACCTAAACCTAAATTTAAAAATAAAATAAAATAAAAAACAAAAATTGAACTAAAATAAAATAAATAAAAACATAAACTAAACTAAGCAAATGAAATAAGCCTAAAAAAATACAAATTCTAAATAAAAAAAGACTTAACATAAAATAAAGATTAAATAAACCAAAATAAAATAAAATAAAAACTAAATAAGAACCTAAACCAAAAATAATAAACCTAAACCAAAAATAATAAACCTAAAAAAAATAAAAATAATAAAAAATAATACCTAAACCCTAAACTAAAAAAAACCTAAACCTAAAATAAACAAACTAAATTAAACCTAAACCTAAAATAAAATAAATAAAAACTAAAATATACTAAAACTAAACCCTAAACTAAATAAAATAAAATAAACTAAAGATAAACCTAACCCTGAACTGAAAAATAAAACCAAAAAATAAGCTTAAAATAAAAAAATAAAACCTAAATTTAAAAAATAAAATAAAAACCTATACTTAAACCTAAAATTAAAAAATAACCTAAACCTAAAAAATAAAATAAAAATAAAACAAAACTAAAAAATAAACATACACCTAAACCTAAACTAGAAAAAATAAACTAAAATAAATAAACATAAAATAAATAAATTAAACTAGAAAAAAATTAACCTAAATAAAAATAAAAAGTAAAATAAACTCAAATAAAAAAATTGAATAGACTAAATAAACCATAAACACTAAACCGTGAACCCTAAACCCTAAAACTAACCCTAAACCCAAAACCCTAAACCCTAAACTCTAAAGTCAAAATAAAATAAAATAATAAAAAAAACCCTAACCCTAACCCTAACCCCTAAATCCAAAACCCAAAACCCTAAACCTACAACACTAAGCCCTAAACCTTAAACTCTTAACTAACACTAAAGCCTAAACCCTAAATACCCTAAACCATAATGCTTAAACCCTAAACCCTAAATAAACCTTAAACCTTAAGCTAACCCTAAACACTAAACTCTAAACCCTAAACTTTATAGCCTAAACACTAAACCCTAAAGCATAAACCCTAAACCCTAATACCTAACCCAAACCCCAAAAATCTAAAAGCATAAACCCTAAAACCCTAAACCCTAAATCTTAAACCCTAAACCCTAACCCTAAACCCTAATAAACCTAAAATAAAACCTAAAATAAAAATAAAATAAACCATAAACAAAGAAAACTTAAAATATAAAATAAAATAAAATAATCTAAACCTACACTATAATTAACTAAACTAAAATAAATAAAACCTAAACCTTAACCAAAAATTAACTAAACCTAAACCCTAAACTAAATAAAATAAAATAAACTAAAAATAACCCTAAACCTAAACCTTAATCCCTAAACCCTAAACACTAAACCTTAAAACTAACCCGAAACCCTAAACCCTAAATCTACAACCCTAAACCTTAAATCCTAAACCCTAAACCCTAAACCCTAAAACCCAAAACCCTAAACCTTAAACCCAAAACCCAAAACCCTAAACCCTAAAATCCTAAACCTTAAACCTTAAACCCTAAACCCTAAAACCTACAACCCTAAACACTAAAAACCTAAATACCTAAACCTAAACTAAATAAAACCTAAAAATAAAATAAATAAATAAATTGAAACCTATATTAAATAAATAAAATAAAATAAAATAAAAACCTAAACCTAATCTTAAACCTAAAAATAAAATAAAATAAAAAAATAAAAACAAAACTAAAATATAATAAATAAAAACCTAAACTAAACTAAAAAATGAAATAAACCTAAAAATTAAAATCCTAAATAAAATAAAAACTAAATCTAAAATAAAAATAAAATAAACCTATAATAAAATAAAATAAAAACTAAACCTAAAAAATAAACTTATTCATAAAACATAAAAATAAATAAAAAATAAAATCAAAGCCTTAAATGAAAAAAAGTCTAAACTTAAAATAAAGAAAATAAAATAAACCTAAACCTAAACTAAAATAAAAAAACTTAAATGTAATGCTAAAAACCTAAACCTAAACTAAATAAAATAAAATAAAATAAAATAAACCTAAACCTAAACTAAAAAAATAAAACCTAAAAAATAAACCAAATAAAACCTAAAACCTAAACCTAAAAAAATAAAATAAAATGTAAACCTAAAAATAAAAATAAAAAATAAAACCTAATCCTAAAAAATAAAATAAAAATAAAACTAAACTAAAAAATAAAAATAAACCTAAACGTGAACCTAAAACATAAACTAAAATAAAAAACCTAAAGTAAATTGATTAAACTAAACAAAATAAAAATAAAAAATAAACCAAAATATATAAATAAGAAATATAATAAACTAAAACAAATAAAAAATAAACTAAATAAACTAAATATACTCAAACATATTAGTTTATTTAATTAAAAAAACTGTAAAACCTAAATCCTAAACCTTAAACACTAAACCCTAAACCCTAAACCCAAAAAAGCCCTAAACCGTAAACCCTAAACCCAAAACTCTAATGTCCAAACCCTAAACCCTAAAACTTGCCAGAAACACTAAACCCTAAACATTGAACCCTAAATCATGAAACTCTAAACCCTAAACCCTAAACCCTAAATTCAAAACCTAAATCCTAGAAGCCTAAACCCTAAACCCTAAAACTTATAGCCATAAACCCTAAACCCTAAACCGTAAACCCTAAAAACCTTAAAAGCTTAACATAAACTAAATAAAACCTAAATATATAATAAATAAAAAAACCATAACCTAAATTAAATAAAAATTATAATATAAAATAAAAAACTAAATTAAAACCTAAACCTAAACCCAAACCTAATCCTAAAATTAAAGTAAAATAAAAAATAAAAACAAAACAAAAATAAAAATAAAATAAAAACCTAAACTAAAGTACAAAATAAAATAAACCTAAAAATAAAAAACCTAGATAAAATAAAAACTAAACGTAAAATAAAAATAAAATAAACCTAATATAAACTAATATAAAAACTAAATAAAAACCTAAACTAAAAATAATAAACGTATAAAAAAAACCTAAAAATAAAGAAAAAATAAAACTAAAACCCTAAACCCTAAACCTTGAACCCTAAATCATGAAACCCTAAACCCTAAACCGTAAACCCTAAACCCTAAATTCAAAACCTAAACTCTAAAAGCCTAAACCCTAAACCTTAAACCCTAAACCCTAAAACCTATAGCCATAAACCCTAAACCCTAAACCCCAAACCCATAACCCTAAACCCTAAACCCTAAAAACCTTAAAAGATTAACATAAACTAAATAAAACTTAAATATATAATAAATAAAAAACCATAACCTAAATTAAATAAAAATTATAATATAAAATAAAAACTTAAATTAAAACCTGAACCTAAACCCAAACCTAATCCTAAAATCAAAATAAAATAAAAAATAAAAACAAATTTAAAATTAAAATAAAATAAAAGCATAAACTAAAGTACAAAATAAAATAAACCTAAAAATAAAAAACCTAGATAAAATAAAAACTAAACGTAAAATAAAAATAAAATAAACCTAATATAAAATAAAATAAAAACTAAATAAAAACATAAACTAAAAAAATAAACGTATAAAAAAACCTAAAAATAAAGAAAAAATAAAACCTAAACCCTAAACTAAAAATAAATAAAATAAACATTAACCTAAACAAAAATAAACAAACTAAAATAATTAAAACCTAAACCAAAACTTAAAATAAACTAAATCTAAACCTTAAACTAAATAAAATAAAATAAACTAAAAATACACATAAACCTAAACTAAAGATTAAAACCTAAAAATAAAGCTAAAATAAAAACCTAAAACCTAAACCCAAAAAAATTAAATAAAAACCTAAACCTAAACCTAAAAATAAAAAATAAAACCTAAACCTAAAAGATAACTTAAAAATAAAACTAAACTAACAAGTAAACATAAACCTAAACTTAAATCTAATAAAATAAACTAAAATAAGAAACCTAAACTAAAATAAATAAATCAAAAATAAATACACTAAAATAAATAAAAATAAAAAATAAAATGAACTAAAATAAATAAAAAATAAACTAAATAGACCTAAACGTACCAATTTACTTAATCTAAAAAAATCCTAAACCTTAAACCCTAAACCCTAAACACTAAATCCTATACCCTAAACCCTAAACACCAAATCCTAAGCCCTAAACCCTAAACCTTAATCCCTAAACTAACCCTAAACCTAAACCCTAAACATAAAACTCTAGACCCTAAACCCTTAACACTGAAAAACCCTAAACCCCCTAAATCCTAAAACTAAGCCAAAACCCTAAACACTAAAAACCTAAACCTAAACTAAATAAAACCTAAAAATAAAATAAATTTAAAAGAATCTAAAAATAAATTAAATAAAAACCTAAACTAAAAACTAAACATAAATCTAAAAAAAATGAATTAAGAAATTAAAGTAATACAAAAATAAAATAAATAAGAGATTAAACTTAACTAATAAAAATAAATTAAACCTAAGAATAAAAAACTTTAATAAAATAAAAACTAAATGTCAAATGAAAATAAAAAAAATCTAAAATAAAATAAAATAAAAACTAAATAAAATCCTAAATAAAAAAAATAAACCTAAAAATAAATAAAAATAAAACCTAAACCCTAAACAAAAAAAAAGTAAATATAAAATAAAAAACCTAAACTAAAATAAATTAACTTTAAATAAATAAACTAAGCCAAATAAAAAATCTAAAATATAAAATAAATAAATAAAATAAATAGTTAAACCTTCTGGTTTACTTAATTTAAAATAAATAAATAAAATATAAAAAAACCCTAAACCTACGACCTACAACCCTAAACCCTAAACTTTAAAATACTAAACCCTAAACCCTAAACCCTAAACCTCAAAACCCTAAACCCTAAACCTTATACCCTAACCCTAAACCATACAAATTGTAAACCCTAAACCCTAAACCCTAAAACCTTAAACCTTAAACCCTAAACCCTAAACCTTAAATTTTAAACCCTAAACCATAAACCCTAAGCCCTAAACCCTAAACCCAAATAAATACCATAAATCTTAAACCCTAAACCCCAAACCCTAAACCTTAAACCCTAAACCCTAAACCCTGAACTAACCTTAAACCCTAAACCATAAAAAGCCAAAACTTTAAACCTAAACTAAATAAATTATATAAATAAATAAATAAAAAACCTAAAGCAAAATAAAATAAGGAAATAAAATCAAATAAAAACATAAACTAAAATCTAAACCTAAACATAAAAAGAAAAAAAATAAAAAATAAAAACTAAACTAAAATAAAATAAATAAAAATCAAAACTAAAATATATATATAACCTAAATAAAATAAAAACTATACAAAAAATAAAAATTAAATAAACCTAAAATAAAGTAAAATAAAAACTAAATAAAAACCTAAATCTAAAAAATAAACATAAAAATAAAACATAAAAATAAATAAAAAATAAAACCTATATCTTAAACCAAAAAAAAAACTTAACCTAAAATAAAAATAAAATAAATCTAAAAATATAATAAAATAAAAAATAAATAAAAACTTAAACCTAAATAATAAACCCAAAAATAAAACCTAAAAATATCTAAAAAATAAAACCTAAACCCTAAACTAAAAAAAAAATAGAAACCTAAAATAAAAATAAAATAAAGCTAAACCTAAACTAAAGTAAACTAAACAAAAATAAGAAATCCTAAACCTAAACCTTAAATAAACTAACCCTTAAGCAATACTTAAAATAAATAAAATAAAATAAACTAAACATAAACCTAAACCTAAACTGAAAAATAAAACCTAAAAATAAACTTAAAATAAAAGACTAATACCTAAACCTAAAAAATAAAATAAACCTAAACCTAAAAATAAAAAATAAAACCTAAATTTTAAAAAAAAAATAAAAATAAAACTAACCTAACGAGAATCCTAAAACTAAACATAAAATTAAAAAATGAACTAAAATAGAAAACCTAAACTAAAATAAAATCACATAAAATAAATAAACTTAACTAAATAAAAATAAAAAACAAAATAAACTTAAATAAGTAAAAAAATTAAACTAAATAAACCTAAAAGAACAACTTTACTTAATTAAAAAAATTTTAAAAAATAAAGAAAATAAAAAACCCCTAACCTTAAACCATAAACCCTAAAACTAACCCAAATCCCTAAACCCTAAACCCTAAACCTACAACCCAAAACCCTAAATGCTAAACCCTAAACTCAAAAACCAAAACCCTAAATCCTAAACCCTAAAACCCTAAACACTAAACCCTAAATCCTAAACCTTAAACCCTAAACCCTAAACCCAATAACCCTAAATCGTAAACCCTAAACACTAAATCCTAACCATTAACCCTAAACCCTAACCCCTAAAAACCTAAAACCTAAACCCTATATAAATAAAAACTAAACTAAACCTAAATCAAAAACACTAAACTAAAAATAAACCTAAATAAATCAAAACTAAAGATAAACCAAACCTTAAACCTAAACCTAAACTAAATCCTAAACTAAACCCTAAAAAATAAACTAAAATCTAAACCCTTGAATAAACCCTAAATAAACCTAAACCCAAACTAAAGCCAAAACTAAACTAAAATAAACTTAAACTAAACCTAAAACTAAAAATAAGCTAAACCAAATCCGATAAATAACCCCAATAAACCTTAAAATAAATAAAAACATAAAATAAAATACCATTAAAAAGATAAACCCAATAAACTACATAAACCTAAACTAAATCCTAAATCCTAAACCATAAAACCTAAACCATAAACCCTAAACTTAAGCCTAAAATTAAACTAAACCTTAAACCTTAAACCCTAAACTCTAAGAACCTAAACCTAAACTAAAAACACCTAAAAAAATTAAATAAATAAAACTAAACCTAAATTAAGTAAAAAATAAAATTAAAAAACATAAACTTAAATCTAAACCTAAATTTTAAAAAATAAAATAAAAAAAAGCATTGAACTAAAATAAAATAAATAAAAATATAAGTTAAACTAAACAAATAAAATAAGCATAAAAATAAAAAAAATAAAAAAAAAAACTAAATGTAAAATAAAAATAAAATAAACCTAAATAAAATAAAATAAAAACTAAATAAGATCATAAAGCTAAAAAAAAAAACCTAAAACAAACCTAAAAATAAACAAAAAATAATACTTAAACCCTAAACTCACAAAAAACCTAAACCTAAAATAAACATAATAAAATAAACCTAAACATAAACTAAAAAATAAAACTAAAAAATAAACCTAAAATAAAAACATAAAACCTAAACTTAAAAAAAAATAAAATAAAAACCTATACTTAAACCTAAAATTAAAAAAAACTATACTTAAAAAATAAAATAAAAATAAAAGAAAACTAAATAATAAACATAAACTTAAACCTAAACCAGAAAAAAATAAACTAAAATAAAAAACTTAAACTAAAATAAATAAACCTAAAATAAGTAAACTAAACTAAATAAAAAAATGAACCTAAATAAAAATGAAAAATAAAAAAAAACTAATATAAAATAAATTAAATGAACTATAAACACTAAACCTTGAACCGTAAACCCTAAAACTAACCCTAAACCCAAAACCCTAAACATACAACCCTAAACCTTAAACCCTAAACTCCAAATAAAAAAATAAAAATAAAAAAAACCCTAACCCTAACCCCTAAACCCTTAAACTAACCCTGAATCCTAAACCCAAAACCCAAAACCTACAACCTTAAACTAAAACCCTAAACTCTTAACTAACACTAAACGCTAAACCCTAAAAACCCTAAACCACAATGCCTAAACCCTACACCTTAAACTAACATTACACCTTAAGCTAACTCTAAACTCTAAACTCTAAACCCTAAACCTTATAGCCTAAACACTAGACCCTAAAGCATAAACCCTAAACCCTAAAAAACCTTAAACCCTAATCCATAACCCAAATGATAAATACCTAAAAGCATAAATCTTAAAACCCTAAACTCTAAACCCTAACCCTAATCCCTAAACCGTAAATAATAAACCTTAAAATAAAACCTAAAAATAAAAAAAAATAAAACCTAAACCTAAACTAAGGAAAAAAACCTAAACATAAAATAAAAATAAAATAATCATAAACCTACACTATAATTAAATAAACTAAAATAAATAAAACTGTAAACTAAACCCTAAGCTAAATAAAATAAAATAAACAAAAAATAAACCTAAACCTAAACTAAAAAATAAAACCTAGAAATAAAATAAAAATAAAAACCTTAAACATAAACCTAAAAAAATAAAATAAAAACCAAAGCCTAAGCCTAAACGTAAAGATAAAAGATAAAACCAAAACCTAGAAAATAACATAAAAATAAAACTAAACTAAAAAATAAACATAAACCTAAACTTAGACCTAAAAAATAAACTAAAATAAAAAACCTAATCTAAAATAAATAAACCTAAAATAAAAAAACTAAACTAAATAATTATAAATATATACCTAAATAATAAATGAAAAAAATAAATAAAAAATAAACCTAAACCTACCGGTTTACTCAATTTAAAAAAAAGACCCGAAACCTTAAACCCTAAACTAACCCTAAACCTTAAACCCTAAACCCTAAACACTAAACCTTAAAACTAACCCTAAACCCTAAATCTTAAATGCTAAACCTTAAACCATAAAACCCAAAACCCAAAACCCTGAAATCCTTAACCTTAAATCCTAACCCTAAACCCTAAACCCTAAAACCTACAACACTAAACCCTAAAAACCTAAAAACCTAAACCTAAACTAAATAAAACTTAAAATTAAAATAAAAAAAAATACCTAAACCAATATTAAATAAATAAAATAAAATAAAATAAAAACTTAAACCCAATCCTAAACCTAAAAATAAAATAAAATAAAAACTAAAAATAGAACTAAAATATAATAAATAAAAACCTAAACTGAAATAAAAAATAAAATAAACCTATAAATTAAAAACCTAAATAAAAAAAATGTAAAATAAAAATAAAATATACCTAAAATAAAATAAAATGAAAACTAAATCATAAAAGTAAACCTATTCATAAAACCTACAAATAAATGAGAAATAAAATCTAAGCCTAAAACAAAAAAAAAACCTAAACCTAGCATAAAGAAAATAAAATAAACCTAAACCTAAACTAAAATAAATAAAATAAAAGTGTAAAGCTAAAATAAACTACCCCAAAACTTAAACCTAAACTAAATAAAATAAAAAAAACTAAAAAAAACTAAACCTAAATTAAGAAAAAAACCTAAAAATAAACCAAAAATAAAAACCTAAAACCTAAACCTAATAAAATAAAATAAAAATGTAAACCTAAAAATAAAAATGAAAAATAAATCCTAAACCTAAAAAATAAGATAAAAATAAAACTAAACTAAAAAAGAAAATAAACCTAAACCTGAACCTAAAACATAAACTAAAATAAATAAACTAAACAAAATAGATATAAAAAATAAAGCAAAATATAAATAAAAAATATAATAAAGTAAAACAAATTAAATTTAAATTAAATAAACTAAATATACTTAAACATACTAGTTTATTTAATTTAAAAAAAAACTAAATTATAAACCCTAAATCCTAAACCCTAAACCCTAAAAAACCCTAAACCTTAAAACATAAATAAAAGAAAAAAAACCCATAAGCCATAACCCTAAACCCTAAACCCAGAACCTTAATGCCCACACCCTAAGCACTATAACTAGCCTGAAACATAAACCCTAAACCTTGAACCCTAAATCATGAAACCCTAAACCAAAAACCCTAAACCTTAAACCCTAAACCCTAAACCATAAAAATTTTAAACTTTAAACCCTAAACCCTAAACCCTAAACCTTAAACCCTAAACCCTAAATCGAAAACCTTAATTCTTAAACCTAAACCCTAAACCCTAGACTCTGAACCCTAAACCTAAATAAATACCCTAAACACTAAACCCTAAACCCCAAACCCTAAACCATAAAGCCTAAACCCTAAACCCTAAATCATAAAAAGCCAAAAACATAAACCTAAACTAAATAAATTATTAAAAAAAATAAATCAAAAAACCTAAACCAAAATAAAATAAAGAAATCAAATGTAATAAAAACATAAACTGAAACCTAAACCTAAACCTAAAAAAGAAAAAAAAAATAAAAATAGGAACTAAACTAAATTGAAATAAATAAAAATCAAAACTAAAGAAAATTCATAACCTAAATAAAATAAAAAGTAAATAAAAAATAAAAATAAAATAAACATAAAATAAAGTAAAATAAAAACTAAATAAAAACCTAAACCTAAAAAATAAAAATAAAAATAAAACATAAAAATAAATAAATAATAAAACCTAAGTCTTAAACTCTAAAAAAAATTCTAAACATAAAATAAAAATAAAATAAACCTAAAAATAAAATAGAATAAAACTAAATAAAAATAAAAACCTAAATAATAAACCCAAAAATAAAACCTAAAAATAGCTAAAACAAACCTAAACCCTAAACTTTAAACAAAAAAACCTAAACCTAAAATAAAAATAAAATAAACCTAAACCTAAACAAAAGTAAACTAAATAAAAATAAAAAATCCTAAACCTTAACCTAAAATAAACTAACCCTTAACCAAAATGTAAACTAAATAAAATAAAATAAACAAAATATAAACCTAAACCTAAACTGAAAAATAAAACCTACAAATTAAGTTAAAATAGAAACCTAAAGCCTAAACCTAAAAAAATAAAATAAAAATCTAAACCTAACCTAAAAATATAAAATAGAACCTAAATTTAAAAAATAAAATAAAAATAAAACTAACCTAATAATAATCCTAAATCTAAATGTAAAATTAAAAAATTAATTAAAATTGAAAACCTAAACTAAAATAATAAAACCTAAATTAAATAAACTAAACTAAATAAAAATACAAAATAAAAATATAATAATAAAATAAACTAAAATAAATAAAAATTAAACTAAATAAATCTAAACCAACCACATTACTTAATTAAAAAAATTTAAAAAAATAAAAAAAATAAAAATAACCCTAACCTAAACCATAAACCCTAAAACTAACCCAAAGCCCTAAACCTTAAACCCTAAACCTACAACCTTAAAACCCTAAACCCTAAACCCTAAACCCTAAAAACTATAGCCATAAACCCTAAACCCTAAACCGCAAACCCTTAACCCTAAACCCTAAACCCTAAAAACCTTAATGCTTTAACATAAACTAAACAAAACCTAAATATATAATAAATAAAAAAACCTTAACCTAAATTAAATAAAATTTATAATATAAAATTAAAACATAAATTAAAACCTGAACCTAAACCCAAACCTAATCTTAAAATTAAAATAAAATAAAAAATAAAAACAAAACTAAAATAAATATAAAATAAAAACCTAAACTAAAGTACAAAATAAAATAAACCTAAAAATACAAAACCTAGATAAAATAAAAACTAAACGTAAAATAAAAATAAAATAAACCTAATATAAAGTAAAATAAAAACTAAATAAAAACCTAAACTAAAAAATAAACGTATAAAAAAACATAAAAATAAAGAAAAAATAAAACCTAAACCCTAAACTAAAAAAAATTGTAATCTTAAAATAAATAAAATAAAATAAACATTAACCTAAATTAAAATAAACTAAACTAAAATAATTAAAACCTAAACCAAAACTTAAAATAAACTAAACCTAAACCCTAAATTAAATAAAATAAAATAAACTAAAAATACACATAAACCTAAACTAAAAAATAAAACCTAAAAATAAAGCTAAAATAAAAACCTAAAAGCTAAACTTAAAGAAATAAAATAAAAACCTAAACCTAAACTGTAAAATAAAAAATAAAACTGAAACCTAAAAGAAAACTTAAAAATAAAACAAAATTAAAAAATAAACATAAACCTAAACTTAAATCTAAAAAATAAACTAAAATAAGAAACCTAAACTAAAATAAATAAATCAAAAATAAAAAAACTAAACTAAATAAAAATAAAAATTAAAATGAACTAAAATAAATAAAAAATAAACTAAATAGACCTAAACTTACCAATTTACTTAATCTAAAAAAACCCTAAACGTTAAACCCTAAACCCTAAACCCTAAATCCTAAACCTTAAACCCTAAACCCAAAACCCTAAAACTAACCCTAAACATAAAACCCTTAACACTAAAATATCCTAAACCCTAAATAAAAACAAAAAACAAGTAAATAAACAACACCCTAAGGCTAAACCCTAAATCCTAAAACTAACCCAAAACCCTAAACATGAAAATCCTAAACCTAAACTAAATAAAACCTAAAAATAAGATAAATTTATAAAAATCTAAAAATAAATAAAATAAAAATCTAAACTAAAACTTAAACATAAATCTAAAAACAAAATGAATTAAAAAAATTAAAGTTATACTAAAATAAAATAAATAACAACCTAAACTAAACTAAAAAAATATATTAAACCTAAAAATAAAAAACCTAAATAAAATAAAAACTAAATGTAAAATGAAAATAAAAAACATAAAATAAAATAAAATAAAAACTAAATAAAATCCTAAACAAAAAAATAAACCTAAAATAAATAAAAATAAAACCTAAACCCTAAACTAAAAAAAATAAACATAAAATAAAAAACCTAAACTAAAATAAATGAACTTAAAATAAATAAACTAAGCCAAATAAAAATAAAAATAAACCTAAATCAAAATAAAAAATAAGCTAAATAAAGCTAAACCATCTAGTTTAGTTAATTTAAATAAATAAATAAAATATAAAAAAAACCCTAAACCTACAACCTACAACCCTAAACCCTAAACTTTAAAACCCTAAACCCTTAACCTCAAAATCCTAAACCCTAAAGCCTAAACCCTTAACCTCAAAACCCTAAACCCTAAACCTTATACCCTAAACCCTAAACCCTAAAAACTATAAACCCTAAACCCTGAACCCTAAAACCTTAAACCCTAAACATTAAACCCTAAACCCTAAACCTTAAATCTTAAACCCTAAACTGTAAACCCTAAGCCCTAAACCCTAAACCCAAATAAATACAGTAAATTCTAAACCCTAAACCCCAAACCCAAAACCTTAAATCCTAAACCCTAAACCCTGAACTAACCCTAAAGCCTAAACTGTAAAAAGCCTAACCCTAAACCTAAACTAAATAAATTATAAAAATAAATAAACAAAAAACCTAACCCAAATAAAATAAGGAAATAAAATCAAATAAAAACATAAACTGAAACCTAAACCTAAACCTAAACCTAAAAAAAAATAAAATAAAAATAAAAACTAAAATAAAATAAAATAAATAAAAATCAAAACTAAAAAATATATAAAACCTAAATAAAATAAAAACTATACAAAAAATAAAAATAAAATAAACCTAAAATAAAGTAAAATAAAAACTAAAAAAAACCTAAAACTAAAAAATAAACATAAAAATAAATAAAAAATAAAACCAAAGTCTTAAAGCAAAAAAAAACTTAACCTAATATAAAAATAAAATAAAGCTAAAAATAAAATAAAATAAAAACTAAATAAAAAGTTAAACCTAAATAATAAACCCAAAAATAAAACCTAAAAATATGTAAAAAATTAAACCTAAACCCTAAACCGAAAAAAAAACCTTAACCTAAAATAAAAATAAAATAAACTTAAACTTAAACTAAAGTAAACTAAACAAAAAATAAAAAAATCCTAAACCTAAACCTAAAATAACCTAACCCTTAAGCAAAACTTAAACTAAATAAAATAAACTAAACTAAACATAAACCTAAACCTAAACTGAAAAATAAAATCTAAAAATAAACATAAAATAAAAACCTTATACCTAAACCTAAAAAAATAAAATAAACCTAAACCTAAAAATAAAAAATAAAACCTAAATTTAAAAAAAAAAACTAACCTAACAAGAATCCTAAACCTAAACGTAAAATTAATAAATGAACTAAAATAAAAAACCTAAACTAAAATAAAAACACATAAAATAAAAAAACTTAACTAAATGAAAATTAAAAATAAAAAATAAAATAAACTAAAATAGGTAAAAATTAAACTAAATAAATCTAAAAGAACCACTTTACTTAATTAACCCTAAAACTAACCCAAATCCCTAAGCCATAAACCCTAAACCTACAACCCAAAACACTAAACCCTAAACCATAAACCCAAAACACAAATCCCTAAATCCTAAACCCTAAAACCCTAAACACTAAACCCTAAATCCAAAACCTTAAACCCTAAACCCTAAACCCAAGAACCCTAAATTGCAAACCCAAAACACTAAATCCTAATCCTTAACCCTAAACCCTAACCCCTAAAAACCTAAAACCTAAACCCTATATAAATAAAAACTAAACTAAACCTAAATTGAAAACACTAAACTAAAAAAAAACCTAAATAAATCTAAACTAAAGATAAACTAAACCTTAAACCTAAACCTAAACTAAACCATAAACTAAACCCTAAAAAATAAACTAAAATCTAAACCCTAGAATAAACCCTAAATAAACCTAAACCTAAACTAAAGCAAAAACTAAACTAAAATAAACTTAAACTAAACCTAACCCCTAAAATAAGCTAAAATAAATCCCATAAATAAGCCCAATAAACCCAAAAATAAATAAAAACTTAAAATAAAAAACCATTAAAAAGATAAACCCAATAAACTACATAAACCTAAACTAAATCCTAAACCCTAAATCGTAAAACATAAACCATAAAGCCAAAACTTAAACCCTAAAATTAAACTAAACCTTAAACCCTAAACCCTAAACTCTAAAAACTTAAACCTAAACTAAAAAACACCTAAATATAAATAAATAAATAAACATAAACCTAAATAAAAAAATAAAACCAAAAAATAAACCTAAAATAAAAACATGAAACCTAAACTTAAAAAATTCAATAAAAACCTATACTTAAACCTAAAATTAAAAAAAAAACTAAACCTAAAAATAAATTAAAAATAAAAGAAAACTAAATAATAAACATAAACTTAAACCTAAACCAGAAAAAATAAACTAAAATAAAAAACTTAAACTAAAATAAATAAACCTAAAATAAACAAACTAAAGTAAATAAAAAAATGAACCTAAATAAAAATAAAAAATAAAAAACTAAAATAAAAAACTAAATAAACTAAATAAACTATAAACACTAAACCGTAAACCCTAAACCCTAAAACTAACCCAAAACCCAAAACCCTAAACATACAACCCTAAATCCTAAACCCTAAACTCTAAATAAAAATTAAAAAAATAAAACAAACCCTAACCCTAACCCCTAAACCCTAAAACTAATCCTAAATCCTGAACCCAAAAGCCAAAACCTACAACCTTGAACCTAAACCCTAAACTCTTAACTAACAATAAACCCTAAACCCTAAAAACCCTAAACCATAATGCCTAAACCCTACACCCTAAACTAACCTTACACCTTAACCTGACTAAACTCTAACCCCTAAACCTTATAGCCTAAACACTAAACCCTAAAGCATAAACCCTAAACCCTAAAAAACCCTAAACCTTAATCCCTAATCCCTAGCCCAAATGACAAATACCTAAAAGTATAAATCTTAAAACCTCTAAACCCTAAACCCTAAACCCTAAACCCTAATCCCTAAACCCTAAATAATAAACCTGAAAATAAAACCTAAAAATAAATAAAAAAATGAAACCTAAACCCTAAACTAAGGAAAAATACCTAAACATAAAATAAAAATAAAATAATTCTAAACCTACACTATAATTAAATAAACTAAAATAAATATAACCTAAACCTAAACCTAAAATAAATTAAAGCTAAACCCTAAACTTAATAAAATAAAATAAAGTAAAAATAAACCTAAACCTAAACTAAAAAAATAAAACCTAGAAATAAACTTAAAATAAAAACCTAAAACATAAACCTAAAAAAATAAAATAAAACCAAAACCTAAGCTAAATGTAAAGATAAAAGATAAAACCTAAACCTAAAAATAAAATAAAATAAAACTAAACTAAAAAATAAATAAACCTAAACCTAAAAAATAAACAAAAATAAAAAACCTAAACTAAAATAAATAAACCTAAAATAAATAAACTAAACTAAATAATTATAAAAATAAACCTAAATAATAAATGAATAAAATAAATAAAAAATAAACCTAAACCTATCGATTTATTCAATTTTTAAAAAAATACCCTCAAGCACGAAACCCCGAAACCCCGAAACCCTAAACCCTAAAACTAACCCTAAACCTTAAACCCTAAACCCTAAACACTAAACCTTAAAACTAACCCAAAACCTATAACCCTAAACCCTAAATCTTAAACCCTAAACCTTAAACACTAAAACCCTAAACCCTAAACCTTAAACCCAAAACCCAAACCCCTAAATCCTGAAATCTTAAACACTAAACCCTAAACCCTAAAACCTACAACCCTAAACCCTAAAAAGCAAAATACCTAAACCTAAATAAATTAAAACCTAAAAATAAAATAAAAAAAAACTAAAATCTATATTAAATAAATAAAATAAAATAAAATAATAACCTAAACCCAATACTAAACTTAAAAATAAAATAAAATAAAAAATAAAAATAGAACTAAAATATAATAAATAAAAACCTAAATAGAAATAAAAAATAAAATAAAACTAAAAATTAAAATCCTAAATAAAATAAAAACAAATTGTAAAATAAAAATAAAATAAACTTAAAATAAAATAAACTAAAAACTAAACCTAAAAAGTAAACTTATTCATAAAACCTAAAAATAAATAAAAAATAAAATCTAACCCTAAAATGAAAAAAAAACTATACCTAAAATAAAGAAAATAAAATAAACTTAAACCTAAACTAAAATAAATAAAACAAAATGTAAAGCTAAAATAAACTTAAACCTAAACTAAACTAAATAAATAAAATAAACTAAAAAAAAACCTAAACCTAAACTAAAAACAAACCTAAAAATAAACCAAAAATAAAAACCTAAAACCTAAACCTAAAAATAAAAAAATAAAAATGGAAACCTAAAAATGAAAATGAAAAATAAAATTTAAACCTAAAAAATAAGATAAAAATAAAACTAAACTAAAAAATAAAATAAACCTAAACATAAACCTAAAACATAAACTAAAATAAAAAACCTAAATTAAAATGAATAAACTAAAGAAAATAAAAATAAAAAATAAACCAAAATATAAATAAAAACTATAATAAAGTAAAAAAAATAAAAAATAAATCAAATAAAATAAATATACCTAAACATACTAGTTTATTTAATTTAAAAAAAAACTAAACTGTAAACCCTAAATCCTAAACCCTAAACACTAAACTCTAAACCATAAACCCTTAAAAACCCTAAACCCTAAACCATAAATAAATGAAATAAAAAAATAAACCATAAGCCAAAACCCTAAACCCTAAAACTAACCCTAAACCCTAAACCCAAAACCTTAATGCCCAAACCCTAAACACTAAAACTAGCCCGAAACACTAAACCCTAAACCTTGAACCCTAAACCATGAAACCCTAAATCAAAAACCCTTAACGCTAAACCCTAAACCCTAGACCCTGAACCCAAAACCCAAATAAATACCCTAAACCCTAAACCCTAAACCATAAACCCTAAACCCTAAACCATGAACTAACCATAAACCCTAAATCATAAAAAGCCAAAAACATAAACCTAAACTAAATAAATTATAAAAATAAAATAAATAAAAAAACCTAAACCAAAATAAAATAAAGAAATAAAATGAAATAAAAACTTAAACTGAAACCTAAACCCAAACCTAAAAAGAAAAAAAGAAAAAAATAAAAACTAAACTAAACTAAAATAAATAAAAATCAAAACTAAAGAAAATATTTAACCAAAAAAAATAAAAACAAAACAAAAAATAAAAAAACAAACCTAAAATAAAGTAAAATAAAAACTAAATAAAAACCTAAACCTCAAAAATATACATAAAAATAAAACATAAAAATAAATTAAAAATAGAACATAAATCTTAAACCCTAAAAAACATAAAACTAAAATAAAAATAAAATAAACCTAAAAATAAAATAAAATAAATACTAAATAAAAATATAACCTAAATAATAAACCCAAAAATAAAACCTAAAAATAGCTAAAAAATAAAACCTAAACACTAAACTTTAAATAAAAAAAACCTAACCCTAAAATAAAAATAAAATAAACCTAAACCTAAACAAAAGTAAACTAAACAAAAATAAAAAAATCCTCAACCTAAACCTAAAATAAACTAACCCTTAACCAAAACCTAAATTAAATAAAATAAAATAAACTAAACATAAACCTAAACCTAAACTAAAAATTAAAACCTAAAAATAAACTTAAAATAAAAACCTAAAACCTATACCTAAAAAAATAAAATAAAAATCTAAACCTAAACCTAAAAATAAAAAATAGAACCAAAATTTTAAAAATAAAATAAAAAAAATTAACCTAATAATAATCCTAAATCTAAAGTTAAAATGAAAAAATTAACTAAAACTGAAATCCTAAACTAAAATAAAAAAACCTAAATTAAATAAACTAAACTAAATAAAAATACAAAATAAAAATATAATAATAAAATAAACTAAAATAAATAAAAATTAAATTAAATAAACCTAACCAACCACATTACTTATTTAAAAAAATTAAAAAAATTAAAAAATTAAAAAAACCCTAACCTAAACCATAAACCCTAAAACTAACCCAAAGCCCTAAACCCTAAACCCTAAACCTATAACCCTAAAACCCAAAACCCAAAACCCTAAGCCCTAAAAGCCTAAACCCTAAACCCTAAATCCAAAATCTTAAACCTTAAACCCTAATCCCAACAACCCTAAACCAGAAACACTAAATAAACTATAAACACTAAACCCTGAACCCTAAACCCTAGAACTAACCCTAAACCCAAAACCCTAAACCCTAAACCCTAAAAACCCTAAACCATAATGCCTAAACCTTACACCCTAAACTAACCTTATACCTTAAGCTAAACCTAAACCCAAAACTCTAAACCCTAAACCTTATAACCTAAACACTAAACCCTAAAGCATAAACCCTAAAACCTAAAAAATCCTAAACCCTAATCCCTAACCGAAATGACAAATACCTAAAAGCATAAATCTTAAAATCCTAAACCCTAAGCCCTAACCCTAATCCCTAAACCCTAAAACCAAAAATTAAAAAATAAATAAAACCTAAACCCTAAACTAAGGAAAAAAACCAAAACATAAAATAAAAATAAAATAATCCTAAACCTACACTATAATTAAATAAACTAAAATAAATAAAACCTAAACCTAAACATAAAATAAACTAAACCTAATCCCTAAACTAAATAAAATAAAATAAACTAAAAATAAATGTAAACCTAAACTAAAAAATAAACCTAGAAATAAACTTAAAATATAAACCTAAAACAAAAACCTAAAAAAATAAAATAAAAACCAAAACCTATGCCTAAACGTTAAGATAAAAGATAAAACCTAAACCTAAAAAATAACATAAAATTAAAACTAAACTAAAAAATAAACATAAACCTAAACCTTGACCTAAAAAATGAACTAAAATAAAAAACCTAATCTAAAATAAACAAACCTAAAATAAATAAACTAAACTAAATAATTATAAAAATAAACCTAAATAATAAATGAATAAAATAAATAAAAAATAAACCTAAACCTACTAGTTTACTCAATTTAAAAAAAAGACCCTAAACCCTAAACCCTAAACCCTAAACCCTAAAACTAGCCCGAAATACTAAACCCTAAACCTTGAACCTAAAACCTTGAACCCTAAACCAGGAAACCCTAAACCCAAAACCCAAAACCCTAAAACCAAAACCCTAAACCCTAAACCTTAAACCCTAAACCCAAAACCATAAAAATTTTAAACTTTAAACCCTAAACCCAAAACCCAAAACCTTAATTCTTAAACCCTAAACCCTAAACCCTAGACCCTGAACCCTAAACCTAAATAAATACCCTAAATAATAAACCCTAAACCCAAACCCTAAACTATAAATCCTAAACCCTAAACTCTGAACTAACCCTGAGCCAAAATCATAAAAATCCAAAAACATAAACCTAAACTAAATAAATTATTAAAATAAAATAAATCAAAAAACCTAAACCAAAATAAAATAAAGAAATAAAATGAAATATAAACATAAACTAAAACCTAAACCTAAACCTAAAAAGAAAAAAATTTAAAATAAAAGCTAAACTAAAATAAAATAAATAAAAATTAAAACTAAAGAAATTATATAACCTAAATAAAATAAAAACTAAACAAAAAATAAAAATAAAAAAAACCTAAAATAAAGTAAAATCAAAACTAAATAAAAACCTAAACCTAAAAAATAAACATAAAAATAAATAAAAAATAGAACCTAAGTCTTAAACCCTAAAAAAACCTAAACCTAAAATTAAAATAAAAAAACCTAAAAATAAAATAAAATAAAAACTAAATAAAAATATAAACTTAAATAATAAACCCAAAAATAAAACCTAAAAATAGCTAAACAATAAAACCTAAACCCTAAACTTTAAACAAAAAAACCTAAACATAAAATAAAAATAAAATAAACCTAAAACTAAACAAAAGTAAACTAAACAAAAATAAAAAATCCTCAACCTAAACCTAAAATAAATTAACCCTTAACCAAAACCTAAACTAAATTAAATAAAATAAACTAAACATAAACCTAAACCTTAACTAAAAAATAAAAGCTAAAAATAAACTTAAAATAAACTTATAGTTGTTTGGTTGAGAGCTTTACAAAATCATGATTTTGCATTTTTTTGTTTGGTTGATAAAACGTAATGTAAAGTAAATTGAAGATTTGATATCATGCCCGGATCTGATCAATGGCCGGTGCCAATAAAATAAACAAATAGGTAATAGGATGGCCTAACACCGCTGGTCATGCAAAACGGCTAAGGGCTACTAACATATGACTAAACCAGAACTCGGCGGCCCTACACCACATCACTACATTGACATGTGTATTTGAATTCACCCAAAAGAATTCCAAATAAAGAACCGACCTTTTGGTTTATTTGAAATGTAATCAAATTTTACTTTACTTGGAACCAAATGTAATGCATTTGGAATGGATTCCAAATGCACGCTACCAAATAGTCCCTTAAACTAAACCTAAACCTAAAATAAGCTAAACCAAATCCCATAAATTAGCCCAATAAACCCAAAAATTTTAAAAAACTTAAAATAAAAAACCATTAAAAAGATAAACGCAATAAACTACATAAGCCAAAACTAAATCCTGAACCTTAAATCATAAAACATAAACCATAAACCCTAAAATTAAACTAAACCTTAAACCCTAAACCTTAAACTCTAAAAAACTAAACCTAAACTAAAAAACACCTCAAAAAATAAATAAATAAACTTAAACCTAAATTAAGTAAAAAAAATAAAATTAAAAAACCTAAACTAAAACCTAAACCTAAATCTAAACTTAAACCTAAGCCTAAATTTAAAAAATAAAAAATAAAAAATAAACATTTAATTAAAATAAATAAATAAAAACATAAACTAAACTAAGCAAATAAAATAAGCCTAAAAATCAAAAAATCAAAATAAAAAACTAAATGTAAAAGAAAAATAAAATAAACCTAAATTAAATAAAATAAGAACTAAATAAGAACCTAAACGTAAAAAAACAAACCTAAAACAAACCTAAAAATAAATAGAAAATAATACCTAAACCCTAAAAAAAAAACCTAAACCTATAATAAACATAATAATATAAACCTAAACCTAAACTAAAAAATAAAACCAAAAAATAAACCTAAAATAAAAACATAACACCCAAACTTAAAAAAATAAAATAAAAACCTATACTTAAACCTAAAATTTTAAAAAAATCTAAACCTAAAATTAAAATAAAAATAAAAGAAAATAAAATAATAAACATGAACTTAAACTTAAACAAGAAAAAAATAAACTAAAATAAAAAACTTAAACTAAAATAAATAAACCTAAAATAAATAAAATAAACTAAATAAAAAAATGAACCTAAATAAAATAAAAAATAAAAAAAATAAAATAAAAAAACAAAATAAACAAAATAAATAATAAACACTAAACCCTAAACCCTAAACCCTAAAACTAACCCTAAACCCAAAACCCTAAACATACAACCCTAAACCCTAAACCCTAAACTATAAATAAAAAATAAAAATAAAACCTAATTCTAACCTAAACCCTAAACTAAACCTTAAACCTAAATCAAACCCAAAACCTAAACCTAAACCTAAAACTAAACCTAATAAACTTAAACCTAAACTAAAACCTAAATCCCTATCCTAAACCCTACTCTTACCTAAACCCTATAACCCTAATCCTAAACCTACCTTCCCTAAACTAAATAAACCTAAATAAAAAAAAATAAATAAACCCTAAACCTAATAAATAAAATATAATAAAATAAAATAAAATAAAAACCTAAACCTAAAATAAATAAATAAAATAAAATAAAATAAATAAAATAAAATAAACCTAAACCAAAAAACTAAAATAAAATAAATAAAATAACCTAAAAAAACTAAACTAAATAATAAAATAAAATATAAAAAATAAACTAAAATAAATAAAAATATAAACCTAATAAATATAATTAAAAAAAAAGACCCTAAACCCCAAAAACCTAAACCCTAAAACTAACCCTAAACCTTAAACCCTAAACCCTAAACACTAAACCTTAAAACTAACCCAAAACCTATAACCCTAAGCACTAAATCTTAAACCCTAAACCTTAAACCCTAAATCCCAAAACCCTAAACCTTAAATCCAAAACCCAAAACCCTAAACCCTGAAATCTTAAACCCTAAACCCTAAACCCTAAACCCTAAACCCTATAACCTAAAACCCTAAACCTACAACCCTAAACCCTAAAAACCTAAATACCTAAACCTAAACTAAATAAAACCCAAAAATAAAATAAATAAATAAAACCAAAATCTATATTAAATAAATAAAATAAAATAAAATAAAAACCTAAAC
Source organism: Cymbidium sinense (assembly GCA_021442155.1). Taxonomy (NCBI): domain Eukaryota; kingdom Viridiplantae; phylum Streptophyta; class Magnoliopsida; order Asparagales; family Orchidaceae; genus Cymbidium; species Cymbidium sinense. Next base: position 60,723,283 of record CM038216.1, read on the forward strand.
CCAAACCTAAACCCAATCCTAAACCTAAAAATAAAATGAAATAAAAAAATAAAAAATAGAACTAAAATATAATAAATAAAAACCTAAACTGAAAAAATAAGTAAAGTAAACCTAAAAATTAAATTCCTAAATAAAATAAAAACAAAATGTAAAATAAAAATAAAATAAACCTAAAATAAAATAAAATAAAAACTAAATCTAAAAAGTAAACGTATTCATAAAACCTAGAAATAAATAAAAAATAAAATCTAAGCCTAAAACAAAAAAAAACCTAAACCTAAAATAAAGAAAATAAAATAAACCTAAACCTAAACTAAAATAAATAAAACAAACATGTAAAGCTAAAATAAACTACACCTAAACTAACTAAATAAAATAAACTAAAAAAAAACCTAAACCTAAACTAAAAAAACAAAACCTAAAAATAAACCAAAAATAAAAACCTAAAACCTAAACCTAAATAAATAAAATAAAAATCTAAACCTAAAAATAAAAATGAAAAATAAAACCTTAACCTACAAAATAAGATAAAAATAAAACTAAACTAAAAAATAAAATAAACCTAAACCTGAACCTAAAACATAAACTAAAATAAGAAACCTAAACTAAAATGAATAAACTAAAGAAAATAAAAATAAAAAATAAATCAAAATATAAATAAAAAATATTATAAAGTAAAACAAATAAAAAATAAATTAAATACACTAAATATACCTAAACATACTAGTTTATTTAATTTTAAAAAAAACTAAACTGTAAACCCTAAATCCTAAACCCTAAACCCTAAACTCTAAAAAACCCTAAACACTAAACCATAAATAAAAGAAATAAAAAAATAAACCATAAGCCAAAACCCTAAGCACTAAAACTAACCCAAACCCTAAACCCAAAACCTTAATGCCCAAACCCTAAACACTAAAACTATCTCGAAACACTAAACCCTAAACCTTGAACCCTAAACCATAAAACCCTAAACCAAAAACTCTGAACCCTAAACCTTAAAACCTAAACCTTAAACCCTAAACCTTAAACCCTAAACCCTAAACCATAAAAATTTTAAACTTTAAACCCTAAACACTAAACCCTAGACCCTAAACCCTAAACCCAATTAAATACCCTAAACCCTAAACCATAAATCCTAAACCCTAAACCCTAGGCTAACCCTAAACCCTAAATAATAAAAAGCCAAAAACATAAACCTAAACTAAATAAATTATAAATATAAAATAAATAAAAAAACTTAAACCAAAATAAAATAAAGAAATAAAATGAAATAAAAATGTAAATTGAAACCTAAACCTAAACATAAAAAGAAAAAAAGAAATAATAAAAACTAAACTAAAATAAAATTAATATAAATCAAAACTAAAGAAAATATATAACCTTAATAAAATAAAAACTACACAAAAAATAAACCTAAAATAAAGTAAAATAAAATCTAAATAAAAACCTAAACATAAAAAATAAACATAAAAATAAAACCTAAAAATAAATAAAATAAATCTTAAACCCTGAAAAAAACCTAATCCTAAAATAAAAGTAAAATAAAATAAATATGAAATAAAAATATAAACCTAAATAATAAACCCAAAAATAAAACCTAAAAATAGCTAAAAAAATAAAACCTAAACCCTAAACTTTAAACAAAAAAACCTAAACCTAAAATAAAAATAAAATAAACCTAAACATAAACAAAAGTAAACTAAACAAAAAAAATCCTGAACTTAAACCAAAAATAAACTATCCCTTAACCAAAACCTAAACTAAATAAAATAAAATAAACTAAACATAAACCTAAACTGAAAATTAAAACCTAAAATTAAACTTAAAATAAAAACCTAAAACCTAAACCTAAAAGAATAAAATAAAAATCTAAACCTAAACCTAAAAGTAAAAAATAGAACCTAAATTTAAAAAAATAAAATAAAAATAAAACAAACCGAATAATAATCCTAAATCTAAACATAAAATTAACAAATTAACTAAAATCGAAAACCTAAACTAAAATAAAAAGACCTAAATTAAATAAACTAAACTAAATAAAAATACAAAATAAAAATATAATAATAAAATAAATTAAAATAAATAAAAATTAAACTAAATAAACTTAAACCAACCACATTACCTAATTAAAAAAATTTAAAAAAAAATAAAAAAATAAAAAAAAACCCTAACCTAAACCATAAACCCTAAAGCTAACCCTAAATCCTAAACCTACAACCGTAGAACCCAAAACCCAAAACCCTGAATCCTAAGCCCTAAAACCCTAAACCCTAAACCCTAAATCCAAAATCTTAAACCTTAAACCCTAAACCCAATAACCCTAAACCCTAAACCATAAACACTAAATAAATAAATAAAATAAACATGACCACTAAACCATGGACCCTAAACCACAAACCCTAAACCTGACTGACCATCACTAAACCCTAAACCCTAAACTCTAAATAAAAAAATAAAAAAAAAAACCACTGACCTCTAACTAAACCCTAAAATTAACCCTAAATCCTAAACCAAATCCCCAAACCTGGGCCACATCCCAGGCGCCACCACCTAAACCTAACAGATCCACAAAGAGCCTGCCTAAACTGCACCCTAAACTAACATTACACCTTGATGACACGTTAAACTCTAAAACCTAAACCTTATAAACAAAACCAGTATGGCCCTAAACCCCTAAAATCCTAAACCCTAATCCCAAGATGTCAAATGCAAAGCATTAATCTTAAAATCCTAAACCCTAAACCCTAACTCTAATCCCTAAACTCTAAATAATAAACCTTAAAATAAAACCTAAAAAAAAACTTAAACCCTAAACTAAGGAAAAAAACCTAAACATAAAATAAAAATAAAATAATCCTAAATTTACACTATAATTAAATAAATTAAAATAAATAAAACCTAAACCTAAACCTAAACCTAAAATAAACTAAACCTAAACCCTAAACTAAATAAAATAAAATAAACTAATAATAAACCTAAACATAAATTGAAAAATAAAACCTAGAAATGAACTTAAATTAAAAACCTAAAGCATAAACCTAAAAAAAATAAGATAAAAGACAAAATCTAAGTCTAAACATAAAGATAAAAGATAAAACATAAACTTAAAAAATAACATAAAAATAAAACTAAACTAAAAAATGAACATAAACCTAAACCTAGACCTAAAAAATAAAGTAAAATAAAATACCTAATCTAAAATAAATAAACCTAAAATAAATAAACTAAACTAAATAATTATAAAAATAAACCTAAATAATAAATAAATAAAATAAATAAAAAATAAACCTAAACCTACTAATTTACTCAATTTTAAAAAAAGACCCTAAACCCTGAAACCTTAAACCCTAAAACTAACCCTAAACCTTAAACCCTAAACCCTAAACACTAAACTTTAAAACTAACCCAAAACCTATAACTCTAAACCCTAAATCTTAAACCCTAAATCCAAAACCCTAAACCCCAAACCTTTAAACCTACAACCCTAAACCCTAAAAACCTAAATACCTAAACCTAAACTAAATAAAACCTAAAAATAAAATAAATAAAATAACCTAAACCTATATTAAATAAATAAAATAAGATAAAATAAAAACCTATACCCAAACCTTAACCTAATCCTAAACCTAAAAATAAAATAAAATAAAAAATAACAATAGTGCTAAAATATAATAAATAAAAACCTAAACTAAAATAAAAAATGAAATAAACCTAAAAAATAAAAACCTAAATAAAATATAAATAAAATGTAAAATAAAAATATAATAAACCTAAAATAAAATAAAATAAAAACTAAACCTAAAAAAGTAAACCTATTCATAAAACCTAAAAATAAATGAAAAATATAATCTAAGCCTAAAATGAAAAAAAAAAAACATAAACCTAAAATAAAGAAAATAAAATAAACCTAAACCTAAACTAAAATAAATAAAACAAAAGTGTAAAGATAAAATAAACTACCCCTAAACTTAAACCTAAACTAAATAAAATAAAATAAACTATAAAAAAACTGAACCTAAACTAAAAAAAAAACCTAAAAGTAAACCAAAAATAAAAACCTAAAACCTAAACCTAAAAATATAAAATAAAAATGTAAACCTAAAAAAAATGAAAAATAAAACCTAAACCTAAAAAATAAGATGAAAATAAAACTAAACTAAAAAATAAAATAAACCCAAACCTGAACCTAAAACATAAATTAAAATAAAAAACTTAAACTAAAATGAATAAACTAAACAAAATAGAAATAAAAAAGAAACCAAAATACAAATAAAAAATATAATAAAGTAAAACAAATAAATTAAATTAAATAAACTAAATATACCTAAACATACTAGTTTATTTAATTTTTAACAAAAACTAAACTGTAAACCATAAATCCTAAACCCTAAACCCTAAACCCTAAAAAGCCCTAAACCATAAATCATAAAAAAATGAAATAAAAAAAATAAACCATAAGCCAAAACCCTAAACCCTAAAACTAACCCTAAATTCTGAACACAAAACCTTAATGCCCAAACCCTAAACACTAAAACTAGCCCGAAACACTAAACCCTAAACCTTGAACCCTAAACCCAAAACCCAAAACCCAAAACACTAAACCCTAAAACATAAACCCTAAACCCCACACCTTAAACCCTAAACCCTAAACCATAAAAATTTTAAACTTTAAACCCTAAACTTTAAACCCAAAACCTTAATTCTTAAACCCAAAACCTAAAACCCTAAGACCCACAAAACCCCAAATAAATATGCTAAACCCCAAACCCCAAACCCTAAACCATAAACCTCCTAAACCCAGACTAACCTAAACCCTAAATCATAAAGCCAAAACATAAACCTAAACTAAATAAATTATTAAAATAAAATAAATTAAAAAACCTAAACCAAAATAAAATAAGGAAATAAAATGAAATAAAAATATAAACTGAAACCTAAACCTAAACTTAAAAAGAAAAAAAATAAAAAATAAAAATTAAACTAAAATAAAATAAATAAAAATCAAAACAAAAGAAAATATATAACCTAAATAAAATAAAAACTAAATAAATAATAAGATAAAAATAAACCTAAAATAAAATAAAATAAAAATTAAATAAAACCTAAACCTAAAAAATAAACATAAAAATAAAAAATAAAAATAAATAAAAAATAGAACCTAAGTCTTAAACCCTAAAAAAATCTAAACCTAAAATAAAAATAAAATAAATCTAAAAATAAAATAAATTAAAAACTAAATAAAAATATAAACCTAAATAATAAACCCAAAAATAACACCTAAAAATAGCTAAAAAATAAATCCTAAACCCTAAACTTTAAATAAAAAAAAACCTAAACCAAAAATAAAAGTAAAATAAACCTAAACCTAAACAAAAGTAAACTAAACAAAAATAAAAAATCCTCAACCTAAACCTAAAATAAACTTACCCTTAACCAAAACCTAAACTAAATAAAATAAAATAAACTAAACATAAACCTAAAGTGAAAAATAAAACCTAAAAATAAACTTAAAATAAAAACCTAAAACCTAAACCTAAAAAGATAAAATAAAAATCTAAACTTAAACCTAACAATATAAAATAGAACCTAACTTTAAAAAATAAAACAAAAATAAAAATAACCTAATAATAATCCTAAATCTAAACATAAAATTAAAAAATAAAAAACCTATAGCCAAAACCCTAAATCGTAAAACCTATTGCCATAAACCCTAAACCCTAAACCCCAAACCCTTAACCCTAAACCCTAAACCCTAAATTTTAAAAACCTTAAAACCTTAACATAAACTAAATAAAACCTAAATATATAATAAATAATAAAACCTTAACCTAAATTAAAGAAAATTTATAATATAAAATTAAAACCTAAATTAAAACCTGAACCTAAACCCAAACCTAATCCTAAAATTAAAATAAAATAAAAAATAAAAACAAAACTAAAATAAAAATATAATAAAAACATAAACTAAAGTACAAAATAAAATAAACCTAAAAATAAAAAACCTAGATAAAATAAAAACTAAACGTAAAATTAAAAAAAATAAACCTACTATACAATAAATAAAAACTAAATAAAAACCTAAACAAAAAAATAAACTTATTAAAAAACCTAAAAATAAAGAAAAAATAAAACCCAAACCCTAAACTAAAAAAAATCCTAATCCTAAAATAAATAAAATAAAATAAACATTAACCTAAACTAAAATAAACTAAACTCAAATAATTAAAACCTAAACCAAAACTTAAAATAAACTAAACCTGAACCCTAAACTAAATAAAATGAAATAAACTAAAAATACACATAAACCTAAACTAAAAAATAAAACCTAAAAATAAAGCTAAAATAAAAACCTAAAACATAAACTTAAAAAAATAAAATAAAAACCTACACCTAAACCTAAAAATAAAAAATAAAATCGAAACCTAAAAGATAACTTACAAATAAAACTAAATTAAAAAATAAACATAAACCTAAACTTAAATCTAAAAAATAACCCAAAATAAGAAACCTAAACTAAAATAAATAAATCAAAAATAAATAAACTAAACTAAATAAAGATAAAAATAAAATGAACTAAAATAAATAAAAAATAAACTAAATAGACCTAAACCTACCAATTTACTTAATCTAAAAAAACCCTAAAAGTTAAACCCTCAGCCCTAAACCCTAAATCCTAAACCCTAAACACTAAACCCAAAACCCTAAAACTAACCCTAAATCCTAAACCTTCAATGTAAAACCCTAAACCCTAAACCCTTAACACTAAAAAACCCTAAACCCTAAATAAAAACAAAAAATAAACAAATAAATAAAACCATAAGACTAAACCCTTAATCCTAAAACTAACCCCAAACCCAAAACCCTAAACATGAAAAACCTAAACCTATACTAAATAAAAACTAAAAATAAAATAAATTTATGAAAATCTAAAAGTAAATAAAATAAAAATCTAAACTAAAACCTAAACATAAATTTAAAAATAAAATGAATTAAAAAATTAAAGTTATACTAAAATAAAATAAATAAGAACCTAAGCTAAACTAAAAATAAATAAATTAAACCTAAGACTAAAAAACCTAAATAAAATAAAAACTAAATATAAAATGAAAATAAAAAAACCTAAATTAAAATAAAATAAAAACTAAATAAAATCCTAAACAAAAAAATAAACCTAAAAATAAATAAAAAATAAAACCTAAACCCTAAACTAAAAACAAAAAAGTAAACATAAAATGAAAAACCTAAACTAAAATTAATGAACATAAAATAAATAAACTAAGCCAAATAAAAAAAACTAAATTAAAATAAAAAATAAGCTAAATAAAGCTAAACCTTCTAGTTTACTTAATTTAAAAAAATAAATAAAATATAAAAAAAAACTAAACCTACATCCTACAACCCTAAACCCTAAACTTTAAAACCCTAAACACTAAACCCTAAACCTCAAAATCCTAAACCCTAAACCTTATACCCTAAACCCTAAACCATAAAAACAATAAACCCTAAGCCCTAAACCCTAAAAACTTAAACCCTAAACATTAAACCCTAAACCCTAAACCTAAATCTTAAACCCTAAACCCTAAACCCTAAGCCCTAAACCCTAAACCCAAATAAATACCAGAAATCCTAAACCCTAAACCCCAAACCCTAAACCTTGAACCCTAAACCTTAAACCCTGAACTAACCCTAAACCCTAAACCGTAAAAAGCCAAAACCTTAAACCTAAACTAAATGAATTATAAAAATAAATAAACAAAAAGCCTAACCCAAAATAAAATAAAGAAATAAAATCAAATAAAAACATAAACTGAAACCTAAACCTATACCTAAAAAGAAAAAATAAAAAATAAAAACTAAACTAAAATAAAATAAATAAAAATCAAAACTAAAAATATATATAACCTAAATAAAATAAAACTACATAAAAAAATAAAAATAAAATAAACCTAAAATAAAGTAAAATAAAAACTAAATAAAAACCTAAACCTAAAAAATAAACATAAAAAAAAATAAAAAATAAAACCTAAGTCTTAAACCAAAAAAAAACTTAACCTAAAATAAAAATAAAATAAAGCTAAAAATAAAATAAAATAAAAACTAAATAAAAACTTAAACCTAAATAATAAACCCAAAAATAAAACCTAAAAATATCTAAAAAATAAAACCTAAACCCGAAACCGAAAAAAAAAACCTTAACCTAAAATAAAAATAAAATAAACCTAAACCTAAACTAAACAAAAATAAAAAATTCTAAACTTAAACCTAAAATAAACTAACCCTTAAGCAAAACTTAAACTAAATAAAATAAACTAAACTAAACATAAACCTAAACCTAAACTAAAAAATAAAACCTAAAAATAAACTTAAAATAAAAACCTAACACCTAAACCTAAAAAAATAAAATAAACCTAAACCTAAAAATAAAAAGTAAAACCTAAATTTTAAAAATAAAAAAAATAATACTAACCTAACAAGAATCCTAAACCTAAATGTAAAATTAAAAAATGAACTAAAATAGAAAACCTAAACTAAAATAAAAACACATAAAATAAATAAAATTAACTAAATGAAAATAAAAAATAAAAAATAAAAATAAAAAATAAAATAAACTAAAATAAGTAAAAATTAAACTAAATAAACCTAAAAGAACCACTTTACTTAATTAAAAAAAATTTAAAAAAATAAAGAAAATAAAAAAAACCCTAACCCTAAACCATAAACCCTAAAACTAACCCAAATCCCTAAACCCTAAACCCTAAACGTACAACCCAAAACCCTAAACCCAAAACACAAAACCCTAAACCCTAAACCCTAAAACCTTAAACACTAAATCCTAAATCCAAAACCTTAAACCCTAAACCCTAAACCCAACAACCATAAATCGTAAACCATATACACTAAATCCTAACCCTTAACCCTAAACCCTAACCCCTAAAATCGTAAAACATAAACCCTATATAAATAAAAACTAAACTAAACTTAAATCAAAAACACTAAACTAAAAATAAACCTAAATAAATCTAAACTAAAGATAAACTAAACCTTAAACCTAAACCTAAACTAAACCATAAACTAAACCCTAAAAAATAAACTAAAATCTAAACCCTAGAATAAACCATAAATAAACCTAAACCCAAACTAAAGCCAAAACTAAACTAAAATAAACTTAAACCAAACATAATCCCTAAAATAAGCTAAAATAAATCCCATAAATAAGCCCCAATAAACCCAAAAATAAAAAAATCAAAAATAAAAAACCATTAAAAAGATAAACCAAATAAACTACATAAACCTAAACTAAATCCTAAACCCTAAATCGTAAAACCTAAACCATAAACCCTAAACCTAAACCCTAAAATTAAACTAAACATTAAACCCTAAACCCTATACTCTAAAAACCTAAACCTAAACTAAAAAATACCTAAAAAAATAAAGAAATAAACCTAAACCTAAAATAACTAAAAACTAAACCTAAACTTAAACCTAAACCTAAATTTAAAAAAAATAAAATAAAAAACAAACATTGAACTAAAATAAAATAAATAAAAACATAAACTAAACTAAGCAAATAAAATAAGCCTAAAAATCAAAAAATCAAAATAAAAAACTAAACGTAAAATAAAAATAAAATAAACCTGAATAAAATAAAATAATAACTAAATAAAAACCTAAACCTAAGAAAATAAACCTATAACAAACCTAAAGATAAATAAAAAATAATACATAAACCCTAAACTAAAAAAAACCTAAACCTAAAATAAACATAATAAAATAAAATTAAACATAAACTAAAAAATAAAACCAAAAAAATAAACCTAAAATAAAAACATAAAACCTAAACTTAAAAATATAAAATAAAAACCTATACTTAAACCTAAAATTAAAAGAAACTAAACCTAAAAAATAAATTAAAAATAAAAGAAAACTTAATAATAAACATAAACTTAAGCCTAAACCAGAAAAAAATAAAATAAAATAAAAAACTTAAACTAAAATAAATAAACCTAAAATAAATAAACTAAACTAAATAAGAAAATGAAACTACAATAAAATAAAATAAACTAAAATAAAATAAAAAATAAAACTATAAACACTAAACCCTAAACCCTAAACCCTAAAACTAAAACCCTCCTAAACATACAACCCTAAACCCTAAACCCTAAACTCTAAATAAAATAAATTAAAAATTAAAAAACCCTAACCCTATCCCCTAAACCCTAAAACTAACCCTCAATCCTAAACCCAAAACCCAAAACCTACAACCTTAAACCTAAACCCTAAACATTTAAAAATACTAAACCCTAAACCCTAAAACTTAAACTCCTGCCTAAACAACACCTAACTCCCTAAACTTTACTAAACACTAAAAACCCTAAACTAAACTAAACCCTAATCTAACTCCCTAAACCTAAAAGTATAAATCTAAACCCTAATCCCTAATCCAAATGACAAATACCTAAAACCATAAATCTTAAAACCCTAAACCCTAAACCCTAAACCCTAACCCAAATCCCTAAACCCTAAACCTAAAATAAAACCTAAAAATAAATAAAAAAAATAAAACCTAAACCCTAAACTAAGGAAAAAAAACCTAAACATAAAATAAGAAATAAAATAATCCTAAACCTACACTATAATTAAATAAACTAAAATAAATATAACCTAAACCTAAACCTAAAATAAACTAAACCTAAACCCTAAACTAAATAAAATAAAATAAACTAAAAATAAACCTAAACCTAAATTGAAAAATAAAGACTAGAAATAAACTTAAAATAAAAACCTAAAACATAGACCTAAAAAAATAAAATAAAAACCAAAACCAAGTCTAAACATAAAGATAAAAGATAAAACCTAAACCTAAAAAACAACATAAACATAAAACTAAACTAAAAAATAAACATAAACCTAAACCTAGACCTAAAAAAATAAACCGAAATAAAAAATCTAAACTAAAATAAATAAACCTAAAATAAATAAACTAAACTAAATAATTAGAAAAATAAACTTAAGTAATAAATGAATAAAATAAATAAAAAATAAACCTATACCTATCAGTTTATTCAATTTAAAAAAAATACCCTAAACCCTGAAACCCTAAACCCTAAAACTAACCCTAAACCTTAAACCCTAAACCCTAAACACTAAACCTTAAAGCTAACCTGAAACCTATAACCCTAAACCCTAAATATTAAACCCTAAACCCTAAACCTTAAACCCAAAACCAAAAACCCAAAACCCTAAAATCTTTAACCCTAATCCCTAAAACCTACAACCCAAAACCCTAAAAACCTAAATACCTAAACCTAAACTAAATATAACCTAAAAATAAAATAAATAAAAAACCCAAAACTTATATTAAATAAAAAAAATAAAATAAAATAAAAACCTAAACACAAACCTAAATGCAATCCTAAACCTAAAAATAAAAAAAATGAAAACCTAAATTGAAATAAAAAATAAAATAAACCTAAAACTTAAAATCCTAAATAAAATAAAAAATGTAAAATAAAAAATAAAATCTAAGCCAAAAATGAAAAAAAAACCTAAACTTAAAATAAAGAAAATAAAATAGACATAAACCTAAACAAAAAAAAAAAAAAACAAAAATGTGAAGCTAAAATAAACTACACCTAAACTTAAACCTAAACTAAATAATATAAAATAAACTAAAAAAAAACTAAACCTAAACTAAAAAACAAAACCTAAAAATAAACCAAAAATAAAAACACAAAACCTAAAGCAGAAAAAATAAAATAAAAATGTAAACCTAAAAATTAAAATGAAAAATAAAACCAAAACCTAAAAATAAGATAAAAATAAAACTAAACTAAAATTAAAATAAATAAACCTAAACCTAACTTTAAACATAAAATAAAATAAAAAACCTGAACTAAAATGAGTAAACTAAAGAAAATAAAAATAAAAAATAAACTAAAATATAAATAAAAATATAATAAAGAAAAACAAATAAAAAATAAGTTAAATAAATTAAATATACCAAAACTTACTAGTTTATTTAATTTAAAAAAAACTAAACTGTAAACCCTAAATCCTAAACCCTAAACACTAAGCCCAAAACCCTAAACCCAAAAAACCCTTAAACCCTAAACCATAAATAAAAGAAATAAAAAAAATAAACCATCAGCCAAAACCCTAAACCCTAAACCCAAAACCTTAATGCCCAAACCCTAAACACTAAAACAAGCCCGAAATAATAAACCCTAAACCTTGAACCATAAACCTTGAAACCCTAAACTAAAAAGCTTAAACCCTAAACCCTAAACCCTAAAACCTAAACCTTATATCCTAAACCTTAAACCCTAAACCCTAAACCATAAAAAGTTTAAACTTTCAACCCTAAATGCCAAACCACAAACCCTAGACCCTGAACCCTAAACCTAAATAAATACCCTAAACCTTGAACTAACCCTAAACCCTAAATCATAAAAACCCAAAAACATAAACCTAAACTAAATAAATTATAAAAATAAAATAAATAAAAAAACCTAAACCAAAATAAAATAATGAAATAAAATGAAATAAAAACATAAACTGAAACCTAAACCTAAACCTAAAAAGAATAAAAAGAAAAAATAAAAACTAAACAAAAAATAAATAAATAAAATCCAAAACTAAAGAAAATATATAACCTAAATAAAATAAAAACTAAACAAAAAATAAAAATAAAATAAACCTAAAATAAAGTAAAATAAAAACTAAATAAAAACCTAAACCTAAAAAATAAACAGAAAAATAAAACATAAAAATAAATAAAAAATAGAACCTAAATCTTAAACCCTAAAAAAAACCTAAACCTAAAATTAAAATAAAATAAAACTAAAAATAAAATAAATTAAATACTAAATAAAAATATAAACCTAAATAATAAACCCAAAAATAAAACCTAAAAATAGCTAAAAAATAAAACCTAAACCCTAAACTTTAAACAAAAAAACCTAAACCTAAAATAAAAATAAAATAAACCTAAACCTAAACAAAAGTAAACTAAACAAAATAAAAAATCCTGAACCTAAACCTAAAATAAACTAACCCTTAACCAAAACCTAAACTAAATAAAATAAAATAAACTAAACATAAACCTAAACTTAAAATGAAAATTAAAACCTAAAAATAAACTTAAAATAAAAACCTAAAACCTAAACCGAAAAAAATAAAATAAAAATCTTAACCTAAACCTAAAATTAAAAAATAGAACATAAATTTAAAAAATTAAAAAAAAATAAAACTAGCATAATAATAATCCGAAATCTGTAATGAACTAAAATTGGAAACCTAAAGTAAAATAAAAAAACATAAATTAAATAAACTAAACTAAATAAACATAAAAAATAAAAATATAATAATAAAATATACTAAAATAAATAAAAATTAAACTAAATAAACCTAAACCAACCACATTACTTAATTAAAAAAATTTTAAAAATTAAAAAAATTAAAAAAATCCTAACCTAAACCATAAACCCTCAAACTAACCCAAAGACCTAAACCCTAAACCCTAAACCTACAACCCTAAAACCAAAAACCCTAAACCGTAAACCCTAAGCCCTAAAACCCTAAACCCTAAACCCTAAATCCAAAATCTTAAACCTTAAACCCTAAACCCAACAACCCTAAACCCTGAACAATAAATACTAAATCCTAAACACTTAACGCTAAACCCTAACCCCTAAAAACCTAAACCCTAAATAAATAAAACCTAAACTAAACCTAAACCCTAAACTGAAAGCCTAAATAAACTATACCCTAAACCTAAATAAACTAAACCCTAAACCTAAAACACTAAACTAAAAATAAACCTAAATAAAACTAAACTAAAAATAAACTAAACCCTAAACCTAAACCTAAACTAAACCATAAACTAAACCCTAAAAAATAAACTAAAACCTAAACCCTAGAATAAACCCTAAATAAACCTAAACCCAAACTAAACCCAAAATTAAACTAAAATAAACTAAACCAAATCCTATAAAAAAGCCCACTAAACCTTAAAATAAATAAAAATAAAAAAATAAAAAACCATCCAAAAAATAAACCTAATAGACTACATAAACCTAAACTAAATCCTAAACCTTAAACCTTAAAACCTAAACCCTAAACCCTAAACCTAAACCCTAAATTAAACTAAACTCGAAACCCTAAACTCTAAAAACCTAAACCTAAACATAAACCTAAACTAAATTAAAAAATAAAATAAAATAAAAAATAATAATTGAACTAAAATAAAATAAATAAAAACATAAACTAAACTAAGCAAATAAAATATGCCTAAAAAATAAAAAATCTAAATAAAAAAACTAAACATAAAATAAAAATAAATTAAACCTAAATAAAATATAATAAAAACTAAATAAGAGCACAAAAAAATAAACTAAAAGAACCTAAAATAAATAAAAAAATTTTTTAAACCACAAACTAAATAAAATAAAATATATTCAAGATAAACTAAACTAAAAAAATAAAACAAAAATAAACACAAAATAAAACATAAAACTAAACTTAAAAATAATAAAATAAAACCTATCTTAAACCTAAAATTAAAATCCTAAAACACAAAATATAAAATAATAAAACAAAAGGAAAAAATAATAAAACAAAATTAAAAAATGAACATAAACTTAAACCTAAACTAGTAAAAAATAAACTAAAATAAAAAACTTAAACTAAAATAAAAAAACCTAAAATAAATAAACTAAACTAAATAAAAAATGAACCTAAATAAAAATAAAAAATAAAATAAACTAAAATAAAAAACTAAATAAATTAAATAAACCATAAACACTAAACTCAACTAAACCCTAAAACAAACCTAAACCCAAAACCCAAACATAAACCCTAAACCCTAAACCCTAAACTCTAAATAAAAAATAAAAAAAAACCTAACCCTAACCCCTAAACCCTAAAACTAACCCTAAATCCTAAACCCAAAACCCAAAACCTACAACCCTAAACCCTAAACCCTAAACTCTTAACTAACACTAAACCCTAAACCTAAAAAATCCTGAACCATAATGCCTAAACCCTAAACCCTAAACTAACCTTAAACCTTGTTAACCTTAAACCCAAACTCTAAACTAAACCTAGTAAAACACTAAAACCTAAAGCATAAACCAAACCCTAAAACCAAACTAATCCTAACCTAATCAGAAACCCTAAAGCATAAATCCTAAAACATAAACATTAAACCCTAAACCCTAAGCCATAATCCTAAACTATAAACCCTAAACCCTAAATAATAAACATTAAAATAAAACCAAAAAATAAATAAATAAATAAAACCTAAACCCTAAACTAAGGAAAAAAACCTAAACATAAAATAAAAATAAAATAATCCTAAACCTACACTATAATTAACTAAACTAAAATAAATAAAACCTAAACCAAAACTCTAAACCAAAAAAATAAAATAAACTAACAAAAAACCTAAACCAAAACTAAAAAATAAAACCTAGAAGTAAACATAAAATAAAAACCTAAAACATAGACCTAAAAAAATAAAATAAAAACCAAAACCAAAACCTAAACCTAAAGATAAAAAATAAAACTTAAACCTAAAAATAACATAAAAATAAAACTAAACTAAAAAATAAACATAAACCTAAACATACACCTAAAAAAAAAAAACTAAAATAAAATCAAAAAAAATAAATAAACCAAAATAAATAAATTAAATAATTGTAAAATAAACCTAAATAATAAATGAATAAAATAAATAAACTATAAACCTACCGGGTTACTAAATTTTTTAAAATGACCCTAAACCCAAAACCCTAAACCCTACAACTAACCCATAACCTAAACCCTAAACCCTAAACACTAATCCTTAAAACTAACCCAAAACCCTAAACACTAAACCTTCAACCCTAAACCGTCAATCTTAAACACTAAACCTTAAACCCTAAAACCCAAAACCTTAAACCCTAAACCCTAAAGTCTAAACCCTAAAATCTTAAACCCTAAACCCTAAACCCTAAACCTTAAACCCTAAAACCTACAACCCTAAACCCTAAAAACTGAAATACTTAAACCTAAACTAAATAAAACCTAAAAATAAATTAAATAAAAAATCCTAAACCTATATAAAATAACTAAAATAAAATAAAACTAAAACCTAAACCAAATCCTAAACCTAAAGATAAAATAAAATAAAAAATAAAAACAAAATGAAAATATAATAAATAAAAACCTAAATTAAACTAAAAAATAAAATAAACCTAAAATTTAAAAACCTAAATAAAATAAAAACTAAATGTAAAATAAAAAAATAAAATAAACCTAAAATAAAATAAAACTAAACCTAAAAATAAACCTATTCAAAAACCTAAAAATAAATAAAAAATAAAATCTAAGCCTTAAAAAAAAAAACTAAACCTAATATAAACAAAATAAACTAAGCCTACACCTAAACTAAAATAAATAAAACATAAATGTAAAGCAAAAATAAACTACACCTAAACCTAAACCTAAACTAAATAAAATAAAATAGACTAAAAATAAACATAAACTTAAACTAAAAAACAAAACCTAAAAATAAACCAAAACTAAAAATGTCAAACCTAAACCTAAGAAAATAAAAAAATGTAAACTTAAAAAAAAAAAAAACTAAAACTAAAAAAATAAAAGAAAAATAAAAATAAACCTAAACCTGAACCTAAAACATAAACTAAAATGAAAAACCTAAATTAAAATGAATAAACTAAATAAAAATAAAAATAAAACAAAATATAAAAATATAATAAACTAAAATGAATAAAAAATAAACTAAATATACCTACACATACAAGTTCATATAATATAAAAAAACTAAATCGAAAACCCTAAATCCTAAACCCTAAACACTAAATCCTAAACCCTAAACCCTAAAAAACCATAAAAAACCCTAAACCCTAAACCCTAAATAAAAAAAATGTAAGAAAATAAACCATAAGCCCAAACCTTAAACCATAAAACTAACACTAAACCCTAAACCCCAAACCCTAATGCCCAAATACTAAACCCAAAAACCAGCCCGAAATATTAAACCCAAAACCTTGAATCCTAAACCTTGAACCCTAAACCCCGAAACCCTAAACCCTAAACCCTAAACCTAAACCCTAAAAGCCTAAACCTACTAAAACCCTAAACCATAAACTCCAAACCCTAAACCCTAAACCTAAACCTAAAACCATAAAACCCAACATAAACTAAATAAAATCTAAATATATAATAAAAAAATACTTAACCCAAATTAAATAAAATAACAACGTAATATAAAAACCTAAATTAAAACCTGAACCTAAACCCGAACCTAATCCTAAAAGTAAAATAAATTAAAAAATAAAAATAAAACTAAAATAAAAATAAAATAAAAACATAAACTAAAATTTAAAATAAAATAAACCATAAACTTAACCTTAAACCTAAACCTAAACTAAACCATAAACTAAACCCTAAAAAAATAAAATCAAATCCCCTAAATAAACTAAACCTAAACCCAAACTAAAAAAACTAAACTAAAATAAACTTAAACTAAACCTAAACCCTAAAATAAGCTAAACTAAATCCATAAAGCCCCAATAAACCAAAATGAAAAAATCAAAAATAAAAAACCATTAAAAAGATAAACCAAATAAACTACATAAACCTAAACTAAATCCTAAACCATAAATCGTAAAACCTAAACCATAAACCCTAAACCTAAACCCTAAAATTAAACTAAACCTTAAACCCTAAACTCTAAACTCTAAAAACCTAAACCTAAACTAAAAAACACCTAAAAAAATAAAGAAATAAACCTAAACCTAAAATAACTAAAAAAATAAAACTAAAAAACCTAAACTAAAACCAAAACCTAAACCTAAACTTAAACCTAAACCTAAATTTAAAAAAAATAAAAATAAAAAACAAACATTGAACTAAAATAAAATAAATAAAAACATAAACTAAACTAAGCAAATAAAATAAGCCTAAAAATCAAAAAATCAAAATAAAAAACTAAATGTAAAATAAAAATAAAATAAACCTAAATAAAGTAAATAATAACTAAATAAAAACCTAAACCTAAGAAAATAAACCTATAACAAACCTAAAGATAAATAAAAATAATACATAAACCCTAAACTAAAAAAAACCTAAACCTAAAATAAACATAATTAAATAAACCTAAACCTAAACTAAAAAATAAAACTAAAAAAATAAACCTAAAATAAAAACATAAAACCTAAACTTAAAATATAAAATAAAAAACCTATACTTAAACCTAAATTAAAAAAAATAAACCTAAAATAAATTAAAATAAAGAAAACTTAATAATAAACATAAACTTAAACCTAAACCAAAAAATAAAATAAAATAAAAACTTAAACTAAAATAAATAAACCTAAAATAAATAAACTAAACTAAATAAGAAAATGAAACTAAATAAAATTAAAAAATAAAATAAACTAAAATAAAAAAGCTAAATAAAATAAAAAAACTATAAACACTAAACCCTAAACCCTAAACCCTAAACCCTAAAACTAACCCTAAACCCAAATCCCTAAACATACAACCCTAAACCCTAAACCCTAAACTCTAAATAAAAAAATAAATAAAAAAAACCCTAACCCTAACCCCTAAACCCTAAAACTAACCCTCAATCCTAACCCAAAACCCAAAACCTACAACCTTAAACCTAAACCCTAAACATTTAAAAACACTAAACCCTAAACCCTAAAAACCCTAAACCACAATGCCTAAACCCGACACCCTAAACAAACCTTACACATTAACCTAACCCTAAACCCTAAACTAATTCAAACCTTATGGCTAAACCCTAAAGCAAAGCTAAACCAAAACCCAAACCCTAGTCCCTAACCCAAATGATAAATACCTAAAAGCATAAATCTTAAAACCCTAAACCTTAATCCCTAATCTCTAACCCAAAAGACAAATAACTAAAACCATAAATCTTAAAACCCTATACCCTAAACCCTAAACCCTAACCCGAATCCCTAAACCCTAAATAATAAACCTTAAAATAAAACCTAAAAATAAATAAAAAAATAAAACCTAAACCCTAAACTAAGGAAAAAAAAACCTAAACATAAAATAAGAAATAAAATAATCCTAAACCTACACTATAATTAAATAAACTAAAATAAATATAACCTAAACCTAAACCTAAAATAAACTAAACCTAAACCCTAAACTAAATAAAATAGAATAAAAATAAACTTAAACCTAAATTGAAAATAAAAAACCTAGAATAAACTTAAAATAAAAACCTAAAACATAGACCTAAAAAAATAAAATAAAAACCAAAACCGAGCCTAAACGTAAAGATAAAAGATAAAACCTAAACTTAAAAAACAACATAAAAATAAAACTAAACTAAAAAATAAACATAAACCTAAACCCAGACCTAAAAAAATAAACCAAAATAAATAATCTAAACTAAAATAAATAAACCTAAAATAAATAAACTAAACTAAATAATTATAAAAATAAACTTAAATAATAAATGAATAAAATAAATAAAAAATAAACCTATACCTATCAGTTTATTCAATTTAAAAAAAATACCCTAAACCTGAAACCCTAAACCCTAAAACTAACCCTAAACCTTAAACCCTAAACCCTAAACACTAAACCTTAAAGCTAACCTAAAACCTATAACCCTAAACCCTAAATATTAAACCCTAAACCCTAAACCTTAAACCCAAAACCCAAAACCCAAAACCCTAAAATCTTAAACCCTAAACCCTAAAACCTACAACCCAAAACCCTAAAAACCTAAATACCTAAACCTAAACTAAATAAAACCTAAAAAAAAAATAAAATAAAAAAACCTAATTAAATAAATAAAATAAAATAAAATAAAAACCTAAACACAAACCTAAATGCAATCCTAAACCTAAAAATAAAAAAAATGAAAACCTAAACTAAAATAAAAAATAAAATAAACCTAAAATTTAAAATCCTAAATAAAATAAAAAAATGTAAAATAAAAAATAAAATCTAAGCCAAAAATGAAAAAAACCTAAACTTAAAATAAAGAAAATAAAATAAACATAAACCTAAACTAAAAAAAGAAAAAGAAAAATGTAATGCTAAAATAAACTACACCTAAACTTAAACCTAAACTAAATAATATAAAATAAACTAAAAAAAACTAAACCTAAACTAAAAAACAAAACCTAAAAATAAACCAAAAAATAAAAACACAAACCTAAAGCTGAAAAATAAAATAAAATAAACCTAAAATTAAAATGAAAGTAAAACCAAAACCTAAAAAAATAAGATAAAAATAAAACTAAACTAAAAATTAAAATAAATCTAAACCTGAACCTAAATCATAAAATAAATTAAAAAACCTAAACTAAAATGAGTAAACTAAAGAAAATAAAAATAAAAAATAAACCAAAATAAAAATAAAAATATAATAAAGTAAAACAAATAAAAAATAAATTAAATAAATTAAATATACCAAAACATACTAGTTTATTTAATTTAAAAATAAACTAAACTGTAAACCCTAAATCCTAAACCCTAAACACTAAGCCCTAAACCCTAAACCCAAAAAACCCCTAAACCCTAAACCATAAATAAAAGAAATAAAAATATAAACCATCAGCCAAAACCCTAAACCCTAAAACTAACCCAAAACCTTAATGCCCAAACCCTAAACACTAAAACAAGCCCGAAATAATAAACCCTAAACCTTGAACTCTAAACCTTGAACCCTAAACCATGAAACCCTAAACTAAAAAGCTTAAACCCTAAACCCTAAACCCTAAAACCTAAACCTTATATCCTAAACCCTAAACCCTAAACCATAAAGTTCAAACTTTCAACCTAAATGCCAAAACCCCAAACCAGACCAACAAACCTAAATAAATACCTAAACCTAAACCCTAAACCTTGAACTAACCCTAAATCAAATAAAACCAAAACATAAACCTAAACTAAATAAATTATAAAAAAAAAAAACCTAAACCAAAATAATAAAGAAATAAAATGAAATAAAAACATAAAAAAACCTAATAAACCAAAAAAGAATAAAAGAAAATATAAAACTAAACTAAAATAAAATAAATAAAAATCAAAACAAAAAGATATATAACCTAAATAAATAAAAAACAAATAAAAATAAAAAAAAAATAAACCTAAAATAAAGTAAAATAAAAACTAAATAAAAACCTAATCCTAAAAAATAATCAAAAAAATAAAACATAAAAATAAATAAAATATAGAACCTAAATCTTAAACCCTAAAAAAAACCTAAACCTAAAACTAAAATAAACTAAACCTAAAAAAAAAAAATTAAATACTAAATAAAAATATAAACCTAAATAATAAACCCAAAAATAAAACCTAAAAATAGCTAAAAAATAAAACCTAAACCCTAAACTTTAAACAAAAAAACCTAAACCTAAAATAAAAATAAAATAAACGTAAACCTAAACAAAAGTAAACTAAAAAAAATAAAAAATCTTGAACCTAAACCTAAAAATAAACTAACCCTTAACCAAAACCTAAACTAAATAAAATAAAATAAACTAAACATAAACCTAAACTTAAAATGAAAATTAAAACCTAAAAATAAACTTAAAATAAAAACCTAAAACCTAAACCAAAAAAAAATAAAATAAAAATCTAAACCTAAACCTAAAATTAAAAAATAGAACATAAATTTAGAAAATTAAATAAAAATAAAACTAGCATAATAATAATCCTAAATCTATAATGAACTAAAATTGGAAACCTAAACTAAAATAAAAAAAACATAAATTAAATAAACTAAACTAATTAAAAATAAAAAATAAAAATATAATAATAAAATAAACTAAAATAAATAAA
Organism: Cymbidium sinense; assembly: GCA_021442155.1. NCBI lineage: Eukaryota > Viridiplantae > Streptophyta > Magnoliopsida > Asparagales > Orchidaceae > Cymbidium > Cymbidium sinense. Next base: position 60,745,126 of record CM038216.1, read on the forward strand.
AATTAAACTAAATAAACCTAAACCAACCACATTACTTAATTAAAAAAATTTTAAAAATTAAAAAAATTAAAAAAATCCTAACATAAAACCCTGCTATTCTGACTGGTTGATGCAGTCTTATGAGCAATTTATTCTGAAAGATTGGTATTATGGTCAGATTAATCCCTTCCTATATTGGATGTTGTTGCCTTTTGATGCCTTATTCTCTCGATTGATTGTTGATTTGGAATTTCTTAATGGGGGCCCTGAATGCTGCTATTGGAGCTGCTGCTCTAACTATTTTTTCTGGGTGCTAATTTTGGTTGGTTGCAGTTCATTCCCCGTGTTGAGTTATGCTATCTTCCTTTACTATTGCTTTCTCCAGGACAATAATAAGGGGATTGTTTCTTGGGTTGTTTTCTGCACTAAAAGATTCATTTACATATCATGTGATTGGGATTGTGTTAATTATAGGCTCATTGACTTATTTAACAGGTTTTCAGAAAGTTGTCTCCTCTGTAATTTTCTTATGGAGGGATTATATGCTGAACTAATTTCCTTCCTGAATATGGTTATTCATGAGATTCTGGCTAAGATGGCTCACACACTTATGTTTATGTATTCTCAACTCAAGATGGCTCTATTGATGATAATTTTCTTGAATGAGACTTCTTATCCTTGACTCTTTACCTATATATTTTAGATATGATTTTGCTTTTGCAGGTAATAAAGCTCACAAGAATATCAACAACTGGGTGCTTCCTTCTCACAGGTTTGTTGGCTATGATAGATGTGATATTCTCACTCCTTTTTGGTTCGGTAGTAGCTCATGTGATGTAACCCTTCTGCTGAAGTTTGGATGCTCATATTTGCATCTGCCCCAACATGGTGTAATTGAGCCTGAGCCTTCTCTATCACATTTCCTTATTATCATACTCATATTATATTGTTTCCTTCTATCTTTTGTCGATTACCTTAACCTCATTATCACTTTGCAGGTGTTTCTCTCTTTTTATCTTGCAGGTTTGCTTCATATTACCAAGCACTCTTACAACCATCAGAGCATTGGCCTTATCCTTTCTTTAGCCTATTATGTTAATCAACTTGTATCTTTTGATTGCTTTAATGTTTTCTTTTGCTCTTGGATGTACTTAGATGGGGATTTACTCCTTAGGCTGATTGTAGCTCTTTGAGCAGTAGTTTTGGAGTTTATCCCCTTTAAGGACCTTGTAATCTTTTTTTGTGGTAATAAAATACCCCCGTATCATGGGGTTTCCCTAAAAAAAAAAAAAAAAAAAACCCTAAACCCTAAACCCTAAATCCAAAATCTTAAACCTTAAACTCTAAACCCAACAACCCTAAACCCTAAACCATAAATACCAAATCCTAAACACTTAATGCTAAACCCTAACCCCTAAAAACCTAAACCCTAAATAAATAAAACCTAAACTAAACCTAAACCCTAAACTAAAAACCTAAATAAACTATACCCTAAACCTAAATAAACTAAACCCTAAACCCTAAACCCAAAACACTAAACTAAAAATAAACCTAAATAAAACTAAACTAAAAATAAACTAAACCCTAAACCTAAACCTAAATTAAACCATAAACTAAACCCTAAAAAATAAACTAAAACCTAAACCCTAGAATAAACCCTAAATAAACCTAAACCCAAACTAAACCCAAAATTAAACTAAAATAAACTAAACCAAATCCCATAAAAAAGCCCACTAAACCTTAAAATAAATAAAAACATAAAAATAAAAAACCATCCAAAAAATAAACCTAATAGACTACATAAACCTAAACTAAATCCTAAACCTTAAACCTTAAAACCTAAACCCTAAACCCTAAACCTAAACCCGAAACCCTAAACTCTAAAAACCTAAACCTAAACATAAACCTAAACCTAAATTAAAAAATAAAATAAAATAAAAAACAATAATTGAACTAAAATAAAATAAATAAAAACATAAACTAAACTAAGCAAATAAAATATGCCTAAAAAATAAAAAATCTAAATAAAAAAACTAAACGTAAAATAAAAATAAAGTAAACCTAAATAAAATATAATAAAAACTAAATAAGAGCCTAAACCTAAAAAAATAAACCTAAAACAAACCTAAAAATAAATAAAAAATAATTTTTAAACCCTAAACTAAATAAAATAAAATATACTAAAGATAAACCTAAACCTAAACTAAAAAATAAAACAAAAAAATAAACCTAAAATAAAAACATAAAACCTAAACTTAAAAAAATAAAATAAAAACCTATACTTAAACCTAAAATTAAAAAATCCCTAAACCTAAAATATAAAATAATAATAAAACAAAATTAAAAAATGAACATAAACTTAAACCTAAACTAGTAAAAAATAAACTAAAATAAAAAACTTAAACTAAAATAAATAAACCTAAAATAAATAAACTAAACTAAATAAAAAATGAACCTAAATAAAAATAAAAAATAAAATAAACTAAAATAAAAAACTAAATAAATTAAATAAACCATAAACACTAAACCCTGAACCCTAAACCTTAAAACAAACCCTAAACCCAAAACCCTAAACATACAACCCTAAATCCTAAACCCTAAACTCTAAATAAAAAATAAAAAAACCCTAACCCTAACCCCTAAACCCTAAAACTAACCCTAAATCGTAAACCCAAAACCCAAAACCTACAACCCTAAACCATAAACCCTAAACTCCTAACTAACACTAAACCCTAAACCCAAAAAATCTTGAACCATAATGCCTAAACCCTAAACCCTAAACTAACTTTAAACTTTAAGCTAACCTTAAACCCGAAACTCTAAACCCTAAACCTTATAATATAAACACTAAAACCTAAAGCATAATCCTTATACCCTAAAAAACCCTAAACCCTAATCCCTAACCCAAACCCCAAAACCCTAAAAGCATAAATCCTAAAACCATAAACATTAAACCCTAAACCCTAAGCCATAACCCGAAACTATAAACCATAAACCCTAAATAATAAACATTAAAATAAAATCTAAAAATAAATAAATAAATAAAACCTAAACCCTAAACTAAGGAAAAAAACCTAAAAATAAAATAAAAATAAAATAATCCTAAACCTACACTATAATTAACTAAACTAAAATAAATAAAACCTAAACCTAAACTCTAAACCAAAAAACTAAAATAAACTAAAAATAAACCTAAACCAAAACTAAAAAATAAAACCTAGAAGTAAACATAAAATAAAAACCTAAAACATAAACCTAAAAAAATAAAATAAAAACCAAAACCAAAACTTAAACCTAAAGATAAAAAATAAAACTTAAACCTAAAAATAACACAAAAATAAAACTAAACTAAAAAATAAACATAAAACTAAACATACAGCTAAAAAAAACTAAAATAAAAAACTGAAACTAAAATAAATAAACCTAAAATAAATAAATTAAATAATTGTAAAAATAAACCTAAATAATAAATGAATAAAATAAATAAAGCTATACCTAAACCTACCGGTTTACTAAATTTTTAAAAAATGACCCTAAACCCAAAACCCTAAACCCTACAATTAACCCATAACCTTAAACCCTAAACCCTAAACACTAATCCTTAAAACTAACCCAAAACCCTAAACACTAAACCTTCAACCCTAAACCATCAATCTTAAACCCTAAACCTTAAACCCAAAAACCCAAAACCTTAAACCCTAAACCCTAAAGTCTAAACCCTAAAATCCTAAACCCTAAACCCTAAACCCTAAACCTTAAACCCTAAAACCTACAACCCTATACCCTAAAAACCTAAATACTTAAACCTAAACTAAATAGAACCTAAAAATAAATTAAATAAAAAATCTTAAACCTATATTAAATAACTAAAATAAAATAAAACTAAAACCTAAACCCAATCCTAAACCTAAAGATAAAATAAAGTAAAAAATAAAAACAAAATGAAAATATAATAAATAAAAACCTAAATTAAACTAAAAAATAAAATAAACCTAAAAATTAAAAACCTAAATAAAATAAAAACTAAATGTAAAATAAAAATAAAATAAACCTAAAATAAAATAAAATAAAACTAAACCTAAAAATAAACCTATTCAGAAACCTAAAATAAATAAAAATAAAATCTAAGCCTTAAATGAAAAAAAAACTAAACCTAATATAAAAAAAAATAAACTAAGCCTACACCTAAACTAAAATAAATAAAACATAAATGTAAAGCAAAAATAAACTACACCTAAACCTAAACCTAAACTAAATAAAATAAAATAGACTAAAAATAAACCTAAACCTAAACTAAAAAATAAAACCTAAAAATAAACCAAAACTAAAAACGTCAAACCTAAACCTAAGAAAATAAAAAAATGTAAACTTAAAAAAAAAAACTAAACCTAAAAAAATAAAATAAAAATAAAACTAAATTAAAAAATAAAAATAAACCTAAATCTGAACCTAAAACATAAACTAAAATGAAAAACCTAAATTAAAATGTATAAACTTAATAAAGTAAAAATAAAAAATAAACCAAAATATAAAAATATAATAAACTAAAATGAATAAAAAATAAACTAAATATACCTACACATACAAGTTCATATAATATAAAAAAAAAACTAAATCAAAAACTCTAAATCCTAAACCCTAAACACTAAACCCTAAACCCTAAACCCTAAAAAACCCTAAAAATCCCTAAACCCTAAACCCTAAATAAAAAAAGGTAAGAAAATAAACCATAAGCCCAAACCTTAAACCATAAAACTAACACTAAACCTGAAACCCAAAACCCTATGCCCAAATCCTAAACCCTAAAACCAGCCCGAAACATTAAACCCAAAACCTTGAATCCTAAACCTTGAACCCTAAACCCCGAAACCCTAAACCCTAAACCCTAAACCATAAACCCTAAACCTAAACCCTAAAAGCCTAAACCCTAAACCATAAACTCCAAACCCTAAACCCTAAACCTTAAACCCTAAAAACCATAAAACCTTAACAAAAACTAAATAAAATCTAAATATATAATAAATAAAAATACCTTAACACAAATTAAATAAAAATAACAACGTAATATAAAAACCTAAATTAAAACCTGAACCTAAACCTGAACCTAATCCTAAAAGTAAAATAAATTAAAACTAAAAACAAAACTAAAATAAAAATAAAATAAAAACATAAACTAAAATTTAAAATAAAATAAACCATAAACTAAACCTTAAACCTAAACCTAAACTAAACCATAAACTAAACCCTAAAAAATAAAATATAATCTAAACCCTAAAATAAACCCTAAATAAACCTAACCCCAAACTAAAGCCAAAACTAAATTAAAATAAACTTAAACTAAACCTAAACCCTAAAATAAGCTAAACTAAATCCCATAAATAAGCCCCAATAAACCCAAAAATAAAAAAATCAAAAATAAAAAACCATTAAAAAGATAAACCAAATAAACTACATAAACCTAAACTAAATTGTAAACCCTAAATCATAAAACCTAAACCATAAACCCTAAACTTAAACCCTAAAATTAAACTAAACCTTAAACCCTAAACCCTAAACTCTAAATACCTAAACCTAAACTAAAAAACACCTAAAAAAATAAAGAAATAAACCTAAACCTAAAATAACTAAAAAAATAAAATTAAAAAACCTAAACTAAAACCAAAACCTAAACCTAAACTTAAACCTAAATCTAAATTTAAAAAAAATAAAAATAAAAAATAAACATTGAACTAAAATAAAATAAATAAAAACATAAACTAAACTAAGCAAATCAAATAAGCCTAAAAATCAAAAAATCAAAATAAAAAAACTAAACATAAAATAAAAATAAAATAAACCTGAATAAAATAAAAATAATAACTAAATAAAAACTTAAACCTAAGAAAATAAACCTATAACAAACCTAAAGATAAATAAAAAATAATACATAAACCCTAAACTAAAAAAAAACCTAAACCTAAAATAAACATAATAAAATAAACCTAAACCTAAACTAAAAAGTAAAACCAAAAAAATAAACCTAAAATAAAAACATAAAACCTAAACTTAAAAATATAAAATAAAAACCTATACTTAAACCTAAAATTAAAAAAAATAAACCTAAAAAATAAATTAAAAATAAAAGAAAACTTAATAATAAACATAAACTTAAGCCTAAACCAGAAAAAAATAAAATAAAATAAAAAACTTAAACTAAAATAAATAAACCTAAAATAAATAAACTAAACTAAATAAGAAAATGAAACTACAAAAAAATAAAAAATAAAATAAACTAAAATAAAAAAGCTAAATAAAATAAAAAAACTGTAAACACTAAACCCTAAACCCTAAACCCTAAACCCTAAACCCTAAAACTAACCCTAAACCCAAATCCCTAAACATACAACCCTAAACCCTAAACCTTAAACTCTAAATAAAAAAAATAAAAAAATAAAAAACCCTAACCCTAACCCCTAAACACTAAAACTAACCCTCAAACCTAAACCCAAAACCCAAAATCCAAAACCTACAACCTTAAACCTAAACCCTAAACATTTAAAAACACTAAACCCTAAACCCTAAAAACCCTAAACCACAATGCCTAAACCCTACACCCTAAACAAACCTTACACATTGTTAACCTAAACCCTAAACTCTAATTCCTAAACCTTATAGCCTAAACACTAAACCCTAAAGCATAAACCCTAAACCCTAAAAAACCAAACCCTAATCCCTAGTCCCTAACCCAAATGATAAATACCTAAAAGCATAAATCTTAAAACCCTAAACCCTAATCCCTAATCCCTAACCCAAATGACAAATACCTAAAACCATAAATCTTAAAACCCTATACCCTAAACCCTAAACCCTAATCCCTAAACCCTAAATAATAAACCTTAAAATAAAACCTAAAAATAAATAAAAAAATAAAACCTAAACCCTAAACTAAGGAAAAAAAACCTAAACATAAAATAAGAAGTAAAATAATCCTAAACCTACACTATAATTAAATAAAATAAAATAAATATAACCTAAACCTAAACCTAAAATAAACTAAACCTAAACCCTAAACTAAATAAAATAGAATAAACTAAAAATAAACTTAAACCTAAATTGAAAAATAAAACCTAGAAATAAACTTAAAATAAAAACCTAAAACATTGACTTAAAAAAATAAAATAAAAACCAAAACCAAGCCTAAACGTAAAGATAAAAGATAAAACCTAAACCTAAAAAACAACATAAAAATAAAACTAAACTAAAAAATAAACATAAACCTAAACCCAGACCTAAAAAAATAAACCAAAATAAAAAATCTAAACTAAAATAAATAAACCTAAAATAAATAAATTAAACTAAATAATTATAAAAATAAAATTAAATAATAAATGAATAAAATAATAAAAAATAAACCTATACCTATCAGTTTATTCAATTTTAAAAAAATACCCTAAACCCTAAAACCCTAAACCCTAAAACTAACCCTAAACCTTAAACCCTAAACCCTAAACACTAAACAGTAAAGCTAACCTAAAACCTATAACCCTAAACCCTAAATATTAAACCCTAAACCCTAAACCTTAAACCCAAAACCCAAAACCCTAAACCCTGAAATCTTAAACCCTAAACCCTAAAACCTACAACCTAAAACCATAAAAACCTAAATACCTAAACCTAAACTAAATAAAACCTAAAAATAAAATAAATAAAAACCTAAAACTTATATTAAATAAATAAAATAAAATAAAATAAAAACCTAAACACAAACCTAAATGCAATCCTAAACCTAAAAATAAAAAAATGAAAACCTAAACTGAAATAAAAAATATAATAAACCTAAAACTTAAAATCCTAAATAAAATAAAAAAATGTAAAATAAAAAATAAAATCGAAGCCAAAAATGAAAAAAAACTTAAACTTAAAATAAAGAAAATAAAATAAACATAAACCTAAACTAAAAAAAGAAAACAAAAATGTAAAGCTAAAATAAACTACACCTAAACTTAAACCTAAATTAATTAATATAAAATAAACTAAAAAAAACTAAACCTAAACTAAAAAACAAAACCTAAAAATAAACCAAAAATAAAAACACAAAACCTAAAGCTGAAAAAATAAAATAAAAATGTAAACCTAAAAATTAAAATGAAAAATAAAACCAAAACATAAAAAATAAGATAAAAACAAAACTAAACTAAAAATTAAAATAAACCTAAACCTGAACCTAAACATAAAATAAAATAAAAAACCTAAACTAAAATGAGTAAACTAAAGAAAATAAAAATAAAAAATAAACCAAAATATAAATAAAAATATAATAAAGTAAAATAAATAAAGAATTAATTAAATAAATTAAATATACCAAAACATACTAGTTTATTTAATTTAAAAAAAAAACTAAACTGTAAACCCTAAATTCTAAACCCTAAACACTAAGCCCTAAACCCTAAACCCAAAAAACCCCTAAACCCTAAACCATAAATAAAAGAAATAAAAAAATAAACCATCAGCCAAAACCCTAAACCCTAAACCCTAAAACTAACCCTAAACCCTAAACCCAAAACCTTAATGCCCAAACCCTAAACACTAAAACAAGCCCGAAATAATAAACCCTAAACCTTGAACCCTAAACCATGAAACCCTAAACTAGAAAGCTTAAACCCTAAACCCTAAACCCTAAAACCTAAACCTTATATCCTAAACCTTAAACCCTAAACCATAAAAAGTTTAAACTTTCAACCCTAAATGCCAAACCCCAAACAAACCCTAGACCCTGAACCCTAAACCTAAATAAATACCCTAAACCCTAAACCCTAAACCTTGAACTAACCCTAAACCCTAAATCATAAAAACCCAAAAACATAAACCTAAACTAAATAAATTATAAAAATAAAATAATTAAAAAAACCTAAACCAAAATAAAATAAAGAAATAAAATGAAATAAAAACATAAACTGAAACCTAAACCTAAACCTAAAAAGAATAAAAAGAAAAAATAAAAACTAAACAAAAATAAATAAATAAAAATCAAAACTAAAGAAAATATATAACCTAAATAAAATAAAAACTAAACAAAAAATAAAATAAAATAAACCTAAAATAAAGTAAAATAAAAACTAAATAAAAACCTAAACCTAAAAAATAAACATAAAAATAAATAAAAAATAGAACCTAAATCTTAAACCCTAAAAAAAACCTAAACCTAAAATTAAAATAAAATAAACCTAAAAATAAAATAAATTAAATACTAAATAAAAATATAAACCTAAATAATAAACCCAAAAATAAAACCTAAAAATAGCTAAAAATAAAACCTAAACCCTAAACTTTAAACAAAAAAAACCTAAACCTAAAATAAAAATAAAATAAACCTAAACCTAAACAAAAGTAAACTAAACAAAAATAAAAAATCTTGAACCTAAACCTAAAAATAAACTAACCCTTAACCAAAACCTAAACTAAATAAAATAAAATAAACTGAACATAAACCTAAACTTAAAATGAAAATTAAAACCTAAAAATAAACTTAAAAAAAAAACTAAAACCTAAATTGAAAAAAAATAAAATAGAAATCTAAACCTAAACCTAAAATTAAAAAATAGAACATAAATTTAAAAAATTAAATAAAAATAAAACTAGCATAATAATAATCCTAAATCTATAATGAACTAAAATTGGAAACCTAAACTAAAATAAAAAAAACATAAATTAAATAAACTAAACTAAATAAAAATAAAAAATAAAAATATAATAATAAAATAAACTAAAATAAATAAAAATTAATCTAAATAAACCTAAACCAACCACATTACTTAAATAAAAAAATTTTAAAAATTAAAAAATTAAAAAAATCCTAACCTAAACCATAAACCCTAAAACTAACCCAAAGACCTAAACCCTAAACCCTAATCCTACAACCCTAAAACTAAAAACCCTAAACTGTAAACCCTAAGCCCTAAAACCCTAAACCCTAAACCCTAAATCCAAAATCCTAAACCTTAAACCCTAAACGCAACAACCCTAAACCCTAAACCATAAATACTAAATCCTAAACACTTAACGCTAAACCCAAACCGCTAAAATCCAAAACCCTAAATAAATAAAACCTAAACTAAACCTAAACCCTAAACTGAAAACCTAAATAAACTATACCTTAAACCTAAATAAACTAAACCCAAAACACTAAACTAAAATAAACCTAAATAAAACTAAACTAAAATAAACTAAACCCTAAACCTAAACCTAAACTAAACTATAAACTAAACCTAAAAAATAAACCAAAACCTAAACCCTAGAATAAACCCTAAAACCTAAACCTAAACTAAACCCAAAATTAAACTAAAAGAAACTAAACCAAATCCCATAAAAAAGCCCACTAAACCTTAAAATAAATAAAAACATAAAAATAAAAAACCATCCAAAAAATAAGCCTAAACTAAATCCTAAACCTTAAACCTTAAAACCTAAACCGTAAACCCTAAACCTAAACCCTAAAATTAAACTAAACTCGAAACCCTAAACTCTAAAAACCTAAACCTAAACATAAACCTAAACCTAAATTAAAAAATAAAATAAAATAAAAAACAATAATTGAACTAAAATAAAATAAATAAAAACATAAACTAAACTAAGCAAATAAAATATGCCTAAAAAATAAAAAATCTAAATAAAAAAACTAAATGTAAAATAAAAATAAAATAAACCTAAATAAAATATAATAAAAACTAAATAAGAGCCTAAACCTAAAAAAATAAACCTAAAACCAACCTAAAAATAAATAAAAAATAATTTTTAAACCCTAAACTAAATAAAATAAAATATATTAAAGATAAACCTAAACCTAAACTAAAAAATAAAATAAAAAAAAACTAAAATAAAAACATAACACATAAACTTAAAAAAATAAAATAAAAACCCATACTTAAACCTAAAATTAAAAAATCCCTAAACCTAAAATATAAAATAATAATAAAACAAAATTAAAAAATGAACATAAACTTAAACCTAAACTAGTAAAAAAAATAAAATAAAATAAAAACTTAAACTAAAATAAATAAACCTAAAATAAATAAACTAAACTAAATAAAATGAACCTAAATAAAAATAAAAAAAATAAAATAAACTAAAATAAAAACTAAATAAATTAAATAAACCATAAACACTAAACCCTGAACCCTAAACCCTAAAACAAACCCTAAACCCAAAACCCTAAACATACAACCAAAAACCCTAAACCCTAAACTCTAAATAAAAAAATAAAAAAACCCTAACCCTAACCCCTAAACCCTAAAACAAACCCTAAATCATAAACCCAAAACCCAAAACCTACAACCCTAAACTATAAACCCTAAACTCTTAACTAACACTAAACCCTAAACCCAAAAAATCCTGAACCATAATGCCTAAACCCTAAACCCTAAACTAACCTTAAACCTTAAGCTAACCTTAAACCCAAACTCTAAACCCTAAACCTTATAGTCTAAACACTAAAACCTAAAGCATAATCCTTAAACCCTAAAAAACCCTAAACCCTAATCCCTAACCCAGACCCCAAAACCCTAAAAGCATAAATCCTAAAACCATAAACATTAAACCCTAAACCCTAAGCCATAACCCTAAACCCTAAATAATAAACATTAAAATAAAACCTAAAAATAAATAAATAAATAAAACCTAAACCCTAAACTAAGGAAAAAAACCTAAACATAAAATAAAAATAAAATAATCCTAATCCTACACTATAATTAACTAAACTAAAATAAATAAAACCTAAACCTAAACTCTAAACCAAAAACTAAAAACTAAAAAATAAACCTAAACCAAAACTAAAAATAAAACCTAAGTAAACATAAAATAAACCTAAAACATAAACCTAAAAAAAATAAAATAAAACCAAAACCTAAACCTAAACCTAAAGATAAAAAATAAAACTTAAACCTAAAAATAACATAAAAATAAAACTAAACTAAAACATAAACATAAACCTAAACATACACCTAAAAAAAACTAAAATAAAAAATCAAAACTAAAATAAATAAACCTAAAATAAATAAATTAAATAATTGTAAAAATAAACCTAAATAATAAATGAATAAAATAAATAAAACCTAATAAACCTGCCTATTTTTTAAAAATGACCCTAAACCCAAAACCCTAAACCCTACAACTAACCCATAACCTTAAACCCTAAACCCTAAACACAAATCCTTAAAACTAACCCAAAACCCTAAACACTAAACCTTCAACCCTAAACCATCAATCTTAAACCCTAAACCTTAAATCCTAAAACCCAAAACCTTAAACCCTAAACCCTAAAGTCTAAACCCTAAAATCCTAAACCCTAAACCCTAAACCTTAAACCCTAAAACCTACAACCCTAAACCCTAAAAACCTAAATACTTAAACCTAAACTAAATAAAACCTAAAAATAAATTAAATAAAAAATCCTAAACCTATATTAAATAACTAAAATAAAATAAAACTAAAACCTAAACCCAATCCTAAACCTAAAGATAAAATAAAAAATAAAAATAAAACAAAATGAAAATATAATAAATAAAAACCTAAATTAAACTAAAAAATAAAATAAACCTAAAAATTAAAAGCCTAAATAAAATAAAAACTAAATGTAAAATAAAAATAAAATAAACCTAAAATAAAATAAAATAAAAACTAAACCTAAAAAATAAACCTATTCGTAAAACCTAAAAATAAATAAAAAATAAAATCTAAGCCTTAAACGAAAAAAAAACTAAACCTAATATAAACAAAATAAATTAAGCCTACACCTAAACTAAAATAAATAAAACATAAATGTAAAGCAAAAATAAACTACACCTAAACCTAAACCTAAAATAAATAAAATAAAATAGACTAAAAATAAACCTAAACCTAAACTAAAAAACAAAACCTAAAAATAAACCAAAACTAAAAATGTCAAACCTAAACCTAAGAAAATAAAAAAAAATGTAAACTTAAAAAAAAACTAAACCTAAAATAAAATAAAATAAAACTAAATTAAAAATAAAATATACCTAAACCTGAACCTAAAACATAAACTAAAATGAAAAACCTAAATTAAAATGAATAAACTAAATAAAGTAAAAATAAAAAATAAACCAAAATATAAAAATATAATAAACTAAAATGAATAAAAAATAAACTAAATATACCTACACATACAAGTTCATATAATATAAAAAAAAACTAAATCGAAAATCCTAAATCCTAAACCCTAAACACTAAACCCTAAACCCTAAACCCTAAAAAACCCTAACAAACCCTAAACCCTAAACCCTAAATAAAAAAAGGTAAGAAAATAAACCATTAGCCCAAACCTTATACCATAAAACTAACACTAAACCCTAAACTCAAAACCCTAATGCCCAAATCCTAAACCCTAAAACCAGCCCGAAACATTAAACCCAAAACCTTGAATCCTAAACCTTGAACCCTAACCCCGAAAACCTAAACCCTAAACCCTAAACCTAAACCCTAAAAGCCTAAACCCTAATCCCTAAACCCTAAACCATAAACTCCAAACCCTAAACCCTAAACCTTAAACCCTAAAAACCATAAAACCTTAACATAAACTAAATAAAATCTAAATATATAATAAATAAAAATACCTAAACCCAAATTAAATAAAAATAACAACATAATATAAAAACCTAAATAAAAACATGAACCTAAACCCGAACCTAATCCTAAAAGTAAAATAAATTAAAAAATAAAAATAAAACTAAAATAAAAATAAAATAAAAACATAAACTAAAATTTAAAATAAAATAAACCTAAAAATAAAAACCTAGATAAAATAAAAACTAAACGTAAAATAAAAAATAAAATAAACGTAATATAAATAAAATACAAACTAAAAAAAACCTAAACTAAAAAAAATAAACTTATAAATGAAACCTAAAAATAAAGAAAAATTAAAAACTAAACCCTAAACTAATAAAAATCCTAATCCTAAAATAAAAGAAAATAGAATAAACATTAACCTAAACTAAACTAAAATAATTAAAACCTAAACCAAAACCTAAAATAAACTAAACTTGAACCCTAAATTAAATAAAACCTAAAAATAAAGTAAACCTAAAGGTAAAGTAAAAATAAATGTAAACCTAAGCTAAAAAATAAAACCTAAACCTAAAGCTAAAATAAAAACCTAAAACTTAAACCTAAAAAAATAAAATATAAACCTAAACCTAAGCCTAAAAATAGAAAATAAATCCTAAACCTAAAAAATAACTTTAAAATAAAACTAAACTAAAAAATAAACATAAACCTAAACTTAAATCTAAAAAATAAACTAAAAGAAGAAACCTAAACTAAAATAAATAAACCTAAAATAAATAAACTAAACAAAATAGAAATAATAAAGAAGTCTAAATAAAATAAAAAATTAAATGAACTGAAATAAATAAAAAATAAACTAAATAGACCTAAACCTAATAGTTTCTTAATCTAAAAAAAACCCTAAACCTTAAACCCTAAACCCTAAACCCTAAACCATAAAACTAACCCTAAACACTAAACCTTAGACCTACAACCCTAAACCCTAAACCCTTAACACTAAAAACCCCTAAACCTTAAATAAAAACAAAAAAACAAATAAATAAAAAAAAAATCCTAAGACTAAATCCTAAACCCTAAAATAAACCCAAAACCCTAAATCGTAAACATCAAAAACCTAAAAACCTAAACCTAAACTAAATAAAAACTAAAAATAAAATAAATTAAAAAATCTAAAAATAAATAAAATAAAAACCTAAACTAAAAGCTAAACCTAAATCTAAAATAAATTGAATTAAAAAATTAAAGTTAAACTAAAATAAAATAATAAAAACCTAAACTAAAATAAAAAACTTAAATAAAATAAAAACTAAATGTAAAATGAAAATTAAAAAACCTAAAATAAAATAAAATAAAAACTAATTAAAAAGCTAAACATAAAAATTAAACTTTAAAAAAAACAAAAAAAAAACCAAAACCCTAAACTAAAATAAAGTAAACATTAAATAAAAATAAAATAAACCTAAACCTTAACTAAAATAAACTAAACTAAGATAAATAAAACCTAAACCTAATCTTAAAATAAACTAAATCTAAACCTAAACCTAAAGTAAAATAAAATAAACCAAAAATAAACCTAAACCTAAACTAAAAAATAAACCTAAAATAAAAACTAAAACCAAAACCTAAAAAATTTAAATAAAATCCTAAACCTAAACTTAAAAATAAAAAATAAAACCTAAACCTAAAAAATAAAATAAAAATAAAACTCAACTAAAAATAAAACCTAAACCTAAACCTAAACCTAAAAAAAAAACTAAAATAGAAACCTAAACTAAAATAAATAAGCCTAAAATAAATAAACTAAACTAAAATAAATAAAACCTTAACCTAAAATAAACTAAACCTAAACCCAAAACTAAATAAAATAAAATAAACTAAAAATAAACCTAAACCTAAATTTAAAAATAAAACCAAAAAAATAAACCTAAAATAAAAACCTAAAATCTAAACCTAAAAAAATAAGATGAAAATCATAAACCTAAATGTAAAAATAAAAAATAAAACATACACCTAAAAAATAAAATAAAAATATAACTAAACTAAAAAATAAACATAAACCTAAACTTAAAAAATAAACTAAAATAAAACATAAATTAAAATAAATAAACCTAAGATAAATAAACTAAACCTAAACATAAACCTAAATAAAAATAAAATATAAAGTAGAAAAAAATAATCTAAATAAACCTAAACCTGCCAATTTACTTAAATTTATTTTTTAAAATAACCCAAAGCCCTAAACCCTAAATTCTAAATCCTAAACTTTAATACTAACCCTGAACCAAAACACTAAACCTACAACCTTAAAACTACAACCCTAAACATTAAACCCTAAACCATAAACCCTAAACTAACCAAAAATCATAAACACTAAACCCTAAAAACTCTAAACTCTAAATCCTAAACCTTAATCTTAAACCCTATACCCTATACTAACCCTAAACCCTAAGCTAACCCTAACCCCTAATCCTTAAACCTTAAAAACATAAAACCCTTAAGCCTAAACACTAAACCATAAACCCTAAACCCTAACCCTAACCCTCAACCCTAAACCCTAAAACTCGAAGCCCTAAAACCCTAAACCTAAACCCTAAACCCCTTACCCTAAACCTTAAAAACCTAAACCTAAACTAAATCAATCCTAAAAGAAATATATATATAAAAACCTAAACTTAAATAAAAAAAAATAAAATAAAATAAAAACATAAACTAAAAACTAAACCTAAAAAAAGAATAAATTAAAAATTTAAAAATAAACTAAAATAAAATAATGTAAAACCTAAACAAAATAAAAAAATAAGATAAAACTAGGAATTAAAATCCTTAATAAAATACAAACTAAGCATAAACTAAAAATAATAAAATAAAAACTAAATAATGACCCAAACTTAAAAAATAAACCTGAATATAAATATAAAATAAATCTTAAACCCTAAACTAACAAAACTTAAGCCTAACATAAAAATAAAATAAACTTAAACCTAAACTAAAATAAATTAAACTAAAATAAATAAAACCTTAACCTAAACCTAAACTAAAGTAAACTTAAACTTGAACCTAAACTAACTAAAATAAAATAAACTAAAAATAAACCTAAACCTAAATTAAAAAATAAAATCTAAAAATATACCTAAAATAAAAACCTCAAACCTAGACATAAAAAAAATAAAATAAAAAAAATCTAAACCTAAAAAATCTAAAATAAAATACTTACACTAAAATAAAGAAATCTAAATTAAATGAAAATAAATAAAAATAAAAAATAAACCTAAATAAAAATAAAAAATAAAATAAACTAAAATAAATAAAAATAAACTAAATAAACCTAAACCTACTAGTTTACTTAATTAAAAAATAACCTTAAACACTAAATCCTAAACCCTAAACCCAAAACCCTAAAACTAACTCTAATCCTACAACCCTAAATGGTAAACCCTAAACCCTAAACCTTAAACCCTAATCCTCAACCCTAAACCCTAAAAGCATAAACCTTAAAACCCTAAACCCTAAATCCTAAACCCTAAACACTAAACCCTAAACACTAAACCCTACACCCTAAACCCTACACGTTAAACCCTAACCCAAAACCCTAAACCTTAAACCATAATTTATGAACCTAAATCTAAAGTAATGAAATAAATTAAAAAAATAAACCTAAACCCTAAGAATGGGTAGAACCTTGATAACATGAACATCACTATCAAGTAGGCTCAGTCTAGATCTGGTAGAGGAGGCGAAGGCCGAGGCAATGATTATCATAGTGGTGGTGGGGGAACTAGTGGTGCTGGTGGATATGGAGGTGGGAGCACTGATAGATACAACTGTAGTGGTGGTGAAGGGAGAGATCATGTATATGATGGTGGATCCTGCTACTCAAGAGGCCGGGATGGTTTTGATGAGAACTAGAGAAATTAAAGAAGGGCTGATCCGATCTGTTGCTTATGGAACTGTGTCTTTACAGTGGAGATGATTCTAGTTATCTAGGGTTTTTGATTTACTCTATGCGTGCTCATTTCTTATATATGTCGTCTCTTGTGTCTTAGAAAACTTGTTATTTTACTTGGTTGATGAAATCGAAAAGAAGAAATGTTGAATCTAAATTTATTCTCTTTTAAAAAAGAAATCAAAAACCTTAAGCCCTAAACTAAAAGTTGAACCTTAAACCTAAACCCTAAACCCTAAACCATAAACCCTAAGTCCTAAAAGCCCTAAACCCTAAACCCTAAAACTAACTTAAAACCCAAAACCTAAATCCTACAACCCTAAACCCTAAACCCTAAAAAACTCTACACCCTAAATTATAAACTAACCCTAAACCCTAAATCATAAATACTAAACTCTAAACCCTAAACCATAAACCCTAAACACTAACCCTAACCCTAAACCCTAAACCCAAAACCTAAACCTAAACCTAAACTCTAAACCCTAAAAACCTTAAACCCTAAAGCCTAAACTCTAAACCCTAAGTTAACCTTAAACCCTAAACCCCAAACCCTCAAAACCCTAAACCCTAAAGCCTAAACACTAAACCCTAAATCCAAAACTGTAAACCCTAATCCTAAACATTAAACCCTAAACCCTAAAACCCTAAAGCTAAAACACTAAACCCAAAATCCTTAATCATAAACCCTAACCCTAAACTCTAAACCCTAAACCCTCAAACCCTAAACCTAAACATAAACCTAAAATAAAATAAAATAAAAAATAAAAATAAACTAAAATAAAATAAAGAAAAACCTAAACTAAACTAGAAAATAACATAAAACTAAGAATAAAAATAGCTTAACAAAATTGAAACTAAACATAAAATTAAGATAAAATTAACCTAAAATAAAATAAAATAAAAGCTAAATAATAACCTAAACCTAATAAATAAACCTAAAAATAAATAAAAAATAAAACCTAATCCTTAAACTTAAAAAAACCTAAACGTAAAATAAAAATAAAATAAACAAAATAAAATAAACCTAAACCTAAACTAAAAGAAACTAAACTAAAATCAATAAAACCTAAACCTAAACCTAAAATAAACTAAACCTAAAATTAAACCTAAACTAAATAAAATAAAATAAACTAAAAATAAACATAAACCTAAGCTAAAAAAGTAAAACCTAAAAAAACCTAAAATAAAATCCTAAAACCTAAACCTAAAAAAAATAAAATAAAAACCTAAACCTAAAAATAAAAATTAAAGTTATCGAAAAAATAAACCTAAACCTAAACCTAAACCTTAAAAATAAACTAGAATAAAAAACCTAAACTAAAATAAATAAACCTAAAATAAATAAAAATAAAAAACCTAAATAAAAAGAAAAAATAAAATAAAATAAATTAAAATAAATAAAAAATAAACTAAATCGAATTGTAGTGGTGGTGGAGGGAGAGATCAGGGATATGATTGTGGATCCCACTATTCGAGAGGCTGGGGTGGTTTTAATGGGAACTAGAGAACTAAAGAAGGGTCAATCCGATCTGCTGCTTATGGAACTATCTTTATAGTGGAGATAGTTCCAGTTATTTAGGGTTGTTGATTTTCTCTATGCATGCTCATTTCTTATCTATGTCATCGCTTGTGTCTTAAAAAACTTGGTATGCTACTTGGTTGATGAAATCGAGAAGAAGACATGTTGAATATGAATTTATTCTCTATTAAAAAAACCCCAAAACCCTAAACCCTAAAATAAAACTTGATCCTTAGACCTAAACCCTAAACCCTAAACAGTAAGCCCCAAAAAACCCTAAACCTTGAACCTTAAACCCTAAACCCTAAAATTAACCATAACCCCTAAACCTTAATCTTACAACTCTAAACCTACAAGCATAAATCCTAAACTCTAAACCCTAAACCCTAAAAAACCCTAAATCCAACCAAAAGTAACCCTAAGCCTAAACCTTAAACTTTAAACCCTAATCCCTAAACCCAAAACCCTAATTACTAAACCCTAAACCCTGAACCCCTAAACCCGATAACCTTAAAACCCTAAACACTAAAACTCTAAAGTTACTCTAAACCCTAAAGTTTAAACCCTAAAAGCTTTACACCCTAAAGCCTAAACCCTAAACCCTAAGTTAAACCTAAACTCTAAACCCTAAAAACCCTAAACCTTAAACCATAAACCCTAAACCCTAAACTCTCAAAACCCTAAACCCTAAAGCCTAAAGCCTAAATCCTAAAAACCCTAAACCCTCAAAACCATAAACCCTAAAGCCTAAACACTAAACCCTAAACTTTAAAACCTAAACCCTAACCATAAACCCAAAACCTTAAAACTTTAAACTCTCAAACCCTAAACCCTAAACCCTAAATGCTATACCCTAAAAATCTAATAACTTAAACATAAACTAAACAAAACAAACAAATAAAGTAAATAAAAAACCTACCTGAAAATAAAATAAAATAAAAAATAAAAATAAATTAAAATAAAATAAATAAAAACCTAAACTAAACAAAAAAATAAATTAAACCTAAGAATAAAAAACTTAAATTAAACTAGAAACTAAAAAAATAAACCAAAAATATAATAAAAAAACTATTTAAAAACCTAAACCTAAAAAAAACCTAAAAGTAAAACTAAAAAATAACTAAAAAATAAAACTTAAACCCTAAACAAAAAAAACTAAACCTAAAATAAAAATAAAATAAACCTAATCCTAAACTAAAATAAACTAAATTAAAATAAATAAAATATAAACCTAAACCTAAAGTAAACAAAACCTAATTTTAAACCTAAACTAAATAAAATAAAATAAACAACAAAAAGACCAAAACCATAACCTAACTAAAATATAAACCTAAAATAAAAGCCCTAAACTTAAACCTAAAAAAAAGAAAATAAAAACATAATCCTAAACCTAAAAATAAAAAATAAAACCTAAACTAAAAAAATAAAATAAAAATAAAACTCAACTAAAAAATAAACCTAAACCTATAAAATAAACTAA
This sequence comes from Cymbidium sinense, assembly GCA_021442155.1. Classification (NCBI taxonomy): domain Eukaryota; kingdom Viridiplantae; phylum Streptophyta; class Magnoliopsida; order Asparagales; family Orchidaceae; genus Cymbidium; species Cymbidium sinense. The sequence continues at coordinate 60,765,607 of CM038216.1, forward strand.
AATAAAAAACCAAAACTAAAATAAAAAAAACTTAAATAAATAAACTAAACTAAAGAGAGATAAAAAAAACAAACCTAAATAAAAAATAAAATAAACTCAAATAAACAAAAATAGACTAAATAAACCTAAACTTACCAATTTTCTTTATTATTTTTTATTAAAAAAATGCTAAACCCTAAAACTAACCCTAAACCAGAAACACTAAACCTACAACCGTAAACCTACAAACTTAAACCCTAAAACCCTAAACCCTAAACCCTAAACCCTAGACCATAAACCATAAACCCTAAAACCCTAAACGATAAACCCTAAACCCTAAACCCTAAAACTTACAACCCTAAACTAACCTTAAACTAACCCTATACCCTAAGAATGGGAAAAACCTTGACAGCAAGAACAACTCCGTAAACTAGGCTTACTCTAGATCTGGTAGTGGAGGCGAGGGCAGAGGTGGTGGTTATCACAATGGTGGTGGGGGATCTAGACGTGCTACTGGATATGGAGGTGGTGGTTGCAGCAGTGGTGGTTATGGAGGTGTGAGAAGCGATGGAGGTTACAGTCGTGGTGGTGGCAGAGGAAGAGATCGTGGATATGAATGGGAGATCCTGTTACTCGAGAGGTTGTGATGGTTCTGATGGGAACTAGAGAAATTGAAGAATGACCAATCTGATTTGCTGCTTATGGAACTATGTCTTTATAATAGAGACAACTTTACTTATCTAACATTTTTGATTTACTCTAATGGTGCTCATTTTTTATCTTTGTCATCACTTGTGTCTTAGAAAACTTAGGGTGCTACTTGGTTGATGAAATCAAAAACAAAAAATGTTGAATCTTCATTTTTTTCTCTTTAAAAAAAATAAACCTTAAACCCTAAACCCTAAACCTTAAGCCCTAAACCGTAAACTAAAACTTAAACCCTAAACCTCAAAGAAAAACCCTAAACCCTAAACCCTAAACCCTAACCACTTATCCCTAAACTTGTTGTTTAGCATATATCATATTATTATGTATTACTACTTGTTGTTCAGGATATTTTAGTTTGTTATTGTATAATGTAGTAGAGTTTGTATTGGTATAATTCATAAAAATTCTAATTTATAGGCTAAGATGAGGGGATTTGTCCAAATTTAAGGTAAGATTTATGGAACATCATTGGGGTGTGCTATGGTGTGTCATTTAATCAAAAGATTGGAATTTTGCATTGAAAATAAATGTTCATTTTTCATCCTTATAAATTTTTTTCTTAAACTGACCCATTTTAAGGTTTAATGTAAGATAATATATTATATGAAAACATATTAAAATATAATATACATAATAGTATAACTTCACATATATATGAATGTGGTGGTGTGTTACTAAATGTTATTATACATTTTAGTATGTTTTACTTTTGTTATAATACATTGGGTCAAAACTCACAAAAATGTTAATTTTGAAGGTTGAGATGGAAGAATTTGGCCAAATTCATGACACACACAAAGAAGCAACAAAAATTATGCTATTTTATAACATTTCCAACATAAAATTAACAATTGTATATCTAAAATGAACATTATTCAGATTTTCAAAAAAATTTGTTATTTATTCCTTTTAAGTGATTCTAATAAGGTGTAATGTTAGACAATATATTATATTATAACAAATTATAATATAACATCATATATTATAATATAATATAGTGTGTTAATTAACAATATAATATGTTTTGCATGATATTGTATAATTAGTTTGAGCTTGCACCACCACAAATCATAAAATGTTGATTACAATTTTAACATGATGTAATTTGAGAAAAATACATTGTAAAGGTTTTGGTTGAAGTATTAAAGGTGTGCATAATATAAGAAATAAGATTAGAAGAGAATTCCATGTCAAGGACAAGGAGGGAGATCTGTTAGGGGATCACACATGCATTGGACAAGACATATGAGGGGTCCATGTCGAGGGCATAGAAGGAGAAAATCTGCCAGGGATAACGTTTGAATTTGATTTGATTATATGATTTATGGAAAAAGAAATCCTCTAGAGATAAGAATCTATAATCTAATAGGTATTAATATTGAATTAACTTTAATTTTGTTTTATTTTAACTGATGTGTAGGCATATCTATGAGAGATCTAGGCTCGAGTCTACTGGGGATTAGGTATTTGAACCTTCCAATAGGGAAGGAGGTTCAGGCTATACGCAAGAGATTGGGATTTGAGTTAGATTTCATAGATTTTTTTGGGAATGTATCCACTAAAGAGAATAATTTGGTTGGATTTCTTTGATTTAGACTCTATTGGGGGAGTTGGTTTAATTTGGTTCCACTGAGGAGGTTGGTTTTGAATTTGATTTGTTTGCTTGACTTGTTAATATACGATTTAGGGGTCCACTAGGGAGAAGGGCGTGATTTAACTCCACTGGGGAAAATCATATTTGGTTTAATTTAATTTGATTCATTGTATGGACCTTATCAGTGTGCAATGGATCCACTGAGAAGGGGTTATATCAGCCTTGACCTACCTTAGGTTTTCAAATCCAAAGGGATAGACTACCGACTGTGGGGTAGAGCTAGCCAACTTAAGGGGTTTCCTTTTGATGTGCAATAGTTGTGCTAGGAAGAAGGCATATCAGACTAACATATTCTAAAGCGAGGAAGAACCAATGGGGCGACCTGTTGGATGCACAACAAATTGGACCAAACCTAGGGTGACTATTGAGTGAATTTCATTGGGGACTTATGTCAACTCAAAAGTAGTCAAGATTAATTTTATTCTAATTTTTTTCATGTGATTTCATATGGTTTGTATAGTTTAGTTTGATTTCAAATTGAGGGCATATCTACTGGGGATGTGAGCTTGATCAAATTTGATAGATTTAATTTATGGACCATGTCGGTGTGCGTTAGAACCACATAGATGTGGCTATTTTAGACTTGTCATATCTTACATTTACAAATCTAAAGGGATAGTCTACTGGTCATGGGGTAGAGCTAGCCAACCTAAAGGGTGTCCTTTCGGTGTACAACGATAGTGCTAGGAAGAAGGCATAGCGGACTTACATCTTCTAAAGCAAGGAAGAGCTACAGGGGTGACCTGTTGGTAGCACAAGAAATCAAACCCTACTTAGGGGTGACTACTGAGTGAATGTTGCTGGAGACTTATATTAACTCAAGAGTTATCAAGTGATTCCTATAGGGAGTTTTGCTGATAATGACCTAAAGATAAGATACTTGCTTAGGAAAAGGTATCGCTAGGGGTGTAATCCTAATCCATAAGTGAATATATATATTTTTTATAAGTTTACATGGACCATGTTGTTGTGTGAGGGACCACACTGAGAAGGGGCTATGTCAACCTTGACCTATCTCAGATTTACTGGACCAAGCCAGAATCTACACATCCACAAGATGGATTCTCCAACCATAAAGATGGTTACTAGGTAAGGGGAACTATCCAATATGATAGTAACCTAGGTAGTGTCTAAATGGGGTCATAAAGGACGTGATCCAAATATAGGGTCCACAGAGGAGGCACTGTTAGGGGCGTTATCCCAAGCCCTGGAAGAGAAAGCTTATACGTGTATGGTAGCCAACTCAAGGAGAAAGCATAACAGACTTACATCTACCATGAGTGGTGTATCCTAAGGTGTGAGAATCAACCAACCTAAGGTGTATCCATCATCATGAGTGGTGTATCCATTAGCATAGTGAGAACTAACCAACCTAAGGTGTCTGTCAGTATGCTACTGTCAATTTGGAAAGAAATCATGTAGACTTACAACTTTCCAAGTGAAATTGATTATAATAATAGTCTATCATCGGTGGGACATATGCTATCTGACCTAGAGCGACTATTAAGCGGGGAGCCCCAAGGAAGGATTGGACCTAGACTTGAAGCATTTAGGAGGGAAGGATTCGCTAGGGGACTTATCCTAAAACTTAAATATACTCGACCCAATAAGTTCACTTAGGCTAAATCAAGACAAAAGCATAGCAGACTCACATCGCTTAAACAAAACCAACATGAGGTAGCATAACGACCATGCAGTAAGGCCTACCAAACTAACAAGGACCTTATCGGTTCTGGTGGCTAAGTAAGGAAAAAAGCATAGCACTTACATCCTCCAAAGTAATAAGACCACTAGGGTGACCCACTAACAGGTAGCACTTGAGCAGACCTAGAGCTCTTGGTGGTCGAGGCGTTATCTCAACTCAGAGTAGTCCGAGATAAAATAAATGTGCTTGTTTTATATGTTTATGTGTAGTTTATGTTTATGTTGTGTCATTGAAGGATAGGACACCACTCAAGTTTTATACACCTACCCTAAACACATCGTGCTAGATTTGTAAACAAGAATACTTTCAACAAGGAAGAGATTAAATTCAAAATAGAATTTTTATTGATGATAATTATTTTTAAACATGATTTATAATATTTCTTTAAGTTGATCCCATTGATTAGAAGCATTGGGCCCTCTCCCTTTTGATTAATAAGTTGATAAGATTCTCCTTGGTAGGCCTTCTCTATGGCAAAAAGGCATTCCCAAGTGGGTTCAAACTTGCATCCCATCTTATGATGGGCAGCAATTGGTCTCCTTACAACTAAAATAAGCTCTTCTACTTGAAAAGATCTAAGACCAATCAACTTGTTGTGAGCTTGAATCATTTTAGCTTTGTACAACTTGAGCTTTTGGCCTGCCTATAGGCATCTCTTCTAACAACAACTTGGTTGCTCTATTGTGATCATGCTAACCGCAACTATCCTTAGTGATGGGAGTTGGACTTCTAATATTAGAATGACTTCGGACCCATACCCTTAGGAGAATGGAGTAGGCTAACTTGGAGTTCTATATGTGGTGTGGTATGCCCACAAGGCTTCAACTGCTTTCACTATCGTATTGTGAGTGTCTTTTAGTATTTGGATGAGAGTTTTGTTGAAGGCTTCTGCTAATTTGTTTGAGCTCGACTAGTTGATGGTAGAATATCTCTAATCTAGGTTATCTCTGGGAAAAGTTGTTGATCTCGGTGCTCTTGAATGCAATATCATTGTCAAATATAATTCATCAATGCACTCCGAACCTATATATAATATGGTTCCTAAAACACTAGAACACATGCTGAGTTATGACCTCTCTGAGCATAACCGCCTTCTCCCATTTTGAAAAGTAGTTAGTAGCGAAGCTAGATGATGACCCTTGGAGAAAGAGGATCAATCGACCCACTATGTCGCACAACACTCAATGGCCATGAGGCCAATGTAAGATGTAGAATGTTGGGTGGTTGGTGTAGGACCACACCATGCATTTAACAATGGTGGCATCACCTATTCGTATCTAAGTAATCTTTGATTATCGATGGCCAGTGGTATCCTAGTCTCTTAATCTTGGCTTTCATCTTGGTGTTGGCTCCACATAATCTAAGTGTACCTCGGTCATGATCTTACGAGCTTCATGCTTGTCTAAATAATATAACCACATACTATCGAAAGATCACCAGTACAAGACACCATCCACAAGAGCATAAGAAAGTTCTCTCTACTACATCTGATAGGCTTCAGACTTCTCTTAAGGTAGTTTTTCTTTATTTAAGTAATCCATGAATGGTTGTCTCCAATCTAACTCGTTCTTCTTGGCAATGGCAATCTCCCCTTTAAGAGAGTACTAATTGATGAGTTCAATATCAATAAGGGATAAAACTTATCTATTTTGGACCTTTATTGATATGGATCATCCTCCGAACATGCCAACTCCTTAGCAAGCTTGGCTAAAGTATACGCTATGGCATTCTCTTCTCAAGGAATCTTATAAATGGTAACCTCTTGGATTTGGGCCAATAACTCTATGGTAGACTTATTATAGTGATGGAGCATGGGCTTTATAGCCTTAAAAGATCTAACAGTTTAGTTGATAACTAGTTAAGAATCTCCAAAAAAGTTGATGTTTTGGATGCTTAGAGTAATGACTAACTCTAAACTGACAATCAGAACCTCATATTCAGCTTTGTTGTTGGTGCAAGGATTGGACAGTTGATATGAGAATCTCATAACATCGTGGTTTGAAGTTAAGATAATTATTCCTACCCTTATTTTTCCTTGAATAGTAGATTATGGTTCTTCTCCACTTTGTGATGAAGTCTCACCATCAAAGTACATCTCCCAGCTCTGAATGCTAGCATGCCCTAAGTTCATGACTTATTCATCAGGGAAATATTCACTAAGCAGAGAGTTAACAAGAAGTGGGTGTACTACTAAGCAATCTGCTAGCAGTTTTCCATTCACCGCATAGAGGAGCATGAAGGTAATGTCAAACTGTGAGAGGATCATGGACCATCATGCTAACTATCTAGATAGCATCGGCCGTGTCACTAGATACTATAGTGGATTGCTCCTAGAGATTAAGTTCACCTTATGAGGAAGCATGTAGTGTTGTAGCTTTTGGATGCAAAGATTATGCAAGAAAATGCTTCCTAATGGGTGGATAATTAGCCTCAATAGGGATTATATAGAGGTTGAGGTAGTAGAGAGGATTTTCCTTCCCTTTGTTATTGGGTTAGGCCAACAAAGCACCAAAGGAGTCGTCTAACATAACAGTGTAAAGTGTGAGTGGCTTGCTCGGGATAGGGGCTGCTAGAACCCATGGTGACATCAGGTAATGCTTGATGCCTTCAAAGGCATGCTCACACTTGTCATCCTACTTAAACTTGGCATATTTTTGATAAGTTCTGAGAATGGCTGACATCTTCCCGATAGGTTGGATATAAAGAATTGTAGATATGCCAACTACCCTTATAATGATCTAAATTGAGTTAAACTTTTAGGGGGTGACATTTCTAATATCGCCTTGATCATCTCTAGATCAATTTTGATTCCCTGGTGTCATACAATAAACTAAAAGAATATCCCTAAAGCTACTATGAATGCACACTTTTGGGTGTTCATTTTGAGGCTAAACTGTCTTAACTATTCGAAACTATTCTCAAGTCAAAGAGATGGTCTTCCATTTCTCTACTTTTGACCACGAGATCATCGACATAGCACTCGACTTGATGATGAATGAGTTCATTCAAGATTCGAATCATAGCCAGCTGGTATGTAGCACTGAAATTTTCAAGGCTAAAGGCATGAACTTATAGCAATATATTCTGATCAGGGATCTAAAAGTAGTGTATCTTTCATCATTAGGGGCCATCTTTATTTGGTTATATCCAGATAAGCCATCTATGAAAGAGAAGAATGCATGAGATGAGGCAATGTGCATCATCAACTCTGGCATTGGTAGTGAAAATTCATCTTTTGGGTATACCCTATTTAAATCCCTAAAATTGATGCATAAGTGAATTTGGCCAATCTTTCTCTTAACTGGGATGGCGCTGGCTAACTAGTTAGGGTATGTTTCTTCCTAGATGAAGCCAACAACGATTAATTCCTTGACTTGAAAAATGACTTATTATTCTATGTCTAATCACATGCGTCTAGGAGTTTGCTTGCTAGGGTTAGTAGTAGGTCTATTGCTAGTTTATGGACTGCTACATCAAGAGCCAATCCAGGCATCTCTTCATAACTCCATGCAAAGCAATCCTTAAACTTAGTCAATATCCTAACTAAGTCATTGGTTTCAATTTCAACAAAGAATTGATGTATGTTCCGTGTGGATCTTCTTTAGTTCCTAAGTCAATTTTCTTGAGATCATCGATGGTTGACTTGATCTCTTCTTTGAACTTAGCTGTGCATTTTTGAATTCAAAATCATTTGGATCATCTAAAGTTTATATGCATAGCTCCTCATATAAGTTAATGTGATTTGAAAAGAACTAATATGATTCTAAATGATTGGTGATGACAAAGTAGTAATTATCATCATCCACTAGACCCACTATACCAAATTTTAATCCTGGTCTTGATTGAGAGCTTTTGCATTTGTTCTTCCATATTCATTCAAAATAGTACATTGCTTTGACCAAGTATATGAGATTAACCCTTTCTTTGCTAAATTATGAACACAAGAGAAGTACCAATCAAAAGGTAATTCTATTAAATCTTTATATGAATCATCTTCAAGTTCTACATCAATTTCATGACTTGAGGATGATGTTCCCTAAAAGAACCTCTAAGTCTTCACACCTATGGATGACTTAGGGGCTTCCTTAACTACCAAACCCTCAACTTTTTGAGCGGAAAGTGGGGTTTGAGCTAAGTTTTCCAAGTGATGCCTAACTATTTCACATATAGACTTGAATACACTTACGCTTTAGTTTGGAGCCCGATCTTCATTGCTATCTGGCTCAAGATTCACCTCCAAGGGAATGTACTCCTGAGAAGAGCTGACTGGTGTGCTACCCATTTAAGGCTCATCCTATGAACTAGATTCTAAGTCTATATGGATAACATGTCTACTCCTAGTTGCTGGGACATATCTTCTATTGGGTGCCAATAAAGAGGTTTTGCATTAATAGAACTGCCTCTCAACGAGCCTCTTCCTATGCTTAGTGTAGGTCAGGTCGTCATGCCCATATGTTTGAATGGAGTAAAGAACTGTGGCTGGAATTTAATGTCATGCTTCACTTCATCCTCTAAGTTTATTTTCGCTCCCTTTTATTTTTTGTTTCATTTTCACTTTTCTTTTCTTTTTCCTTTTTTATTTCTTTTTCTTTTTCTTTTTCATTTTTTTATTTTTAAACTTTCACCAAGTTTGTAAGAATAGACTTGTTGATTTTGAGGGAGGTAGTAAGTTGCATCCTCATATATGTCAACCTCGTGAACTGTAACTAACTTGAGATCTCCTTTGACACAGTAGGTGATCCCAACTCTCATAAACTTCATTCACTGATGTAGAGAGGATGAAACATGTTGTTCTCATGTATGCATAATCTCCCAAACTAATCGTTAAAAGATGTATTTGAGTCTATGTAAACTTGGCATCTTGTCATCTGACACCTAGACTTCCTACATAAGACACTTCTAATAGGTAAACAATTAACTTAAGCCTAAAGACTTAGAAGGGTTAACTATAGGATTAGGTTATGCCATAGGGGTTAGGATAATCCACCTACCCTACAACCTAAATCCAATCCATGTTCACCTTCTCAAACCAAACCTCAAGTTTAGTTCAAACATCAAATTCAAATCTAAAGCTTAACCCAAATTTCAAAACCAAATGATTGAAGCCCATGATCAAATACAAACTTGAAACATTTCCTAAGCCATATGACCTATCCCATGGACTTAGCCAAATCTTAATTCAAATCAATTCAAAAATAAATTTATATCTTCAATCATGTTCTTAAATATAAATCAAATCTACATTTAAATGATCAAAAATAAATCAAACTAAATCAAATTAAATCAAAACCCTTCTTAAGCCATAGGACCTAACCCATGGACTTAGCCAAATCTTAATCCAAATCAAGACAAACTCAATTATTTTCCTCACAAATCATATTTTCAATAATATTCACAAATTTAAATAAAATATACATTTAAATCATCAAAACTAAGTCAAACCAAAATCCAAACTACACATGAACTCCATTAACTTAGCCAAATTCCTTCATTCCAAAACCCAAATTGAATTGATTTTCTCATGAATCAATCATACATTCAATCATATTCACAAATATAAATGAAATCTACAATCATAAAGCCAAACCAAAATTGACCCAAGTCAAACCCAACTCAACCCTTTTCACCTGAAATGTTCAAATAAACCAAATCCCATTTGAACCCAAGCTAATTGCAATTGAATTTATATATCAATCCCAAATCCATATATAAATTCAACTAAATCAAAGTCAACCCAATATCAAGCCAAGTAAACCAAATTGGTCCACTTGAAAAAATTTGACCTATTTGAGCGTTCTAATCCTACCCAAATTGGATTGAACCAAGCCCATCAAAACCCCTCATCATGATTATTGATCACCCTAGGCTGATCAATTATCACAAATTGGGTCAAACCAAGTCAACTTGATCATTTGACCAAGTCAACCCCTTAACCCATATGAACCCAGCCAAATTGCAAGCTAAATCCCTTGAAACCAAAGATTCATTTCAAATCAAAATTAATATTTGAATATGACTTGGCCTTCAATTGAGTCAAACTAAACCCAATTGGCCCTCTTGACCCAAGTTGACCCAAATTGACCTAAAAGACCAAATTGGGTCAAATCAAAATAAATTGATGAAATGGCTCAAGTTCATTCCAAATTGATTATTGAACTTTACCAAAGCCATGATTGGACCAAATTGAACCCAATTGACATACTTAGCCCAAATTGACCTAAAGATTCAAGTTGTCCTAAAAAAAACTAAATCCAAATTAATTGAAACTAAAGCCTACAATCATCTTCAATTGGTTAACTAAACCTAAACCAATAACTGGCCAATTTGGTTAAATTTGTCAACTTAACTTTTGGCCCAAATGAATTCAAATGACCCAAAATAAAATCTAATCCAAACTGAACCAAACCAATTGAACCAAAACCTAGGATTTCTTGGTTTGACCCAATTTGACCTAAATGAGTCAAATTGAGCCAAACCTAACCAAATCAACTCCAATTAACTTGAAATTTGGGCGAACTAAGTTTTGGCTCATTTCAAATCTACCCAAATTGAATCCAATGCCAAATGATCATTCTACCTTTAGGTCAAGGGAATCACATGAGACAAATCACCCATGTAAGTGGCTATTTCAGTCCTTGGCCACTTGGTACTCTCGCAATGGTCCACCTAGGCACCTAAGACATAGCCCAACTAGACCAAAGGGGTGGTTGGGTTAGCCATGACCCATGGGAGGTTAAATCACCTCACCCTACCCATTGGAGGATTTGAAACCCATAGGACACCCATGATTCCTCCTTGGTAGCCACCTCCACACCTTTAACCAATGAAGCCGAGCCAACTCACCTCCTCCCTGCCACCCATGACTCCTTGAGATGGCTAGATGGCCACTAGAAGCTAAACCCAATCCCACCATCCCATCAAGATGAAAGGGGTTATACACCCCTTCATTTCCACTCAAATGCACACAAAAATCATTCCTCAAAGCCCTAGTTACCCAAGATGAGCTGCTAGATCCATTTCCTAAGCTCTCAAGCTCATTTGTCTATTGAAAAATGTCATTCTCGTCCATCATGAAATAGGACACTCCCATTTCTGACCTAACTTCCCCATTTCTCCATCAAACTCAAATTAGCTTTGCATGCACCTTCCCTAGGCTTCGATAAGTAAGATCAAATCATTTCCCAAGCTTCTCGAGCATCGGAGGTAGGACTTTAATCAAAACTGAGCTCCAAATCATTATTTTGTGGCCTTTCAAGCGAACGTCGAGGAATTAATCTAATTCCTTCTTAACAGGGCTTTATCTCCACTAGATAAACCTTTATCAATCTTTTGAGTCATCCGTCTTGAGCTTCAATGAGGTATGCTTCAAAAAATGATCCTTAGGAAAAAATGGGTTGGCGCTTTTGAAGAAAACTTGCATCTAGTGTGATCTTGACCATTGGATCCCCTCTGATTGATGTCATGAAAGTGTGGGATCATTTTAGAATTGATCCGAGCTCAGCTAAGCTGGGATCAACTGAGCATTGGCTGATAGACTCCCTTCTCCCTCACTCGTTTGATGTTGGATCACACATCGTCCATTCAACGTGATCGAAACGGACTGTCTTGATAATTTTGCTAGATCGATATGATTTAATCTTATTATGTTGTGTGATTAATCATAGTCGTTCGATCTTAGATCGAAGATGAAAAGCGTATAGCATGTGCATCGAGTCAGATAAGTTTTAATTATCCATTCTCATGGTGCCACATGGAAACTACGCTGCGTCAGCATGTCACGTGGTGCCAACAAGATTAGGCTTTCATTAGGCTTAATTAATTATTTTTAATGGTTGAAACTTCTAACAATCATAAAAACATCATAGGAAAATAAACATAATTCAAATAAATACTCATTTCAATGTTATTTCATAGGATAATTAATGAAAAATGTCTAATTTTGAATTGTAATTAACGTTTAATTAAGTTTAATTACAAAATTTATTAGCATAATTACTTCTTAATTACTTAAGAAATTAATCCCAAATTTTGTGTATTAATTTAATGGGATGACCTCTACCTGCCATGATTTTTTTGGGATTTATTGCTCACTTAATTAGGAAAATTGACTAATTAAACCTTAACTTCTCTTTTAAGTTAATTAATGATTAATTAATCCCATGAACAGTATTGAATTTGTTAATTAAGTTGTTCAATGATTATTTAGCAGTAAGTGAAGTAAGGAATAGGATTGAGACCCCTTTCCCTAAGTTTATTTCACCCTATTTTAAAATGAAATTAATTAATATTTTACTAATTAATTAAATCACTTAATCAAATTAAAATCATAATCACATCATACCTTAATTAATTAAATCATGGGGTAGATCTTTAGGTGTTTAATATCCTGAAGGAGTTTAATGAAATTATGTTTAGTCCACATGTGTGGGAAAATCATAAGAGTAATTAATTAAGTCTCTTAATCAAATTAACTATTAAACATGAGCCAATTGCATTAGGCCCCTTTTATTTCCTAGGATCATTGCAAGTTTATTTTCTATGCATATTCTCCTCTTTAAATCAAATCAAATCGAAAACTTAATTAATAAAGAAGCTTTGGTTTGCTTTAAATAATCTTATTTGATTTGATAGTCCTTAAGAAGTAGTTTAGTTGAATGAATCACATGCTTATATTTGATTGTTCTCTTTCCAATCATGTTTAATTTGGTATGTCTTTTGAATTCATGCATCCATCTTTCAAAATCAAGTAAAATAAATTGGATTTCCTTTATGTAAGCTTGCATGTGTTGATTTAATTCAATATATGTGTGGCTATTTTCACTATTAAATACAAATGTGTTTTTCAAAAGCTTATAAATAAAAAATAATATGTGTTATGATGCTAGTTATAAATAAATAACAAATGCATATTCTTATAGCTTAAGTGCATGAATGTTGAGCTTTATTTCCTATATTCATGTGTAAATTTATATAAGATTAAATGGTAATGGGTATATAGTCTAGACATCCCGGGAACATGAGGCTTTAGCTAACCCCAAGAAGGTCATTTGCTTACCTCACTTCCCTAGTTTGTTACTTGGTTGATGAAATCGAAAAGAAAAAATGTTGTATCCAAATTTGTTCTCAATTAAAAAAAATCCAAAAACCCTAAACCATAAACTAAAACTTGAACCCTAAACCTAAAACCTTGACCCTAAACCCTAAACCCTAAACTTAAAAACCCTAAACCCAAAACCCTAAACCCTAAACCATAAAACATACAATCAAAAACCTTAAACCCTAAACCCCAAACTCTAAACCCTAAACCCAAAATCCAAAACCCTAAACACTAAAAACTTAAAAACCTAAACCTAAACTAAATAAAAACTAAAAATAAAATAAATAAATAAACCTAGACCTAAATAAAATAAAAAAAATAAAAAAATTAAAAAACTAAATTAAAACCAAAACCTAAACCTAAAAATATAATAAAATAAAAATAAGAATTAAATTAAAATAAAATAAATAAAAACCTAAACTAAACTAAAAAATAAAATAAACCCATAAATAAAAAACCAAAATAAAAAAAAAACTAAATATAAAATAAAAATAAAATAAAACTAAAATACAATAAAGTAAAAACTAAGTAAAAACCTAAACCAAAAAATAAACAAAAAATAAATAAAAAATAAAACATAAACCTTACACTAAAAAAAAACCTAAACCTAAAACAATCAAAATAAAATAAAACATAAACCAAAACTAAAATAAAAAAATAAAAAACCTAAACCTAAACTAAATAAACAAATTAAACTAAAAATAAACCTAAACCTAAACAAAAAAAAACTAAAAATAAACCTAAAATAAAAAAATAAAATAGAAACGTAAACCTAAACCTAAAAATAAAAAATAAAACTTTAACCTATAAAATAAAATAAAAATAGAAATAAACAAAAAAAATATAAACCTAAACCTAAACCTAAAAAATAAACAAAAATAAAAATCCTAAACTAAAATAAAAAAATTAAAATAAATAAATAAAAATAAAAATAAACCTAAATAAAAATAAAAAATAAAATAAACTAATAAACTAAACCTGGGGTTTGCTTAATTTTAAAAAAAAAACCTCTAAACCTAAACCCTAAAAACCAATCTAATGGACCCTAAACCTAAACTAAAGCCTGACCTTAAGAAACTCTGCCATACACCTAAACCCTAAATCCAGGCCCAAACCCTAAATCCTAACCCTGGCCCTAAATGAAACCTGTTCCTATAATAAACCCTAAACCCTACCATAAACCCTAAATAACCTAAACCCAAACCTTACCCAAAACTTAAAGCCTAAACTCTAAACTGAAAATAAAATGTAAACTTAATACATAAAATAAACAAAACCTTAAGATAAATAAACCTAAACCTAAAATAAACTAAAACCTAACTAAATAAAATAAAATAAACTAAAAATAAACCTAAAGGTTAAATAAACCTTAAAATAAACCTAAAGCTAAAATAAAATAAAACCTAAACCTAAACTAAAATATAATAAAATAAAACTACCAAAAATAAACATAAACCTAAATAAACTAAAATAAATAAAGAATAAATAAACTAAACTAAAAAACATAAAAAATAAATGTAAATAAAAATAAAAAGTAAAATAGACTAAAATAAATTAAAAAACAAACTAAATAAACCTAAACCTAATGGTATACTTAATTTTTAAAAAAACCCTTAAACCCTAAACCCTAAAACCTAATCCTTAAATCCTAAATGCTTAACCCTAAACCTTAAAACTAACCCTAAACTGACAACCCTAAACCCTAAACCCTAAAACCTCATAAACCCTAAACTAACCCTAAATCCTAACCCTAAACCCTAAACCTTAAATTCTAAATCCTAAACCCTAACCCTAACCATAAACTAATTAATTTTTAATTTTATAATGACAAGATACAATTCTTATGTGGTTCGGCCAAACTCCAAAACTGGCCTACATCCACACTAGCCACCCCTGGCTAGAAATGCACTTAATTTAAATAGCTTACAAATAGTACTCTCCTATAGCGGTAGTAATTGTGTACTCTCCTACAGAGTGGCAACCCCTATAAATTTTTCGGCAAAAGAAAAATATAAAAAAATAAATTTTGATTTAATAAATCTCTCACAAATATACTAAGCTATCCAATTCAAAAAATGATCACTTACAACATAAAAATTTTGGCAAGATAAAATGCTCACTTAATATTGATAAGAAATAATAAAATAAATATCTTAAAGTGATATTACTAAGATGTTTATGTTATTACAATTTGTAGACTAATATAAAAATTATTTAAAAATAAATTCACAATATTCTTTTGCTCAATAAAATAAATTTCAGCAAGGAATAAACTATTTTATTTTAACCAAAAAGATTATTTCAATTAAAGCTAATGATCATAAAATACTTAAATAAAATGAGAATATGATAGATCTAAGTAGGCTAGTAAGCTTTTAATTAAAAAGAGAGATCTAGCAAATATGAAAATAATTTCAGCACAATAATTTATTTTAAAATACTTAAAATATACTTCTAAAATAGATCTAAGAATAATTGATCTTTCAAAATAAGACTAGTGAAGAAATATTTCAAGAAACTAAAAGAAATTTGTAAGAAGTTAAAAATTTCAACAAGTTGAAATAGATCTTACAAACTATCATAAGAACTTTCCACAAAAAAATGATTGAGAAACTTTGATGTGAAAAATAATGTCCAAAGACTATTCCACCAAAAAGTATAAATTGGAAAGAATAAATAGATGATGAAAATAGCATGAACAACTAAAAAGGATTAAGATCAAGAAAATAAACTCAAGTAATTTGAGAATGCTTGCTTAGTTGAAGATGTTGAAGCATCCAAACTAAGGATTTGATCTTGCAATATTTGGAGAACACTTGGAAGGAAAATCTAAGACATTTTCTCTTAGATTTGCTAGAGGGATTTTGAATTTTGAATGAGGAATGCTTTCATGACGAGAATGAGGGCTATTTATAGGCAAGAAGGTCATTTTGAATTATTTCAAAAAAATATATTATTCTGACAACATGTTATCATCTAATAATTTAATAATCAATAAAATATAATTTATATTAAATAAATATTAAATTTAAGCAGCAAAAATTCGGCTATTCACATGGGCAAGTCAAAAATAATCAAATATGACTCTTAATATATTCAAACCATGTAGCATGCATTCATTATTAAAATAAGTTAATGTTTGAAAAGTCATAATTAATTCAATTTTAATCAAATGTGAGTCATGTCACCTATCACATTAAAGGAAAAAAAAATCCAAGGAATCTGTTGGATATGAAATCAGATATAAATTCCTTGATTATAAAATGACTTTGGCTAAAATACAAATTTCACATATTTTTGTTAATTTTGAAATATGATATTTAAATATTATGATATAATTTATATATAATCATACATATGTTAGTTATCATATAACCTTCAAATTCAATTAAAATATTTAAATATATTAAGTAAATAATTACACTTAATAGTCAAAATTTATTATCATTTATTATTTTGACAATTCAAATACTATGTACAAAACATATAATTGAATGCTAATTAGATAGAGATTTATATAAATTAACCTCATTAAAATAATATGTTAAGTTGTGAGCAAATTGATTCATGCCAATAAACTCATATGAATTTCTAAGATAGTCATAAATGCATATAACCTAAAATATTGTATCTTGAGCTTAACATTGTCCATTTTGATCTATCTTTCATTATTCTACTCTTGCAATTTCCTCAAACATATTATGAGATGTATTGGATTTGTAATTAGCAATTGATATATCTGAAACACATAATAAAATTCATTAGAACATCCAAACATTCATTTATTATCTTCAAAATTGATCAGATTGAACATGAGGCTCATTAAGCCAACATACCCTAAACCTTAAACCCTAATCCCTAAAATCCTAAACCCTAAACTAACCCTAAACCCAAAGCTACTCAAACCTAAACCCCCTAAACCCTAAACCCTAAACCCCCAACCCTAAACCCAAACTACCAAACCTTAAACCTTACCACAAAACCTAAATACTTAAACTTAAAGTAAATTAAACCTCAAAATAAAATAAATAAATAAATTGAAACATAAACAAAATAAATAAAATAAAATAAAAATGTAAACTAAAACTAAAACCTAAACCTAAAAATAAAATAAAATAAACTAAAATAAAATAAAATAAAACCTAAACTAAACTAAAAATTAAATTAAAACTAAGAATAAAAAATCTAAATAAAAAAAACTAAACGTAAAATAAAAATAAAATAAAAGCTAAATAAAAACCTAAACCTAAAAAATAAAGAATAAAATAAAGCCTAAAAATAAATAATAAATAAAACCTAAACCCTAAATTGAAAAACCTAAACTTAAATTTAAAATAAAATAAACATAAACCTAAACTAAAATAAAAAAAACCTAAGCTTAAACCTAAAATAAAATAAACCTAAACTAAATAAAATAAACTAAAATAAAAATAAACCTAAACCTAAACTAAAAAGTAAAACTTTAAAATGAATCTATAACTTAAACCTAAAAAATAAAATATAAACTTGCTAAGCCTAAAATAAAAAATAAAACCTAGTGAAAAATAAAATAAAAATAAAACTCAACTAAAAATAAACTTAAAAAAAATAAACTAAAATAAAACCTAAACTAAAATAAATAATCCTAAAATAAATAAACTAAAATAAATAAAATTAAAAAATAAATGTAAATAAAAATAAAAATAAAATAAACTCAAAGAAATAATAAGTAAGCTAAATAAAATTAAACCTACTAGTTTTCTTAATTTAAAAAAAAAATCTTAAAACCTAAATCCTAAACATTAAACTCTAAACCCTAAAACTAACCCTAAACCTTAAACCCTAAACCTACAACCCTAAACCCTAAACCCTAAACCTTAAAGCCATAAACCCTAAACCCTAAACCCTAAACCCTGGTAAAACCTACAACCTGACCCTAAACCCTAAATTAACCCAAACTAAAACCATAAACTAACTCTAAACATTAAGAATGGGCAAAACCTTGGAGAACATCACCATCAGCCAATAGATCTTGCTAGAGGTGAAGCAGAGGTGGCGATTATTATAGTCATGGTGGGGATCACGGTGTTGGGGATATGGAGGTGGTGGTGGGCGATGGTGGTTTTGGAGGGAGAGAGAGAACAAGAACTTCCGTGATGGTGGCGGAGGGAGATCGGGGATGGAGGATCCTAGTACTGAGAGGCGTGGTTGATTAGAAGCTGAGAAACCGATGAATGGCCGATCTACTTATGAACTGTCTCTTTAGCGTAGAAATGGTTGTACTTATCTAGCATTTTTGATTCGCTCTATGGGTGCTCATTTTTAATCTATGTCGTCACTTGTGTCTTAGAAAACTTGGGGTGCTAATTGGTTGATGAAATTGAAAAGAAGAAATGTTGAATCTGAATTTTTTCTCAATTAAGAAAAAAACCCTTAAACCCTAAACCAAAAACCTAAACCCTAAAATTTAAATGCTAAACCCTAAATAAACACTAAACCCTAAACTCAAAACCCTAAAAAGCTAAAAACCTAAACTTAAACTAAAATAGAATAAATAAAATAAAATAAAATTAAAACATACTAAAACCTAAACCTAAACCTAAACTTAAAACTAAAAAGAAAATGAAGTAAAAAATTCAAACTAAAATAAAATAAAATAAATAAAAACCTAACCTAAACTATAAACTAAAAAAACCTAAATAAAATAAAACTATAAATAAAAATAAAATAAACCTAAACTAAAATAAAATAAAACTAAATAAAACCTAAACTTAAAAATAAACCTAAAATAAATAAAATAAAACTTAAACCCTAAACTAAAAAAAGCCTAAACCTAAATAAAATAAATTAAACAAAATAAAATAAACTTAATCCTAAACTAAAATAAACTAAACAAAAATAAATAAACCTAAACATAAATAAAACTAAACCTAAATTAAATAAAATAAAGTAAACTAAAATAAACATAAACCTAAACTAAATAAATAAAATATTATACCTAAAATAAAAAATTAAAACTTAAACCTAAAAAAATAAAATAAAAAATTAAAGCTAAACCTAAAACAAAAAAATAAAATATAAACCTAAAAATAAAATAAAAATAAAGCTCAACTAAAAAAAACCTAAACCTAAAAAATAAACTAAAATAAAAAATATAAATTAAAATAAATAAACCTAAAATAATTAGACTAAACTAAATTAAAAAATAAGCATAAATAAAAATAAAAAGTAAAATAAACTCAAATAAATAAGAAATAAACTAAAACAAACTTAAACTCTTGATTGTTGAATTTTTTAAAAAGCCTAAACCACAAATACTAAACCAAAAACCTTAAACCACCTAAACCAAATCTTAACAAACCTAACCTAAACCTAAACCCCAAAAAAAATAAATCATAACAAACCCTATAAATCATAAAGCCCCTAAACCCTAAACTAACCCTAAACCTTAAACTAACTCTAAACCCTAAACTCTAAACTAACCATAAACCCTAAGAATGGGCAGAACCTTGACGGCAAGAACATCATTGTCAACTATGCTTAGTTTAGATTTGGTGGTTGAGGCGAAGGTGGAGGTGGTGGTAATCGCAGTGGTGGTGGGGGATCTACAGGTGCTGGTGGGTATGGAGGTGGTGGTCAGAGTAGTGGCTGTTATGGAGGTGAGAGGAGTGATAGGTTGGTGGTGGTGGAGGATATGATGGTGGTGTCATTTTTGATGGTGCTCATTTGTTCTATTGGTGATCATTTTTAGGGTTTATCTCATCCCTTGTGTCTTAGTAAACATGGGGTGCTACCTGGATGATGAAATCAAAAAGAAGAAATGTTGAATCTGAGTTCATTCTTTGTTTAAAAAAAAACTTAAACCCTAAGCCAAAAACCCTAAACCCTAAACCCTAAACCCACAATCGAAACCCTAAAACATAAACTTTAAACTCTAAATCCCAAACCCCAAACCCCAAACCCAAAACCCTAAAAAGCTAAAAACCTATGCATGCTCATTTTTTATTTATGTTGTAGCTTGTATCTTAGAAAACTTGGTGCGTTACTTGGTTGATGAAATAAAAAAATGAAATATTGAATCTAAAATTATACTCTATTAAATAAAAAAAACCAAAAACCCAAAACCTTATACTAAACACTGAATCCTAAACCTAAAACATAAACACTAAACCCTAAATCCTAAAAAACATAAAATAAAAAGAATAAATAATAGAAAAATAAACATAAAAATAAAACCTAAACCTAAACCCCACTGACCTACCCTACTAAACCCTAAACCCTAAAAAACAAACCCAAAAGCCCTAAACCCTAAACCCTAAACTTACCCTAAACCCTATAAAACCCTAAACACTCAATTAACCTACCAACCTAAAAAGCTAAAAGACTAACCCTAAACTAAATAAAACCTAAAAAGAAAATAAATAAAAAACTAAAATAAAAACCTAAATTAAAATTATAACCTAAACCTAAACCTAAAAAAATAAAAAAATAAAAACTAAACTAAAATAAAATAAATAAAAAACTAAAACTAACCAAAATAATAAATAATGTATAAAATAAAAAATAAAATAAAATAAACCTAAAATAAAATAATATAAAAAAAACCTAAAGAATAAACCTTAAAAAAAACTTAATAATAAATAAACAATAAAATCTAACTGAAAACCTAAAATTAAAATAAAAATAAAATAAACCTAAACCTAAACTAAAATAAAATATAATATAAATAAAACCTAATCATAAAGCTAAAAATAAAACCTAAACCTAAACCTAAACCTAAACCCTAAATAAAATAAAATAAACTAAAAATAAACTTAAACCTAAACTAAAAAATAAAACTTAAAATAAAACCTAAAAAAAATTTATATTCTAAACCTAAAAAAAAAAAATCTAAACCTAAACCTAAAAGTAAAAATAAAACCTATACCTAAAAAATAAAATAAAAATAAAAATGAAGTAAAAGATAAACCTAAGCCTAAAAAATAAACTAATATAAAATAAATAAACTAAAATAAATAAGAAAAACAACAACAACAACAACAACAATAATAACAATAAGCCATTATCCCACTAATTGAGATCAGCTACATGAATCCTTTGTCTCCATTTTATCCTATTTTGCATAAATTCTCATTCAATTCAAGTATACTAAGTTCATTTTTTATACATCTTAACCATGTCTTTTTAGGTCTACCTCTACTTTCCTTAACATAAGGCAATTCTAATGCATCTACTCTCTAGGGTCATTGATGACGCTATGTGTCGAACCATCTAAGTGACTCTCTTAAATTTTATCTACCAAAAGCTACTCAACTTTATCTACCACTAGGAACTCAATGCTTTATGTGGCCTTAACATTTTGCTTTTATCTTAAAGAGTAAAGCCACTCATCCACCTAAGCATCCTCATCTTTGCAACACTTAACTTAGTCTCATGCTTCTCTTTTAATAGCCAACATTCTACACCATAAATCATTGCAGGTCTTACCTCCATTTTATAAAAATTTTCCCTTAAGTTTAAGCGGTACTTTTCTATCACACAACAAGCCGGATTCCTGAACATTCATTTTGCATTTTAATGACTTGTTCATCTAATGTCACAACACTACCACTATAACTTCTAGAACTAAAATTACACTCCAAAAATAAACTAAACTAAATAAAAATAAAAAATAATCCTAAATAAAAAAATAAACTAAAATAAATAAAAAATAAACTAAATAAACTAAATAAATCTAAACCTACCAATTTACTTAATTTTAAAAAAAATTAAAGAAAACCTTAACCCTAAACCCTAAACCCTAAACCTTGAACCATAAACCTACATCCCTAAACCATAAACCCTAAACCTTAAAACCCTAAACCCTAAACCCTAAAACCCTAAACCCTAAACCATAAACCCTAAACCCTAAACCCTAAATGCTAATTCCTAAAACCTACAACCTTAAACACTAAACCCTAAACCCTAAATCCCAAACCTTAAAAACTAAACCCTAAACCATAAAAACTAAAAACTAAAACCTGAACTAAATAAAACCTAAAAATAAAATAAATAAAAACCTAAACCTAAGTAAATAAAATAAAATAAAATAAAACCTAAACTATATAAAGGTATAAATGTAAAATAAAATAAAATAAAAAAACTAAACTAAAATAAATTAAATTAAAACCTAAACTAAATAAAAAAAGAAAATAAACTTGAAAATAAAAAAAAAATAAAAAAAGCTAAACATAAAATAAAAATAAAATAAACCTATAATAAAATAAAATAAAATAAAAAGAAATAAAACCTAAATAAAAACCTAAACCTAGAAAATAAATCTAAAAATAAAACCTAAAAGTAAATAAAAGTAAAACCTAAACCCTAAACTAAAAAAAACTAACCTAAAATAAACAAAATAAAATAAACCTAAACCTAAACTAAAATAAACTAAACTAAATTAGATCAAACCTAAACCTAAATTAAACTTAAACCCTAAACTAAATAAAATAAAATAAATAAAAATAAACCTAAACTTAATTTAAAAAATAAAACCTAAAACATAAACAAAAAAAATGAAATAAAAACCTAAACCTAAACATAAAAATAAAAAATAAAACCTAAACCTAAAAAATAAAATAATAATAAAACTAAAGTGATATAATAAACCTGAACCTAAACCTATAAAATAAACTAAAATAAAAAACTTAATCTAAAATATATAAACCTAAAAGAAATAACCTAAACTAAATAAAATAAAAATAAACCTAAATAAAATAAAATAAAATATGACTAAAATGAATAAAATAAGCTAAATAAATCTAAACCTACTGGTTTACTTAATTTAAAAAAAAAAACCCTAACACCTAAACTTTAAATCCTAAACCATAAAGTATAGAACTAACCAGAACCCTAAACCTACAAACCTACCCCTAAACCTAACCACACCCTAAACCCTAAACCCTATAAACTAAAAAAACTAAACTTAAGGTAAATAAAACCAAAAAATAAAATAAATAAAAAAAATCTAAACCTAAATAAATTAAAAAAATATAATAAAATAGAAACCTAAACTAAAATTAAAAAATAAAATAAAGCTAATAATAAAAAACCTAAATATAATAAAAACTAAACGTAAAATAAAAATAAAATAAACCTAAAATAAAATAAAATAAGAACTAAATAAAAACCTAAACCTAAAAAAAAGTCAAATATAAAACACAAACCATAGACTAAAAATATAAACTTAACTTAAAATAAAAATAAAATAAATAAAATAAAATAAACCAAAACCTAAACTAAAATAAACTAAACTAAAATAAATAAAACCTAAACCTAAACCAAAAATAAACTAAACCTAAACTAAAATAAACTAAACTAAAATAAATAAAACCTAAACCTAAACCAAAAATAAACTAAACCTAAACCCTATACTACATAAAATAAAATAAAGTAAAAATAAACATAAACATAAACTAAAAACTAAATTCAAAAAAATAAACTAAAAATAAAAACCTAAAACCTAAAACCTAAACCCAAAATGCTAAAAAGTTAAAAACCTAAACCTAAACTAAATGAAAGCTAAAAATAAAATAAATAAATAAAATACAAAAAAAATTAAATAAAAAATTAAGTAAAATAAAAATATAAACTAAATCCTAAACCTAAACCTAAACCTAAAAAGAAAATAAAATAGAAAATAATAACTAGACTAAAATAAAATAAATAAAAACCTAAACTAAAGTATAAAAATTTAAAACCTAAATAAAAAAAATTAAACCTAAAATAAAAATAAAATAAAATAAACACTAAATAATAACCTAAACCTAAAAAGTGAACCTAAAATAAGTAATAAATAAAACCTAGACCTTAAACTAAGATAAAACCCTAAACCTAAAATAAAAATAAAATAAACCTAAACCTAAGCTATTGTAAATAAACCTAAAGCTAAACTTAAAATAAACTAATCCCCAACCTAAACCTAAACTAAATAAAATAAAATAAACTAAAAATGAACCTAAAAATAAACCAAAAATAAAAACCTAAAACATAAACCTAAAAAGATAAAATAAAAACCTAAACCTAAATCTACAAATAAAAAATAAAACCTAAACCTAAAAAGTAAAATAAAAATAAAATTAAACTGAAAAATAAACCTACAACTAAACCTAAACCTAAAAATTAAACTTAAATAAATAAATCTAAAATAAATAAACCAAATTAAATAAAAATAAAAATAAACCTAAATAAAAAAAACTAAAATAAATAAAAAATGAACTAAATAAACCTAACCCTACAAATTTACTTAGTTTTAAAAAAAATGAAAAATAAAAAAACCATAAACCCTAAGCCTTAAACCCTAAACCAACAACCACAAACCCATACCTAAGCCGTAAACCATAAACCCTAAAATCTAAAACACAGACATAAACTAAAAGAAAACCTAAAATAAAATAAATAAAAAACTTGGAACATAAATAAAATAAAAAATAAAATAAATAAGAAAACTTAAATTAAAATAAACTAAACCATACTAAACATAAACAAATATAAATATAGATTAAAATTAAAATGTAAAATAAATAAAAAATAAAATCAAAACCTAAAACTCTGAGGAAAAAAAAAAACCTAAAAATAGAAAACTTAAGTAAAATAAAAAACTAAACATAATATAAAAATAAAATGAACCTAAAATAAATAAAATAAAAACTAAATAAAAACTTAAACCTAAAATAAACTTAAACCTAAACTAAAATAAACTAACCTAAAATAAATAAAACCTAAACCTTAACCTAAAATAAACTAATCCTAAACCCTAAACTAAATAAAATAAAATAAACTAGAAATAAACCTAAAATAAAAAACCTAAAACCTAAACCCTAAACCCTAAAAAGCTAAAAACCTAAACCTAAACTAAATTAAACCTGATAAATAAAAAAACCTAAACCAAAATAAAATAAGATAAAAACCTAACTAAAACTATAACCTAAACTAAAATAAACTAAATATAATAAAAATAATAACTAAACAAAAATAAAATAAATAAAAACCTAAACTAAACCAAAAAAAATGAAAAACCTAAATAAAATAAAAACTAAACCTACAATAAAACTAAAATAAACCTAAAATAAAATAAATAAACACTAAACAAAAACCTAAACCTAAAAAATAAACCTAAAAATAAATAAAAAATAAAATCTAGACCCTAAACTAAAAAAAAAGCTAAACCTAAAATAAAACTAAAATAAACCTAAACCTAAACTAAAATAAACTAAACTAAAATAAACAAAACCTAAACCTAAAACTAAAATAAATTAAACCTAAACCTAAACTAAATAAAATAAAATAAATAAAAAATGAACCTAAACCTAAATTAAAAAACAATGGCTAAAAATAAACCTAAATAAAAACCTAAAACGTAAACCTAAACCTAAGCCTAAACTAAATGAAATAATATAAACTAAAAATAAATGTAAACCTAAACTAAAAAAATAAAACTTTAAAATAAACCTAAAATAAATACCTAAAACCTAAACACATAAATATATATATATATATATATATATATATATATATATATATATATATATATATATATATATATATATATATATATATATATATATATATATATATATATATAAACCTAAACCTAAAAATAAAAAAGTAAAACCTAGACTTAAAAAATAAATTAAAAATAAAACTAAACAAAAAAATAAACATAAACCTAAACCTTAACCTAAAAAATAAACTAAAATAAAAAACCTAAACTAAAATAAATAAACCTAAAATAAATAAATAAAACTAAATAAAAATAAAAATAAACAAAAAAAAAATTTAAATAAATTAAATAAATGTAAACCTACCAATTTATTTAATTTAAAAAAAATGAGTAAACCCTAAATCCAAAACTTTAAAGACTAAACCCTAAACCCTAAACATTAAAACTAACCTTAAACACTAACCCTACAACCCTAAACCTTATATCCTAAATCCTAAAAAAATTAAAAAAATAAAATAAAACCCTAACTCTAAACCCTATACCCTAAAATAAACCCTAAACCTACAACCCTAAACCCTAAGCCTTAAGCCCTAAAACACTAAACCCTAAACACTAAACCCTAAACCCTAAATCTTAAACCATAAACCTTAAAACATATAGCCCTAAACCATAAACCCTAAACCTCAAACCCTAAACCCTAAACCAGAAATTGTAAACCCTAAAAATCTAAAATCCTAAATCTAAACTAAATAAAACTTAAAAATAAAATAAATAAAAAAACCTAAACCTAAATAAAATAAATTAAAAACCTAAATTAAAATCTCAAACTAAACCAAAAAATAAAATAAAATAAAAAATAAAAATTAAACAAAAATAAAATAAATAAAGACCTAAACTAAATAAAAAATAAAAAAAAAAAAAAACTAAACCTATAATAAAATAAAACCTGAACATAAAATAAAAATAAACTAAACCTATAATAAAATAAAATAAAAATTTAAACCAAAAAATAAACCTAAAAATAAATAAAAAATAAAACATATACCTTAAATTAAAAAAAAAACTAAACCCAAAATAAACAAAATAAAATAAACATAAACCTAAACAAAAATAAACTAAACTAAAATAAATAAAACCTAAACCAAAACCCAAAATAAACTAAACCTAAATTTTAAACTAAATAAAATAAAATAAATAAAAAATAAACCTAAACCTAAACTAAAAAATAAAACCTAAAAATAAACCTAAAATAAAAATAAAAAACCTAAAGCTAAAAAAATAAACTAAAAACCTAAAACTAAACCTAAAAATAAAAAATAAGACCTAAACCTAAAAAAAAACTAAACTAAAAAAATAAACATAAACTTAATCCTAAATATAAAAAATAAATAAAAATAAAAAAGCAAAAAATAAATAAATAAACCTAATATAAATAAATAAAACTAAATAAAATTACAAAATATAAAACTAAAATAAGTAAAAAAATAAAATTAATAAACTAAATACACCTAAACTTACCAATTTACTAGATTTTTTTCTTCAAAAAAAAAGCACTAAACCCTAAAACTAACCCTAAACCTTAAGCCCTAAACCCTAAAAAACCCTAAACTATAAACTTTAAACCCTAAACACTAAACCTTAAACTAACCCTAAACCATAAACCCTAAACACTAAACCATAAATCCTAAACCTTAAACTAAAAAACCATAAATTGTCAACCCTATACTAACCCTAAACCTTAAACCCTAAAAATCCTAACCCTTAAAGCCTAAACTCTAAACCCTAAACCCTAAACTAACCTTAAACTCTAATTTAACCCTAAACCCTAAACTAACCTTAAACTCTAAACTAACCCTAAACCTTAAACCCTAAACCCTAAAAGCCCTAAACCTTAAAGGCTAAACATTAAATCCTAAACCCTAAACCATAAACCATAACCTTAAACCCTAAACCCTCAAACCCTAAACCCTAAACTTGAAACTCTAAATTAAACCCTAAATCTTAAAAACCTAAAAACCTAAGCTTAAACTAAATAAAGCCAAAAATTAAAATAAATAAAATAAATAATAAAATAAAATAAAATTTTAAAAAAAACTTAAACATAAACTTAAAAATAAAATAATATAAAATAAATAAAAATAAATTAAATTAAAATAAATAAAAGCCTAAACTAAACTAAAAAAATAAAATAAACCTAAGAATAAAAAATCTAAATAAAATAAAAACTAAATTTGAAATAAAAAAATAAACCTAAAATAAAATAAAATAAAAATTCAAAAAAAACTTAAAAGTAAAAAATAAACCTAAAAATAAAGACAAAATAAAACCAAAACCCCAAACTAAAAAAAACCAAAACCTAAAATAAAAATAAAATAAACCAAAACCTAAACTAAATTAAACTATACCAAAATAGATAAAACGTAAACCTAAAATAAACTAAATCTAATCCTAAATCTAATCAAAATAAAATAAAATAAACTAAAATCGAACCAACACATAAACTTAAAAATATAACCTAAAAATAAACCTAAAATAAAAACCTAAAACCTAAACCTAAATAAATAAAATAAAAACATAAACCTAAACTAAAAAATAAATAATAAAACCCAAACCTAGAAAATAAAATATAAATAAAACTAAACTAAAAAGCAAACCTAAGCCTAAACCTAATCCTAAAAAATAAACTAAACCCTAAACCCTAAAGTAAAAAAGCCAAAAAAAAATAAATAAACCTAAAATAAATATTCTAAACTTTATAAAAATAAAAAATTAAAATTAAAAATTAAAATAAACTATAATAAATTAAAGATAAACTAAATAAACATAAACCAACCGGTTTACATAAATTAAAAATAATAATAAACCCTAAATGCTAAACCCTAAATCTAAACCCTAAACCATAAACCTTAAAAAACCCTAAACCCTAAACCCTAAACCCTAATAGCATAAACCCTAAAACCCTAAACCCAACACCTTAAACCCAAAACCCTAAACTGTAAACCCAAAACCCTAAACCCTAAACCTTAAATGCTAACCCTAAACTATAAACCCTAAACCCCAAACCCTAAACCACAAACCATAAACCTAAACCTAAAGTAAATACATAAATTAAAAAATAAACCTAAGGCCTAAAACTTAATAAACCTAAACCCTAAGAATAAGCAGAACCTTGATGGCAAGAACATCAATGTCAATTAGGCTAGATCTAAATGGAAAGGAGGAGGAGGCGATTGCATTGGTGGTGGGGAAAGGTAATATGGAAGTGATGGTATCAATGGTGGTTATGGAGGCATGGGAAGCGATGGAGGTTACAACCATGGTGGTCACAGAGGGAGAAATTAAAGAATGATTGATATTATCTATTATTCATGGCACTGTGTCTTCACAGTAGAGATGGGTCTAGTTATCTAGAGTTTTTGATTTTCTCTATACATGCTCTTTTTCGATCTATGTCATCGCTTGTGTCTTAGGAAACTTGGTGTATTACTTGGTTTTTGAAATCGATAAGAAGAAATGTTGAATTTGAATTTGTTCTCTATTAAAACAAATCAAAAAATTTAAACTCTAAACTAAGACCTAAACCTTAAACCCTAAGCCCTAAACCATAAACCATAAAACCTAAACTCTAAACTCTAAACCATGAACCCTAAACCCTAAACCTAAAACCTAAAAAAACACCTAACCCTAAACCCTAAACCTTAAACCCCAAACCCTAAACCTTAAACTAACCCTAAACCCTAAAACCTAAAAAGCTAATAACCTAAACCAAAACTAAATAAAACCTTAAAATAAAATAAATAAATAAACCTAAACAAAAATAAAATAAAAACATAAACTAAAACCTAAACCTAAACCAAAATTAAAAAAGTAAATAAAATAAAAAAAATAAAAACTAAAGTAAAATAAAATAAATAAAAACCTAAACTAAATTAAAAAAATTAAAAACCTAAATAAAATAAAAACTAAATAAAAACTTAAACCTAAAAAATAAACCTAAAAATAAATAAAAAATAAAACATAAATTTAAAATAAAAAATAAAATAAACCTAAACCTAAACTAAAATAAACTAAACTAAAATAAGTAAAACCTAAACCTAAACTAAATAAAATAAAATAAACTAAACTAAAAATAAACATAAACATAAACTAAAAAATTAAACCTAAAAGTTAACATAAAATAAATAAAATAAAACCTAAATCTAAAAAAAAATAAAATAAATACGTGAACCTAAACATAAAAAAAAACCTAAACCTAAAAAATAAACTAAAATAAAACTAAACTAAAAAAATAAACCTAAACATAAACATAAACATAAAAAATAAAATAAAATAAAAAACCTAAAATAAGTAAACTAAACTAAATAAAAATAAAAATAAACCAAAATAAAAATAAAAGTGAAATGAACTAAAATAAATAAAACATAATCTAAATAAACATGAACCTACCAATTTACTTAATTTAAAAAAATTAAAAATTAAATTAAATAAAAATTATAATATGTGAACCCTAAACCCTAAAACTAAACCTAAACACTAAACCTGAAACCCTAAATTTTAAACCCTAAACCCTAAACCCTCAACCCTACAACCCTAAATCCTAAATCCTAAACCATAAACACTAAACCCTAAAACATAATAATAAAAAATAAAACCTAAACTTAAAAATACAAATATAACTAAACTAAAAAATAAACTAAAATAAAAACCTACAATAAAATAAATAAACATAAAATAAATAAAATAAACTAAATAAAAATAAAAAATAAACTTAAATAATAATATAAAATAAACTAAATAAACTTAAACCTATCAATTTACATAATTTAAAATCCTAAACCTAAATAAATAAACCTAGACTAATTCTAAAATAAAATTAACCCTAAACCCTAAACCCTATCTAAAATTAAAACTAAGTATAAAACTAAACTAAACTAATAAACCTATAAACCCTTTAACTAAACTAAAACTAAAACCTAAACCTAAAACTAAAACTAAAACTAAAACTAAAATAAAAATTAATACTAAACTTTAAAACCCTATTAAAAACCTAAACCTTTAAAAAAAACTAAACCTAAACCCAATAATAAAATCAAAACTCCCCCACCCCCACCCCCATAAAACTAAAATTAAACCAAAATCCTAAAAAAAAACTAAAAACTAATAAAACTAATAAAAAACTAAAAAAATAAAATAAAACATAAAAACCTAACTAATAAAACTAAAAAATAAACCATAAAACCCCCTCCCTCCCAACTAATAAAAAAAAATAAAATAAAAATAATAAAAACCCCTAAATAAAACTAAAACTAATAAAAACAACCTAAACCCTAAAACTACACTAATAAAAGAAAAACAAAAATAAAACTCGTAATAACTAAAAAATAAACAAAAAACCCAAAAAAAACACATAAATCACCCCTCACCAAGAAAACTAAACTTAAACATAATAATAACTAAAACTATACCAAAAATAATAAATAATAAATAATAAATAACTAAAAGATAAATCTAATAAAAAAACTTAAATCCTTAAATCTAAAAAACTAACTAAACTAAACTAATAATTAAAAACCCCTAAACCCATCCCGTGGCCCCTTTCCGTCCTGAGCCTTGGCAATTCTTGAATTTTTTTTCTTTTCATTCTCTTTCTCGGTGTTGCAGGTTGGTTTTCCAAAAATTTCTTTTGATTTGGCTTCAAATCTTCTGCCTTAGGCTGATCCTTATTTGGTTCTGAAGTGGCGCCATTTGCCTATTATCTTAATGAACCTCATGTTTAATCTGATCAATTCTGATGATAACTAATGAATGCTTGGATGTTCTAATGAATTTTTTTATGTATTTCAGATATATCAATTGCTAATTGCATATCCAATACATCTCACAATATGTTTGAGGAAATTGCAATAGTAGAAGAATGAAAAATAGATCAAAATGGATAATGTGAAGCTCAAGATACAATATTTTAGGTTATATGCATTTATAACTATCTTAGAAATTCATATGAGTTCATTGGCATGAATCAATTTGCTTACAAATTAACATATAATTTTAATGAGGTTAATTTACATAAATCTCTATTTAATTAACATTTAATTATATGTTTCATACATAGCATTTGAATTGTAAAAATAATAATTGATAATAAATTATGACTATTAAGTGTAATTATTCTATTTACATAATATGATTAAATATTTTAATTTAATTAGAATGTTATATGATAACTAACATATGTATGATTATATATAAATTACATCATAATATTTAAATATCATATTTCAAAATTAACAAAAATATGTAAAATTTTGTATTTTAGCTAAAGCCATTTTATAATCAAAGAATTTATTTCTGATTTCATCTCCAACGAATTCCTTGGATTTTTTTCCTTTAATTTAATAGGTTACATGGCACACATTTAATTTAAATTTAATTTACTATGATGTTTCAAACATTAGCTAGTTTTAATAATGAATGCATGCAACATGCTTTGAATATATTAAGAGCCATATTTGATTATTTTTGACTTGCCCATGTGAATAGCCAAATTTTTGCTGCTTGAATTTAATATTTATTTAATATAAATTATATTTTTATTGAATATTAAATTATTAGATGATAACATGATGTTAGAATAATATATTATTTTGAAATAATTCAAAATGACCTTCTTGCTTATAAATTGCCCACATTCTCTTCATGAAAGCATTCCTCATTCAAATTAAAAACCTTCCAGCAAATCTAAGAGAAAATAACTTAGATTTTCCTTCTAAGTGCTCTCCAAATATTGCAAGATCAAATCCTTGGTGTTGAAACTTCAACATCTTCAACTAATAAGCAAGCTTTCTCAAATTACTTGAGTTTGTTTTCTTGATCTTAATCCTTTTTTAGTTGTTCATGCTATTTTCACCATCTATTTATTCTTTCCAATTTATACTTTTTGGTGGATATGTCTTTGGACATTATTTTTCACATCAAAGTTTCTCAATCATTTTTTTTGTGAAAAACTCTTGTGATTGCTTGTAAGATCTATTTCAACTTGTTGAAATTTTTAACTTCCAATAAATTCCATCTAGTTTCTTGAAATATTTCTTCATTAGTCTTATTTTAAAAGATCAATTATTCTTAGATCTATTTTATAAGTATATTTTAAGCATTTCAAATTAATTTATTGTGTAGAAATTATTTTCATATTTGTTAGATATATTTTTTTAAGTTAAAAGCTTACTAGTCAACTTAGATCTATCATATACTAATTTTATTTAAGTATTTTGTGATCATTTTAATTATTTGAAAGCTTCCTTTTGGTTAAAATATAATAAATTATTCCTTACTAAAATTTATTTTATTGTTCAAAACAATATTATGAATTTATTTTGAAATCATTTTTATATTAGTCTCCAAATTATAATAACATAAACATCTTAGTAAGATTACTTTAAGATATTATTTTATTTCTTATCAATATTAAGTGAGCATGTATCTTGCCAAAATTTTTATGTTGTAAGTGATCATTTATAAGTTGTGATATCATTTTTTGAATTGGATAGCTTGGTATATTTGTGAGTGATTTATTTTATAAAATTTTATTATTTTGTATTTTTCTTTTGGTGTTGTAAAATTTATATTGGGGTTGTACTCGCCCCCTTATAGGAGAGTACTATTTGTAAGCTAATTTACATTTAGTAGATTCCTAGCTAGGGGTGGCTAGGCATGGACGTAGGCCCGTTTTATTATTTGGCTGAACCACATAAAAATTGTGTGCCTATTGTCTCTCTTTACTTTACTCTATTTTTGTTTTTGTTGCATTAAGAATTGTGACTTATCATTATAAAATCAAAAATTAATTTTCTATTAAAACATATATTTAAGATTTAACTTTTAAATTTTTTTTAATATCACCCAATTCAACCCCACCCCCCCTCCTCTTGGGTGCTACAGTGACTCACATTGTCATGGCGTCAGGTTCTGCGAATACTTAGGGAGAACCAAATGCTCTTGCTATTTTGACTCGAGCTTCTGATTCTTTGGGAATAGCTAAACCTTTTGCCTTTATATCCTTCAAAGATGCCTTATCTGGTAAGGATTCTTCAACTTCTTCTGATCTTTCTTTAAACCTAGTTCATACGACCTTCAAATGTGTTCTAGCTATTATGTGCTCTAACTTGGATACTGAAAAACTAGTTGAGCCTTATGCGGATACTTTGATTGGAAAAGTTTCTTTTTGACATCTTAGTATTGAAGAAATTTAGTTTTTCTATTATGATATGAATCTTTCTGGTGTTTTTTTGATTGGTTTACTAGATGGTATACAAGTGTTGATTAAATTATCTAATGACCTTGATTATAGTCCTATCTTTGCTCTCCAATCTTACTAGGCTAAAAATTATCAAATGTGTATTCTTAAATGGACTCCATTTTTATGAAATTAAAAAGGAATCTCCTATTGCATCAGTTTGGTTATCTTTACCTAATCTTTTAGTTTACTTTGTTAATTATCAATTCTTGCATGTTGTGAGCTCTATTTTGGTAGAGTCTTGCAAATCAATCAAGCAACCGTAGCCAAATCTTGGCCATCGATTACTCAGATCTTTGTTAAAATTGATGTAACAAAGAAATTTCCTACGGAGGTGTGGATTGGATCGAAAAAATAAGGATCTTTCCATTAGGTCGAGTTTTAAAACTTCCCTTCTTTCTACAATCGCAAAACTCATGGGCATGATGTATCAAAATGTTTTGTTACTCAACAACATCTTCGAAAGAAAGTGGTTAAAGATCTTAAGGTTGTTGGAAAAATTAGAGATTTAAAAAGTGATAAAAGAAATTCTAATTTAAATGAAAGCGATAATGGTGTTGTGAATGAAATTGTTGATGTTTCTAATGATGTTCTTAATGTTTCTAATATTGTTCCCATTGTAAGTGGTAGTGATAAGTTTGCTAAAAATGCTTCTATAACTATTTTGACAGATATTATTTCTGATATTCTTGAAAATTTGCAAATGGATGATTTTCCTATTTTTGTTTCTGATTCTAAGGAGATTTGTGATAAAGTTGTTAAAACTCTTATAGAAAATGTTTCTCTTATTTCACCTTAGAAATCTTTAAAAGAAAATCTTATTTTATCTTCTTTGAATTTAGGAAAGAATAATGGTATGGAGCTTGTTGATAATGTGCAGCCAAGTGTTTGTTTTGCTTAGTAAATTTTTTTCTGCCCTTTCTTTAACTATTATTCTAGATGGTATTTTGCGTAGTGATAATTATCATTTAATGGAGAAACAGGATTTATCTTATTATCAAACGGGATCTAAACTTAAATATATTGTAAATAATGATGATAAAAATTATTCTAATGATCAATCCATGGAGAATGAGACCAATTTTCAAACAAAAATTTCTAAAAGGAAAAAATATTTTAAAATGTCTCCCCCTAGAGTTTCTAGATATACTCTATCTTTTTCATCTTCTTTGCCTAATAAAAAATAATGTTTAATTTTCTTATTTGGAATGTGAGGGGCATTTTAACTCTTGCTATTAGAAATAGAATTAGGAATCTTTGTAGAATTTCTAATGTTGGTTTCTTGGTTATTCTTGAACCTCTCAGGTTTTCTTCTAAAATAATGCATGCGACTAGGATGATTGGTTTTAGCAATTTTTATTTCAATAATAATAATAAGATTTGGTTATTTTGGAATAATTCTCTTTCTATTAATGTTATTAATGATTTTCATCAGGTTATCAATGTGGATATTTTCATTTGGTTATTATCATTCTTTCGGCTCTTTTGTTTATGCTGCTTGTAACAAGTTAGAGAGGAGAATTCCTTGGGATCAATTATCTAATTTTGCTTCTATTGTTAATAATTCTTGGATTGTTGGTGGGGATTTCGATATGGTCCTTTCTTTGAATGAAAGGAAAGGGGTTCTTTGCCAAATTTACATTCAATGGAAGATTTTGCAAATATTATTTTGGATTGTAATTTTTACAATGTTGGTTTTATTGGTTCTCAATTTACTTGAGAAGGATCATAGATTGTTGAAACAGTTGGATCGAGAATTATTAAATAATTATTGGTGAAATCATCAGCCTTTTACTTTGGTGGAGCATCTTAGTATAACTCTCTCGGATCATGCTCATCTTCTAGTTTCGATTAAGGATGATGTTCATAATAATAATGTCATTAAAAATTTTTGTTTTCAAAATATGTGGTTCCAAGATAAAAGTTTTCTTGATGTTATTGCTTATAATTGGTGTCCTCCTCTTTCACTTGATGATTCTGCACTTGGTATGATGAGATTTTTTCTTAAGCTAAAAGGCTTAAGCATAATATCACTTGGTAGAACTGAAACTACTTTAAAAATCTTATTAATAATATCAACAATATGGAAAATAGGTGAAATATTTGGAAGAACTTGTTATTACTGATTCTTCCTTCTATTTTATTCTTGTTAAAGTTAAAGATAATGGATTTTGAGGTGACTTATTAGAGAAAAAAAGCTACCTCTAAGCATCTTTCTCAGGGGAAAGAAACAATAAATATTTTCATGCTTTGGTAATGAAAAGAAGAGTTCTTGGTCACATTCATAAAATCAAGAACATTGACGGTTCTTCACTTATCAAAAAAGAGGATATATTTTCTTCTGCTCTTAATTATTTTAAAGATATTTTAAATAAAAATGGTCAAAATGAGCATTTATTCAATCCCCCTATCATCCCTTCTATTATGTCTAGGATTGCTTGGTTTCTCCTCCTTCGATCAAAATTTTTAGTATTCTTAATGGTATGAATGTTGATTCTATTGCAAGGTGGATGGTTACACTACTTTATTCTTTCAAAAAGCTTGGTTTATTATTAAAATTGATCTTGTTAATGTTGTTAAGGATTTTTTCAAGGGAATTATATTCCTAAATATTTTGCTAGCACTTATTATTCTTATTCCTTAGAAAGATAATCGACTTTTGGAATGACTTGATCAAACTGGCTTTGTGAAAGGTAGAACTATTTTGGATAACATCTTGCTTACTCAGGAATTGATTCATGATTGGAATGTTTAAACTAGAGGTGGAAATTTACTTTTTAAGCTTGACATCACCAATGCTTATAATAACATTTCTTGGGATTTTCTTAATATCATTCTTACTTTATTTGGTTTTTCTAATCATTTCATTTCTATGGTTAACAATAGAATTAGAAATGTTTGGTTTTCATTAGTTATCAATGGTGAAAACTTTGGTTTGTTTAATTCCTCTCAAGGTATAAGATAAGGCAACCCTCTTTCTCCGTGACTTTTTATTATTGTCATTGAATACTTGTCTTGTTGGCTTAATCTTTTCTTTTTGAGAAGAATTCTAGTATGTATTTCAAAAATCTTGGTGGTTTGGCTATCTCTCACTTAAGCTTTGCTGATGATTTCATAATTTTTTGTAATGGCTCCTTACATTATGTTAAAAAGTTTAAGAATTTTTTAAATAAATTTGAAAAGGAATATGGCCTTTTGATTAGTACTCATAAAAGTTATTTTATCACTTCTACTTCTATATTTGTTTGTAGAATTAATAAAATAAAAGATATCACTAGTTTTTTCATTAAAATCTTTCTATTAAATATTTAGGCTCCCCTTTATATTATGGCCCTAAGAGATCCCATCTCTTTGATGAGGTAATTCATAATATTCAAAATAAAAATTCTACCATTGAATTTCATTTTTTATCTTTTGGTGGTAGATTAATTGTTATTAAAAGTATTCTTTATTCTCTTTATTTTTACTTGTTGCTTAGTATTGTTCGTACTTCCCATGTTCTTATTAGGATTGAAAGACTTTTTAATAAGTTTTTTGGGGCTCTAGGAATTCAGCCAAAAGTCTTCATTGGACTTCTTGGTCTAATATGTGTGGTAATATTTATGAAGGTGGTATTGAGTGCAGATCTTTGATTGATTCCACCAATGTTTTTTTCTTATAAACTTTGGTGAAATTTTTGGAAAAATGAAAGTCTTTGGGCTAAATTCATGAAATTTAAATATTGCAAAGGTAAGCATCCTTTAATTTGCAATTATAAACATGGTGACTCTATTGTTTGGAAATGACTCTATGATATTAAATGGAAAGCATAACATCTTATTTTTGGGGGAATTAATAATGGATCTTCTTTCTTTTGGCGAGATAACTAGATGGGGGATTTTTTCAATGATTCTCTGCTAAGTACTCACTCTACTTCTTCTTTGAAAGTTAGTCATTTTATTTATAATGGTGAATTGAATTTCTCTTTAAATGATTTGATTTGGTGGTAATTTTCTAGATTAAATTATTTTCAAAATTTTTAGTAATGGAGAATTTTCTTTTAAAGATACTTGACACTATATTAGAGTTTAAAAATATTTTCTTCTCCTGTTTTCCTTAAACTTTGGAGTAATATTATTCCTACTTACTATTCTATTCTTGTGTGGAGAATTTTAAGGGATTATATTGCTATTGAATCTTTACTTTTGAGCAAAGGTTTTTATCCACCCTCTAAATGCATGTGTTGCTATCATATTGAGAATGTTAGTCATGGTTTTTATTAATGGTGCCATTACCTCTAAAGTATGGGGTTGGCAAGAGATTTTAATTAAATAAAGTTATTTTAATGGTAATTTAACTTTAATGCAACTTCTTGTCACTTATTTCCCTAATATTGTTAAATGGATATTAAAAATATGGTGGCTATTACTTTGATTTGGTTTATTTGGCTTGACATAAATGATGCTAAGCATCATAATGTGCTTATGAATCATAAGAGGATTATTGCTATGAGTAACGATAAGATTTTTTTTCTTTACATAAGGCTTCTCTTCTCAGTGGTTCTAATTTTAGAGGTTGCAAGTTTCTTGCCTCTAAATTGGGTATCAATTTTACTTATTGTGTTTCATCTCTAGATTATAAAATTATTCATTAGATTAAGCTTTTAATTATTGTATTAAAATTAATATTGATTGATCTGTTGCATAGAACAAGTCAGGTTGTGGTAGTATTTTTAGAAATAATCATGGAAATATTATCTTGGCTTTTTCCACTCCTCTCTAATTCTTATTTTTGCTGAATTAATGGTTGTTTATCATGATCTTAAGCTTTGTTTGTATAGAAATTTTCTTACTATTTGGTTGGAATCTAATAGAGATTTACTATGATCAATTCTAACCATAAGGGTAATGTTGAGCTTTTTTATTTAATTAAAAATATGAAAGCTATTATATATAAACTTTCTTTTAAAATTACAAATATTTTAAGAGAAGGTAATGCTTGTACTGATTTCTTAGCTGGTTTGGGTTGTAATCTCTATTATTTTACTTTGTTTACCAATGCAAATATTTATAAGAAATTAAAAGGGCTGACTAGTTTAGACAAATCTAATTTTCTTTATGTTAGATTTTTGTAGATGTTTCTTCTTGCTTTTCTGTTCGTTGTTTTCTTGGGGCTTCTGTTTGGGAGTTCTGGTGGTTTTGGTTTATTCAATTGCTATTGGCTCCTATTCTTTCTTGGGCACTTTCTGTTCTTATTTTATTCTTGTATTTTATAGGTTGAAATGATGGCTTCTACTATTTTGGTTATCAAGCTATTGTCAATTGTTGCTCTTACATTTTTGTGGTATTTCTTGTGGGTTTATTTTTTGGCTTTTGGTTATTGGTTGGTTTTCTTTGGGGCTTTTGGTTGGTCTCCTTGAGCTTCCGGTTTTGATGCCTTCTCTAGATGTGATGTTGATTGTGCATCTCTTCCCTTCTATTTTCTTAGGTGACTTTGTTTCTTTCTCCTACTACTTCTGGCTGGTTGGATGGTTGTGCTAGGTTGGAATTTTTTCTTTGTTGGCTCAATTTTTTCTGCTGTTACCCAGTTTGGTTGGTGGCTCTATTACTGTTCTTCCTTTTTTGGTGGCTAGTTCTAGATCTTTATTGGTTATTATTGTTTGCTCGGGTGCCTTTGTGAGGTTTGTTGGCTATGATGGCTAGGATGCTTACTCTTTTTTATTAGTTGGTAGCATTTTTTGTGACTGTAACCCTCCTTTCGCAGTTTAGCTACTCACAAATTTTTGTTGCCCCTTCTAAAGTTTGTGATTGATCCTGACCCTTTTCTTTGGCTTTTCTTTCCTTTCTCTTTATGTCCATTTATTTTCTTTTAATTGTGGTTATTCTGCTTTAGTTTTTTCCTGCAGGTTTCCTTCATTTGTTTTTGGGTCTCTGCAGGTGGTATACTAACCTACTCAGGGATTCTATGTTGTGGCTATTCGTTTCTTAGTTTTCTTTTTTGCTTTTTAGTTTCTTTGTATTAGTTACGGGATTTTTCCTCTTTAGGTCTTTCTGTAGCTCTTTAAGTAGTCTTTGAGATTTATCCCCTTTAATATTGTATCCTTCTCTTTATGGTAAGAAAAATTCCTCTTTTACTAAAAAATCCTAAACCCAAAACCCTATAAAACTAAGCTTAAACCATAAACCCTAAACCTAAAAATAAACCCTAACCCTAAACCTAAATCTTAAAACCCTAAACCCTAAAATATAAAACCTAATCCTAAACCCTAAACCCTAAACCTAAAATGGAAAACTAAATGAAATAAAACCTAAAATAAAACAAAAAAACCCTAAACTTAAATAAAATAAAATAAAATAAAATAAAAAACCTAAAGTAGAACTAAACTAAACCTAGAAAATTAAAAAAATAAAATAAATAAAATAAATAAACCAAAACTAACGAAAAATAAAATAAACTAAGAAT
Organism: Cymbidium sinense; assembly: GCA_021442155.1. Taxonomy (NCBI): domain Eukaryota; kingdom Viridiplantae; phylum Streptophyta; class Magnoliopsida; order Asparagales; family Orchidaceae; genus Cymbidium; species Cymbidium sinense. Next base: position 60,805,944 of record CM038216.1, read on the forward strand.
AAAACCTAAAAAAAATAAAACTAAACATAAAATAAAATAAAACAAACCTAAATAAAATAAAATAAAATCTAAATAAAACCTAAACTTAAAAAAAAATAAACTTAAATAAATAAAATAAAACCTAAATAAAACTAAAAAAAACTAAACCTAAAATAAAATAAAAAAAATAAAATAAATATAACTAAACTAAAATAAACTAAACTAAAATAAATAAAACTTAAACCTAAACTAAAATAAACTAAACCTAAACCTAAACCTAAACTAAATAAAATAAAATAAACTAAAAATAAACCTAAACATTAAAAATAAACCTAAAATAAAACTTAAAACATAAACCTAAAAATAAAATAAAATCATTAACTAAAAATAAAATAAAACATAAAAAATAAACCTACATAAAAATAAACTAAAATAAAACATAAAAATAAAACATAAACTAATAAATAAACATAAAATAAATAAACTAAACTAAATTAAAATAAAAATAACCTAAATAAAATAAAATAAAGTAAACTAAAATAAATAAAATAAACTAAAATATACTAAATAAACTAAACATATGGGTTTACTTTATTTACTTCTTTAAAAAAACAAACCTTCCTAAACCTACCTACCACTAAGCCCAACCCTAAAACCTAAACCCTAAAAAGCATAAACCCACAAAACCCACACAAACCTAAACACTAAACCTAAACCCTAAATCTAAACTTAAAGTAACTAAATAAACTAAAAAATAAACTAAAAAAACTTAATAAACCTAAACAAGAATTGGAGAACCTTTAGAGAACATCATCATCAACTACGATCATTCTAGATCTGGCTGGTGGATATGGAGGTGGTGGTCAGAGTAGTGGTGGTTAAGGAGGTCAGAGGAGCGACAAAGGTTACAGTCGTGGTTATGGTAGAGGGAGAGATTAAGGATATAATGGTGGATTTTACTACTCGAGAGGCTGGTGTGGTTATGATGGGAACCGAAGAAACTGAAGAACTATTGATCGAATAAGCTGCTTATGAAATTATATCTTTACAGTAGATACGATTCTTAATATATAGTATTTTTGATTTGATCTATGCATGCTCATTTTTTATCTACATCACTACTTGTGTCATAGAAAACTTAGTGTATTTCTTGGTTTATGAAATCAAAAAGAAGAAATATTGAGTATAAATTTGTTATCTATTATAAAAAACCAAAAACCCTAAACCCTAAACTAAAACTTGAACCCAAAACTTAAAACCTAAACCTTAAACCCTAAAACCCCTAAAATCTAAACCCTAAACCCTAAACCCTAAACCCTAAACCTTAAAACTCTAAACCTAAACCATAAAAACCTTTCTGACCATAAACTAAACCTAAACCCACCAAACCTTAACTAAACAAACCCTAAACCATAAACCTAAACCCTAACCCCAAGCTCTAAACTGAACCCTAAACCTAAACCACAAAACCTAAAGCTGCACTAAACTACTAACCCTAAACTAACTAACAAACCCAAACCTAAAAAACCTAAACCTAAAGCCTAAACCTAAACCCTAAACCCAACTCAGCCTAACCTGTAACCACAACCCCCAAAGTGCTCTCTTCACTCTAGCAATTTTTGCATCCTTCTTGGTGGCGCATCCCCGTCTAGGGATCTCTATGATTTTGGCTTCAGTTTTAATAAATTTTGAAGTCTTGAACTACATCTAGCTGATTATGTGATGCTTCAACCTTAATCATGGATGCGCTCAGTTCGATTGATATGGCTCCACCTCAAAATTTGGATGCTTTGGCTAGGGCATCCAATATTTTTGGGATCAGCAACCTAAATGCTACAAATTCTACTAAATCATTTAAGGAAGTGCTCACTAGTAAGGCTTCTCAAACTATTGAGTTTCTTAATCTCATTTCAACTTCTTTTCATGTTTTTCCAGCCATTATATACTCTGATGTGGATGTTGAATTGTTGGTGAAACTATTTGAATTCTCTCTTATCAAAACTTTGCTTTACATCATCCAAAATTTGATAAAATCTGCACTTTTTTCATCATCTTAATCTTACCCTTGGCATATTCTGATTCAACTTTCTAACGATCTAGATTATTCACATATTTTTTGTGCATAATTCTTACTTCATCTTTAATTGTCAAATGTGCTTACTAAAGTGGTCACCCCTTTTTGACATTTAGTAGGAATCTCCTATTATCCTTGTGTGGTTATATCTTCCTAATATTCCAATTCATTTTGTTACACATCAAGTGATTTTTATTGTTGGTGCTCATTTTGTTCAGCCTTTGCAACTCGACCAAGTGACCGCTGAGTGAACTCACCCTTCTATGGCTCGGATCCTAGTAGAACTAGACATAACTAAAAAATATCCTAAGGAAGTTTGGATTGGATCAGAAAAATACTAGTATTCACAAAAGGTTGAATTGGAGAATCTTTCAATTTTTTTTCTAACTATAAAATTCATGGCCATAAAAATTTTGATTGCTTTGTTCTCCATCCTTATTTAAAAAAGACAAATTGACCAAAAGAAAATCTTATTCCTAGTCATAAGCCAATCCCTACATATGTTCAAAAATTAACCTCAGATCCTAAGAATGGGATGAAGGTAGGTATTGAGGTTGATTCTTTGAATATCAGGGCCATTCTTATTGAACTAGTTTTGGATCCTACTGTTGCTATGGCTTTAGCTAATTTTCAGAATAGGAAGGATGATTTACCTCTTACGTCTTCTTTAAATTTAAAAATTTCTAATGTGGAAAATAATAAATTTTCACGATTATTGGATGATGATTCTATTTCCTCTGATTCTATCTCTACTTTTATGCAGGCTTTGATCGATGAAAATTAAGTTTTTAATGAGGATTTAAATGATGTCGACCAGGCTAAAAATATATATGATCTGGATTTAACTATCTATGCTTTTAATGGTACTAAATCATCACCATCTCTCATTTCTAATCTTGATATTCATGTTAATCCTACTTTTCAACTTAATTTGGATTTGGAAGAGGGTGAACTCCCCTCTAAATACATGGAGAAGTCTCCTAAATTGGTGACCAATGTTACTAAATCTTACTCGGATGATGATGCTAGGGGAAAGAAATGGTTTTTAAACTTATCATGCAAAAAGAAAAAAGTGTTAAAAATTACCCTTACAAACTGTCTAAAATACTAGATCTGGTACAACCTCTCACTCCTCTCTTAATTAACCTTTTCTTTCCCCCTTTTTATTTTTATTATGTTTAATTTTTTTGTTGGAAATGTTAGAGGGATTGGTACCCTCTTTAATTGCAATCGTATTAGAAATCTTTGTCGCATTCATAATATTTCTTTACTCATTATTTTGGAACCTCTAATTCATGCTACTCATGGCTGTTAACAAAGCTAATGACATTTCTTTATGCAAAGGACTTTTTAATATTTAGATTAAAGTTGATGCGCTTCTTTTACTTGATATGCTCAATAATAATAATATGGGAAATGCTGACTTATTTTATCTTCTTAATCAAACTAAAAAGCTTCTTTCTCAAGTTTGCTACAAAATTTCTCACATTCTTTATGAAGGTAATGCTTGTGTTGATTTCCTAGCTAATTTTGGAGGGGAATTAAATGAGATCACTTTATTTGATAACCATAGCCTACCTAAGCATCTGCATTGTCTAGTCAATCTAGATAACACTGGACTGCCTTAAATTAATTTTTAACCTTCTACTCTTTTGTTGATCTTTTGCTATTGTGGTTTTAATCAATCTATTTTTTGTGTTTTTTCTTTGTGCACCCCTCACTAGGAAGTGGTTCTTGCTGAGTTTATTTCTATACTTAAACTCCCTTCCTCTTTACCCCATTCTATACTTGCCTGACCTTTTTTTGGGTCTTAGTGGTGTTGGTTTTAATTGGTTTCCCTATTCTCTGAGCCTAGTGGTTTTCTTTCTGTGGCTTATTCTTTGTGTCTCCAGTTGGGTTGTGGTTGTGCCAGATTTTGGCCTACCCCTTTAACCAAAGAATGTTGAGTTTGCCTCTAGTTTTGGCTAGTTGTGGAACTTTTCAAATTAGATTTGTGGATGCTTTGGTTGGTTTTGTTGGTTGCTGCTATTTATTTCTTTCTTCTCCTGGCTATTTTGGGTGGTTATATTTTAGTGGATGTTGTTGGCCACTTGTAGTTTGGCTTAATTTTAGGTTTTTTTAGTGGTTGGTGTTAACTATTATATGGTTTCTGCTAGTTGGTTCCATCTGCCTTGTGAATTGGAGTTAGCTATTATGTGGTTGTTGTCTCCCCATTTTCTACTTTGTAGTGACCGTCTACTCTTTTGAATTTGGAAGGGGTTTTGTTTTCCTCTGGCCTTGCTCCTTTCCTTATAGTTTTCTGCTTGTAGTTGGGTGGTCCTACTTGGCCTTTTCTAGTTTGGTTGGTGACTACATTTTTTATTTTATAATTATTTTGGAGATCTCCAGGTGGGTTGTGGCTTTATCTATTGTTGTTCTTTTCCCTCTTTTTAAGCTCTATATTGGCTTTGTCTGCTGGTTTATTTTGTTTGCTGATTGGGCTGGTTGACTATTTTGGCTGGCTAGGTTAATTATCTGTGTGGATGTGTTGGCTATGTTTGATGGTTCATTTAGGTGCTTTTGGTTGGGTTTTTGGTATGCTCCTAGGTTGGTTATCCTTTCTTGGGTGTAGTTGTTTTCCTTTTATTTTTGCTTCCCAATTTGGGTGTCAATTTTTCTGCTGCTCATCCTATTGGCCGCTAGATTGGGTGGTTTTATTGGCTATTTTGTTGTTGGACGATATGAGCTCTTGTGGTTTTTTTGGTCTTATTTTAGGACTTGTTATTGGCATTTGGTTGCTTGAGGGGTTTTCTATGGCTGTTGTCTTTCCTTGGATGCTTGTGTTGTGGCTTGGTGTTTTGGGCTTTATGTTGGTTGTTGGTATTGACTCCCTTTGGTTTAGTTGGCTCTCCTTATTTTCTGATATTTTCCTCTTGCTTGATGATGGTGGATTTTCTTTCCTTTTGGTTGCCTTGGTGGTGGTTTTGATTGTAATTTCTGGATGACCTCTTTGTCTCTCTATATTATGGCTTTCCTCTCTATGGTGCTATTTATCTTCTACTATTTTATGATTTGGGTGGAGGTTTTGCCCTTAGATTTGGATTGCTAGTGCTCTATAGATAGTTATGGGTTATTCTCGACCACTGACCCTGTTGTACCTTCTAGGATGCTGGGTTTATGTGTTTGGTCTATTGTGGGTTTTGGTTGGTGGGTTAGGTGCTGGCTAGCTACTAGCTCGCTATTTTTCTCTATTTTTTTGGGGCAGGAATTGGAACACTATGTATTATTTTGCCTTGGATGGTTGCTTATATCAAGTATGTTGGCTATGATGGCCTTGATGTTTCCCAATATCTTCTCTCTGGTTGGTAGCATGCATATGATTGTAACCCTTCTCATAAAGTTTGGATGCTCATATGTATTGTTGCCCCTTGAGATGATCTTAACTAAGCCCAAGTATTCTCTTTCTTAACTCTTTCTAAATTGTTTACTTTATCATTCTTCTTTGAGCTATGACGATTTCCTTTGTAGTTTTTTGCAGATTTCTTTTGCAGGTCTGAACTTCACACATGGAGTGATCTTTACGCAGCCAACTCAAGAACTGTTGATGTCGAGCTTGCTTATCTTGCCTTCTCAAAGGTATCATGAGATGTTGCTGACTATTCCTTTTACTATTTTCTTAAGTTTTATTAATCCTTTTTGTGTCTTTTGTCATTTACTTTTATGTTATTGATTTTGCTCTTTTATTTTTTTTCATTATACTTAAATGGGGGTTTAGCTCATTAGGTTTCTTTTAGCTCTATGAGCAGTAGAAATTTGATGTTTACCCCTTTTAAGGATAGTGTATACTTTATTTTTATGATAATAAAATTCTAACTTTCCCTAAAAAGGAGCTAAACCCTAAGAGTGGGCAGAACCTTGATGGTAAGAACATCACCGATTAGCTAGGCTCGGTAGATGCGGTGTGGAGGCGGGGTGGCGTTATCATAGTGGTGGTGGGGGATCTGGAGGTGCTAGTGGTTATGGAAGTGGTAGTCAGAGTAGTGGTTGTTATGGAGGCGGGAGGAACGAAGGACGTTACAACCGTGGTGGTGGCCGAGGCAGAGATCGAGGATTTGATGGTGGATCCCACAACTCCAGAGGCCTGGGTGGTTCTGATGGGAATTGGAGAAATTGAAGAATGGTTGATCTGATCTGCTACTTATGGAACAATGTCTTAATAGCAGAGACGGTTCTATTTATCCATGGTTTTTTATTTGCTCTATGCGAGCTCATTTTTTATTTATGCTATCACTTGTGTCTTAGAAAACATGGTTGATGGTATCCAAAAGAAGAAATGTTGAATCTGAATTTATTCTATATTTAAAAAAAACCAAAAACCCCAAACTCCAAACAAAAACTTGAACCCTAAACCTAAAATCTAAACCCTATATCCTAAACCCTAAACCCTAAAAATTCCAAACCCTAAACCCTAAACATTACACCTTAAAACCCTAAACCCTAAACCCTAAACCCTAAACCCTAAACCCTAAAACCTAAACCCTAAATCTTAAACCCTAAACATTAAACCCTAAACCCTGAATAAACCCTAAAACCTAAACCCTAAACTAAACTTAAACCCTAAACCCTAGCCCTAAACCCTAAGCTAAAAGACTAAACCTAAACTAAATAAAACCTAAAAATAAAATAAATAAAAAAATATAAACAAAAATAAAATAAAAACATAAATTAGAACCTAAACCTAAACCTAAACCTAAACCTAAACTTAAACCTAAAATGAAATAAAATTATAAATTAAAAATAAGCTAAAATAAAATAAATAATAACCTAAACTAAACTAAAACATAAAAAACCTAAATAAAATAAAAACGGAACCTAAAATAAAATTAAAATAAACCTAAAATATAATAAAATAAAAACCTAAACCTAAAAAATAAACTGAAAAATAAAAGCTAAACCCTAAACTAAAAAAAACCTAAACCTCAAATAAAAATAAAATAAATCTAAAGCTAAATTAAAATAAACTAAACTAAGATAAATAAAACATAAACCTTAACCTAACATAAACTAAGCCTAAACCTAAACTTAAATTAAATTAAATAAGATAAACTAAAAATAAACCTATACCTAAACTAAAAAATAAACCTAAATCATAATTAAAAAAATAAAATAAAAATAAACTAAAATTAAAATAAATTAAACCTTAAAAAATTAAATAAAATAAAACTAAACTAAAAGTTAAACATAAACCTAAACCTAAACCCAAAAATAAACTAAAATACAAATCTATACTAAAATAAATAAACCTAAAATAAATATACTAAAATAAATTTAAAAAAAATCATAAAATAAAATAAATAAAAAAACCTAAACCTAAATAAAATAAAATAAAAACCTAAACAAAATTGTAGCCTAGACCTAAAAATAATATAAATTAAAAAATAATAGCTAAATAAAATAAATAAAGGCCTAAACTAAACTAAAAATATAAAATAAACTTAAGAATAAAAAAATGAAATAAAATAAAAACTAAACATAAAATAAAAATAAAATAAACTTAAAATAAAATAACAACCTAAATGTAAAAATAACCTAAAAATAAAATCTAAAAATAAATTAAAAATAAAACCTAAACCCTAATCTAAAATAATTGTAAACCTAAAATAAACAAAATAAAATAAATATAAACATAAACTGAAATAAACTAAACTAAAATAAATAAAACCTAAAGCAAAATCTAAAATAAAGTAAACCCAAACCCTAAACTAAATAAAATAAAATAAACTAAAAATTGACCTAAACTAAAAAATAAAACCTAAAAATAGAGGTAAAATAAAATCCTAAAACCTAAACCTAAACAAATAAAATCAAAACTTAAACCTAAACCAAAAACAATAAAAAATAAAACCTAAACGTAAAAAATAAAATTAAAAAAAAACTAAACTGAAAAATAAACATAAACCTAAACCTAAAAATAAAAAATAAACTAAAATAAATAAACTAAACTAAATAAGAATAAAAAATAAACCTAAAAAAATTTAAAAATAAAATAAACTAAAATATATAAAAAAAACTAAATAAACCTAAACCTACCGGTTTACTTGATTATATAAAAAAAAACTCGTAAACCCTAAACCATATACCCTAAAACCTAAATCCTAAACCCTAAACCCTAAACCCTAAACTTTAAAACTAACCCTATTGGGCTTAGTTACCCATGTGTATTTGCTCATTATAAATTATAAATACAACTACTTGGGATTATATGTATATTTAGCTAACCTCTATTTTGTAGGTGTACTTAGATTTCTTTTCCCACATAAATGTAAGTTTTGTAATAGAAATTAAGATTAGTGCTATGGGGGATTATGATGAGCAGTAGCTAGAAGGCTTTTTCCTAGGGTGCCTTGTGATGGCTTTGAAGAAAGCACCTTCCAAATCAAAGAAGGAAGCAAATCAGAAATGGAGATATAAAGAAAGAAGACTCCCATAACATTTAATACAATTATAATTTTTCATCTTTTCTCTCTTCGGGCTGTACGACGGTACCCAACCACGGTGGCCTTTTATTCTTTTAGAATAATTTATATAATTATTTGATGTTATGTTTACAATGTGCATTAGGATGGCATGCTTTTCATAGTTTCTTAAATGATTGATGATTTAATGTGTGGCTTGGATACAATTAGGCTCTTAGGATTAAAAATAACTTTTCTACCCAACTAATCTCTCATAACTAAATTTTAAACAACTCATAGCCTCAACATAACGCCTAAGACATAAATAAAGTAATTAAAAGATTTAGCAACCCCTTGGCTGTATGGTTGTATGTTTCACATCATGCATGCATATTCTTTCTCTCTTGAACATAAAGGAGCTCCATCCATGCACGATAAGAAATGCTTGAACTGTGAGGGCACCCCTTGTGGTGGAAAACACCTTCTTCTAGCTGATTTGAGCCATAACCTATTTCATCATGCATTTAGGCAAATGTAATCATAAAGCCTCTGTCAAAATGAAGTGTCTAAAATGAAATAAAATTTGAAAAGATTTTGCATCTATAGATTAATTCATATTCCCATACCACTCATTCTCTTGTCGCTTAGGGAGAGTGTTTAGGACTTTAGTCTCTTTCTAATTAAATAACTACCCTAGCTATCTTACAATTCAGAAGACCGAACTACATGGTTTTAAAATTGTATGAGTTAGATAGCCACCCATGCGTTATAAGTCACTTTATTATCTCTTGTGGAGGTAAACCCTTATGTCAACCTATCTAGTAGATTTAGGTCATGCTAAAGCTCCATAGATTTAGGATTTGAGGTTGCTATTTCTTTTGGGCTAGGAGCATAAATCCTTACTTCTTAAGCATTCCCACAATCTTGTGTTGGTTGAGTATAAGCCTTAGTAATCTAATTAAATTTCAACTCAAAACATATAAATCTAATCAACTTTAAAATTATAAAGCCCAACCGTAGCATAGATTGGAATATTCACTGGGCTTCTTAGTATCATGAGCATTTCCTACTTATTTCATTTGGATTCCAAAAATAAGTCTTCTCCTTGAGCTTTCCTTCCAAATACAACCAATCTTTTGATACTAACCTTGAAATCTTTGAGATGATAATTATACTTTAATCTAAAGTATTCTTAGGAAATTTCATTTTCTAAGATGTAATTAACTATGGAGGCTTGCGTCCATATGAAACTTAAGAACTTGGTTTAATATAAATCCTATTATATTCATCCATATAATGTAAGAGAAAAATATCTCGTACATTCGAAGACCCATCATGCCTTAGGAGTCCTTATTATGTGAATAGGTCCATTGTAGAGTGATGCCTCTATCTTTTCTGATAATATATCATACCTTAATGTTATACCCGATCACTTCAAGAAGTATCACCTCTATGATCTGCGTGGTGTCCCCCTCCATACATCCAAAAATAAACACTACAAATCCCTCTCTCCTTGTTCATTGAATCCTCCCAACATCATCCTTTTTTTGGAGTTTGGACATGTCAATCCTTAAGTAGGCAAGGGTTCTTTGACTCATAATGTTAATTGATATACCTGGGTCAACCAAAACTCGGATAGTCCAGATTCTCCAACATCCACGTAATGTTAAGAGGCGCTTGTGCTCTCCTAGAGTAAGTCTTCATCATTGAATGTAACTCCTAAGATGTCCTTCGAGTGGCATGCCTCTTCTTTAGTAGTGCCATGAGCTAAGCATATCTCTAGATCAAGTAAGGCCTTGATTAGAGATTTTCTCATCTCTTTGGATATGTCAAGAGCATCATATATGCTTAACTTAGTTGGAAACTTTCTAAGTTGAGCTAAGACATTGTAATCAAGTAAAACCTAAACACTAAACTAAAAAAAGAAAACCTAAACCTAAAATAAAAATAAAATAAACCTAAACCTAAACTAAAATAAATAAAACCTAAACATAAACTAAACATAAACCCTAAACTAAATAAAATAAATTAAATTAAAAATTAACCTAAACCTAAACTAAAAAATAAAACCTAAAATAAAAACTTAAACCTAAACCTAAAATAATAAAATAAAAACCTAAACCTAAACCTAATAATAGAAAATAAAACCTAAACCTAAAAAAGTAAAATTAAAATAAAACTCAATTAAAAAATAAACCTAAACCTAAACCTAAAAAATAAAATAAAATAAAAAACCTAAGCTAAAATAAATAAACTAAACTAAATAAAAATTAAAAATAAACATAAATACAAACCTGAATTTGTTCTATATTTTAAAAAAAAAACCAAAAACCCTAAACCTGAAACTAAAACTTGAACCCTAAACCTAAAACCAAAACCAAAAATCCAAAACCATAAACCCTAAACACTAAACCTTAAACCTAAAAACCTAAACTTTAAACCCTAAACCCTAAACCCTAAACCCTAAAAAGCTAAAAAACTTAAACATAAACTAAATAAAACCTAAAAATATAACAAATAAAAATCTAAACTAAAATAAATTAAAAAATAAATTAAATAAAAACCTAAACCTGAACCAAAAAATTAAAAATAAAACCGAAACCTAGAAAATAAAATAAAATAAAAATAAACTAAAAAATAAACTTAAACTTAAACCTAAACCTAAAAAATAAACTAAAATAAATTGCCTAAACTAAAATAAACAAACCTAAAATAAATAAACTTAACTAAACTAAATAAAAATAAAAATAAACCTAAATCAAAATAAATAATAAAATAAACCAAAATAAATAAAAAACAAATTAAATAAATAAAAAATTAACTAAATAAATCTAAACCTACCAGTTTACTTCATTTTTTTCTTAAAAAAAAAACCCTAACCCTAAACCCTAAACCCTAAACCATAAAACTTTAACCCTAAACACCAAACTTAAACCCCAAACCCTAAAAACCTAAAACTAAACTAAATAAAACCTAAAAATAAAATAAATAAAAAAACCTAAACCTAAATATAATGAAAAAATAAAATAAATAAAAACCTAAAGTAAAACCTAAACCTAAACCTAAGCATAAACCTAAAATTAAAATAAAAATAAAATAAAAAACTAAACTAAAAAATAAAATAAACCACCAAACTAAAAAATTAAATGAAATAAAAACTAAACATGAAATAAAAATAAAAAACCCTTAAATAAAATAAAATAAAAATAATATAAAAACCTAAACCTTAAAAATAAACCTAAAAATAAAAAAAAATCAAATGTTAACATTAAACTAAAAATAAAAAAACCTAAACCTAAAATAAATAAAATTAAGTAAATGTAAACCCAAACCAAAATAAAAAAAACCTCAATTTAAACCTAAAATAAACTAAACAATAACCATAAACAAAATAAAATAAAATTAACTAAAATAAGCCTAAACATAAATTAAAAAATAAAACTTAAAAATAAACCTAAAAAAATAATATAAAAATCTAAACCTAGACCTAAAAGTAAAAATAAAATCTAAACTTAAAAAATAAAATAAAAATAAAACTCAACTAAAAAATAAACCTAAACCTAAACCTAAACCCAAAAAAGAATTAAAACAAAATATATAAACTAAAATAAATAAACCAAAAATAAATAAGCTAAACTAAATAAAAAATAAACTAAAATAAAGAAAAAATAAACCTAAACATACTAGTTTACTAAAATAAAAAAAACCCTAAACCCTAAACCTACAACCCTAAAACCTAAACACTAAACCCTAAGACCTTAAACCCTAAACCCTAAACCCAAACCCTAAAACCCTAAAACCATAAACCCTAAACCCTAAACCCTAAACCCTAAACCCTAAAACCCTAAAACCTAAACCTTAAACCCTAAACCTAAAATCTTCAATGCTAAATTATAAACCCTAAACCTAAAACCCTAAACCCTAAAGCTTAAACCCTAAAATAAAACATAAACCTAAAAGAAAAAAAAATAAATAAAGAAATAAAGAAAACATAAACTAAAATCAAACTAAACCTAAACCTAAGAAACCTGACCTAAAATACAAAAAAATAAAAAATAAATAAACTAAAATAAATAAATAATAAAACTAAACTAAAATTAAAATAAACCTAAAAAAACCTAAATAAAATAAAGACTAAACATCAAATAAAATAAAAATACCTAAAATAAAAATAAAACCTAAACCTAAAATAAAAGTAAAATAAATAAATAAATAAACCTAAACACTAAAAAAACCTACCTAAAATATACAAAATAAAAACTAAACCTAAACTAAAATAAACTAAACAAAATAAATAAAACCTAAACCTAAAATAAACTAAATAAACTAAATAGATAAAATTAACTAAAATAAACCTAAACCTAAACTAAAAAATATAAAATAAAACTAAAATAAAAAAACTTAAAACCTAAAAAAATAAAATAAAGACCTAAACCTAAACTTAAAATAAAAAAAATATATCTTAAACCTAGTGAAATAAAATAAAACTAAACTTAAAAAATAAACATAAACCATACCAAAACCTAAAAATGAACTAAAATAAAAAACTTAAACTAAAATAAATAAACGGATAAAATAAAAATAAACCTAAATAAGAATAATAAAAAGATAAACTAAAATATATAAAATAAATAAATAACCTAAAACTACTTGTTTTCCTGATTAAAAAACAGGCCCTAAAAAACTAAACCTAAACTGATTCTTAACAACCCTAACACTAAATCCAAAATCTAATCACTAACCTAAACCTGATCCCAAACCAACCAGGCCTACTGACCAACCTACACCCCACCTCCACTGAAATAAACCCAGGCCAGAACCCAGAACCCTCTCCACACCACACTAGCCACCCAAGCCTAAGCCACAACTAAACCTACTAAATAAACCAATAAATAAAATAAATTAAAACTAAACAAAATAAAATAAAATAAAATAAACCTTAACTAACTAACTAACTACTAAAATAAAATTAAAATAAATAAAATTAATAAAACCTGGACTAAATGAAAAATAAAATAAACCTAAAAACAATAATCCTAAATAAAATAAAAAAAAGTAAAATAAAAATAAATAAACTTAAAATAAAATAAAAGAAAAGCTAAATAAAAACCTAAACCTTAAAATTAAATCTAATAATAAAACCTAAAAATAAATAAAAATTAAAACCTAAACCCAAAAATTTAAAAAAACTTAAACCTAAACAAACAAAATAAAATAAACCTAAACCTAAACTAAAAAAAACTAAACTGAAATAAATAAAACCTAAACTAAAACTTAAAATAAACTAAACCTAAACCATAAACTAAATAAAATAAATTAAATTAAAAATAAATGTTTAAGCCTAAAACCTAAACTAATAAATAAAACCTAAAAGAATAAAATAAAAACCTAAACCTAAACCTTAAAATAAGAAATAAAACCTAAATCTAAAAAATAAAAAATAAAAAAAAACTCAACTAAAAAATAAACATAAACATAAACCTAAACCTAAAATTAAAAATAAACTAAAATGAAAAAAATCAAAACTATAATAAATAAACCTAAATTAAATACATTATACTAAATAAAAATTAAAAAAACCAAAATAAATAAATAAAATAAAGTAAAATAAATAAATAAAATAGACTAAATAAACCTAAACCTACTAGTTTACTTAATTAAAATTATAATTAAAATAAACAAAATAAAGTAAACCTAAACCTAAACTAAAAAATAAACTAAAATAAAATAAATAAAACTTAAAAACTCATAAACTAAACTAAACCTAAACTAAAAAAAAAATAAAATAAACTAAAATAAATAAAACCTAAAATAAACTAAACTAAACTAAATAAAACCTAAAACAAAACTAAAAAATAAATAAAACCTAAACCTAAACTTAAAATAAACTAAACCAAACTTAAACCCAAAATAAAATAAAATAACCAAAATAAATCTAAACCTATAAAATAAAATTAAAATAAACCTAAAATAAAAATAAAACCTAAACCTAAAATAAAATAAAAAACCTAAACTGACCTAATAAAATAAACATAAACCTAAACCTAAACATAAAAATGAACTAAAAAAAAAAACCTAAATAAAATAAAACTAAATAAATTTTAAAAATAAATAAAATAAAAAAATAATATATTAAAATAAATAAAATAAAATAAATAAACTAAATAAATACCACTGATTTAATTTCTTTAAAAAAAAACCACAGAATAAACTAAAATAAATAAACCTATCGGGTTTGATTTAAAATAAACTTAAACTAACTTGGACCCTACTAGGCCTACCAAAAGAAACCAGGCCACTACCATCCATGACCTGGGACCCCAAATCCTGGGCCCAGACCCAAGACCATGAGCCACCCCACCCTACCACTCCTGAGCCATGACCCCAGGCCACATTATGATCACTGGGCACACATTAAACCTGGGCCACTAATCCTGACCCTGACCACTCACTGACTGAGCCCTAAACCCTAAACTGGGCCTCTAATCACTGAAACTCACTGGGCTTTGAACTTAAACTGCGCCAGAGGCTTAAACCATAAACTGAGCTCAATGACCAATCGACTGGGCACATGTGACAACCTTAGTCTTAGTCTGAGCCCTGAGGACCTGGGCCACAGGCTGTACTGACTGGGCTCTGGGCCACTGAGCTGACCACTGAACCTAACTCCACTGGGCCACTGACCATAAATAATCATCCTAAACCCAATGTAATAAACTCCTGCTAAACCCTATCTGATTCTCACAAAATAACACTAAATCCATGCTAACCATCCACTGTGCCCATACCTACCAACCACACTCTAAACTCTAAACTCCCCACCATAAATAAAAAATCCTCTTTTCCCTAAACCTAAACCACACCCAAAATCCTAAACCTAAACCACACCACTAAACTAAACCTAAAACTAAATAAATTTAAAACTTATAAAGCATAAAAAACCTAAACCTAAACCTAAATCCAAACCCAAAGAATGGGCAAAACCTTGACGGAAGGAACATCACCATCAACTAGGCTCAGTCTAGAACTACTGGTGGAGACGAAGGCAGATATGACGATTATCAGAGTGGTGGTGGGGGATCTAGAGGTGCTGGTTGATATGGAGGTGGTGGTCAGAGTAGTGGTGGTTATGGAGGTAGGATGAGCGATGGAGGTTACTACCGTGGTGGTGGTGGAGGGAGAGATCAGGGATACGATGGTGGATCCTGCTACTTAAGAGGCCAGGGTGGTTCTGATGGGAACTAGAGAAACTAAAGAGTGATCAATCCTATCTGCTGCTTATGGAACTTTGTCTTTATTGTAGAGATGGATCTAGCTATCTAGGGTTTTTGATTTTCCTTATTGGTGCTCATTTTTTATCTTTGTTGTCACTTTTGTCTTAAAAAGCTTGGGGTGCTTGATGAAATCAAAAAGAAAAATTGTTGAATCTGAATTTATTTTTTATTAAAAAACCCTAAACCATAAACCATAAACCTAAAACCTAAACCCTAAACCCTAAACCTTAAGCCTTAAACCCTAAACCATAAAAACCCTAAACCTTAAACACTAAACCCTAAACCCTAAACCTCAAACCCTAAATCATAAACCCTAAACTCTAAACCCTAAACTTTAAACCATAAACCCTAAACCCTAAACCCTAAAATCCTAAATCCTAAATAAATAAAACCTAAAATTAAATCTAAAATAAACTAGACCTAAACCCTAAACTAAATAAAATAAAATAAACTAAAATTAAACCTAAACCTAAAATAAAAATTAAAACCTAAAAATAAACTTAAAATAAAACCTTAAAACCTAAAACTAAACTAAAAATTAAAAAATAATTTCTAAACCTAAAAAATAAAATAAAAATAAAACTAAACTAAAATAAACATGGCTGAGCCTAAACCTAAAACTAACTAAAATAAAAACCTAAATTAAAATAAATCCTAAAATAATAAATTAATAAAAAAACCTAAATAAAAAAAAATAAAGATAAACTAGAGATAAAAAATATAAACTGGCGTGGGCCTTAAACTAAATCCTGGGCCCCAGACCACATGACCATGACACTGATACAAATACCAATGACCTCCCCTGCCACTAAACCCCAGACTCTGGGCTAAATGCCCCAGGCCAGATGCTCATAACTAAACAGACCCTTAGAGGCTAAACAAACTAAACTCTGCCAGCCTGACCACAGACTTAAAACCACTGAGCCACAAGGCTGAACAACTAAACCTGGGCTTTAAACCCAAACTGACTTCCCACAAACCCTAAACCCTCAAATGCTAAACCCTAAACCCTAAACCCTAAAATCTCAAAAACCTAAACCTAAACTAAATAAAACATAATAAAAAAAATAAAAAAATTAAACCTTAAACCTAAATAAAATAAAAACCTAAACTAAAACCAAAACTTAAACCTAAAAACAAAAGAAAGTAAAAAATAAAATAAAATAAATAAAAACATAAACTAAACTATGAAATAAAATATAACTAAGAATTAAAAACATAAATAAAATAAACATATCATAAAATAAAATAATGATAAAATAAAATAAAATAAAACTAAACAAAACCTAAACCTAAAAGAAACCTAAATAAATAAATAAAATAAAACCAAACCCTAAACTAAAAAATTAAACCTAAAATAAAATAAAATAAACAAAATAAATTAATCTAACCTAAACTAAATAAAATAAATAATAAAATAATTACTAAACCTGCTAAATAAAATAAAATAAACTAAATATAAACCTAAACCTAAACTAAAAAATAAAACCAAAAAATAAACCTAAAATAAAAACCTCAAACCTAATGCTTAAAAAAATAAAATAGAAACCTAAATGTAAACGTAAAAATAAAAAATAAAACCTAAACATAAAAAAATAAAATAAAAATAAATCTCAACTAAAAATAGACCTAAACCTAAATAAAGAAAATAAAACTTAAAAATATACCTAAAATAACAACTTAAAACGTAAACCTAAATAATAAAATAAAAACCTGAACCTTAACCTAAAAATAAAAAAAAATCCTAAACTTAAAAATAAAAATAAAAATAAAACTCAACTAAAAAATAAATCCAAACATAAACCTAAATCTAAAATAATCTAAAATAAACAAACCTAAAATATATAAGCTAAACTAAATAAAAATAAAAATAAACCTAAATAAAAATAAAATAAAATAAACTAAAATAAATTAAAATAAACTAAATAAATCTAAACTTACCAGTTTACTTAATTAAAAAAACCCCTAAATCGTAAATCCTAAACCCGAAACCCTAAACTCTAAACCATAAACCTTAAAAAACCCTAAACCCTAAACCCTAAACAATAAACTCTAAACCCTAAACTCTAAACCTTAAACCCTAAACCATAAACCCTAAACCCTAAACCTTAAACCTTAACCCTAACTCTAAATCCTAAACCCTAATCGCATAAACCCTAAAACCTTAAACCCTAAACCCTAACCCTAAATGCTAAATTATAAACCCTAAACCCTAACCATAAATGCTAAACCCTAAACCCCAAATCCTAAACCCTAAAACCCAAACTCTAAACTTAAACTTAAAGTATATAAATAAATTAAAAAATAAACTTAAACCCAGAAGTGAGACCTTGGTGGGAACATCAATCAGCTGCTCAGTAAAATAAAAAATAAATAAACCTAAACCTAAATTCAAATAAAATAAGCTAAAATAAACAAAACCTAAACCTAAACCTAGGCCTAAACTAAAATAAATAAATAAACTAAAAATAAACCTAAACTGAAAAATAAAACCTAAATCTAAATATAAAATTAAAAAAATAAAACCTAAACCTAAAAAAATAAAATAAAAAAGAAAAACTTAACTAAAATAAAATAAGTAAAAGCCTAAACTAAACTAAAAAATAAATAACCTAAATAAAATAAAAACTAAAACTAAAATAAAAATAATATAAACCTAAAATAAAATAAAATAGAAACTAAATGAAAATCTAAACTTAAAAAAATTAACCTAAAAATAAAACCAAAACCCTAAACTAAAAAAAACCTAAACCTAAAAGAAAAATAAAATTTAAAAAAACAAAATTAACCTGAACCTAAACTAAAATAGACCAAACTTAAATAAATAAAACCTAAACTCAACCTAAACATAAAATAAATTAATGTAAAAATAAACCTAAACATAAATTAAAAAATAAAAAACTAAAAATAAACCTAAAATAAAAACCTAAATCTAAACATAAGTTAAAAAATAAAACCTAAACCTAATAAATAAAATAAAAATAAAACTCAACTAAAAAATAAACCTAAACCTAAACCTAATCCAAAAAAATAAACTAAAATAAAAAACAAAGAAAAAAATTAATAAACATAAAATGAATAAACTAAACTAAGTAAAAATAAAAAATAAACACAAATAAACTAATTAAACAAAAGAAGAAATGTTGTAAATTACAATTTGCTCTGTATTAAAGAAAAACAAAAAACCATAAATCGTAAACAAAAACCTAAACCCTAAACCTAAAACCTAAACCCTAAACCCTAGACCCTAAACTATAAACCATAAAACCCTAAACACTAAACCTTAACCCCTAAAACTTAAACCATAAACCGTAAACCATAAACCCAATAAAAAAACCCTAAACCTTAAATCCCAAACCCTAAACTCTAAACCCTAAACCCTAAACACTAAAAAGCTAAAAACCTAAATCTAAACTAATTAAAACCTCAAAATAAAATATATAAAAAAATCTAAACAAAAAATAAGAAAATAAAATAAAATAAAAAAAACTAAACCTAGGCACTAAACCTAAACCTAAACCTAAAAGAAAATAAAATAAAAAATTAAAACTTAACTAAAATAAAAGAAATAAAAACCTAAACTAAACTAAAAAAAATAAAAAACCTAAATAAAATAAAAACTAAAGCTAAAATAAAAATAAAATTAACCTAATAAAAAATAAAATAAAAACAAAATAAAAACCTAAACCAAAATTAAAAAACTAAAAATAAATAAAAAAAAAACTAAACCCTAAACTAAAAGAAAACCTAAACCTAAAATAAAAATAAAATAAACCTGAACCTAAACTAAAATAAATAAAACCTAAACCTTAACCTAAACCTAAACTAAAAAAAATTAAAATAAAATAAAAATAAACATAAAAACTAAACCTTAATAAACCTAAAGTCTAAACCTAAAAATAAACCTAAAATAAAAATCTAAAACCTAAACCTAAAAAAATAAAATAAAAACCAAAACCTAAACCTAAAAATAAAAAATAAAACCTAAACCTAAAAACCAAAATAAAAAAACTAAAGTAAATAATAAATCTAAACCTAAACTTAAATCTAAAAAATAAACTAAAATAAAAAACCCGAACAAAAATAAATAAACTAAAGTAAATAAAAATAAAAAGAAAGCTAAATCAAACTAAAAAATAAACTAAATAAACCTAAACCTACAAGTTTACTTAATTTAAAAAAAATTAAAAAATTAAAAAATTAAAAAAAAACAAAAAATAAATCCTAACACTAAACCCTAAACACTAAACCCTAATCTCTAAACCCTAAACCCTAAATCCTAAAAACCCAAAAACCTAAATCTAAACTAAATAAAACTTAAAAATAAATTAAATAAAAAACTTAAACCTAAATAAATTAAAATACTAAACTAAAACCTAGACCTAAACCAAAATATAAAAATAATAAAAAAAGTAAGCTAAAATATAATAAATAAAAACCAAAACACTAAACCCTAAAAGATATAATCGTAAATAATAAACCTAAATCAAAATAAAAAATAAACTAAATAATCCTAAACCTACTAGTTTACTTAATTGAAAAAATTAGAAAAAAATAAAAAAAAACCCTAATCCTAAACCCTAAACCCTAAAATATACAACCATAAATAATAAACCCTAAACCCCAAACCATAAGCCCTGAAGCCTAAACATTAAGCCTTAATCGCTAACCATAAACCCTTAACCCTAAAAACCTAAAAATCTAAACCTAAACTAAATAAAACCTAAAAGTAAAATAAATAAAAAAGCCTAAACATAAATAAAATAATTAAAATAAAATAAAATAAAATCCTACACTAAAACATAAACCTAAACCTTAACTTAAAAATAAAATAAAAAATAAAATCTAAACTAAAATAACATAAATAAAAACCTAAACTAAATTTAAAAAATAAAATAATGCTAAAAATAATAAACCCAAATAAAACAAAAACTAAACATAAAATAAAAATAAAATAAACCTAAAATAAAATAAAATAAAAACTAATTAAAAACCTAAATAAAAAATAAAACCTAAAAAAAGAAAATAAACTCAAACCCAAACATAAACCTAAAATAAAGACATAAACTAAAATAACTAAAACCTAAACCTAAACTAAACTAAACCCTAAAGTAAATAAAATAAAATAAACTAAAAATAAACCTAAACTTAATTAAAAAAAAAATAAACCTAAGAATAAAAACCCTAATTAAAATAAGAACTAAACTTTAAATACAAATAAAATAAACCTAAAATAAAATAAAATAAAAACTAAATTAAAACCTAAACTTAAAAAACCTAAAATAAATAAAAATAAAACCAAAACCCTAAACTAAGAAAACCGAACGATAAAAAATAAATTAAAAGCAAAAATAAAATAAATAAAATAAACTAATAAAAATAAAGTTTACTTAATATAAAATAAATAAAAGAAAACTAAATAATCCTAAACCTATAAGTTTAATTAATTTAAAAAATTTTAAAAATAAAAAATAAATTTAAAAAAAAATCCTTACCCTAAACCCAAAACCCTAAAACCCAAAACCTTAAACCCTAATACCCTAAACCTTAAACCCTAAACCCTAAACCATACAACCCTAAACAATAAACCATAAACCGCAAACCCTAAATCCTAAACCCTAAACACTAAACCCTAATCCCTAAATTGTAAACCCTAAACCCTAAAAACCTAAAAATCTAAACCTAAACTAAATAAAACCTAAAAATAAAATAAATAACAAAGCCTTAAGCTAAATAAAATAAATAAAATAAAATAAAATAAAATCCTAAGCAAAAACCTAAACTTAAACCTAAACTTAAAATTAAAATAAAATAAAAAGACAAAAACTAAACTAAAATAAAAGAAATAAACTACTAAAATAAACTAAAAATAAAATAAAACTATACATAAAAAACCCAGAAAAAAACATTAAACATAAAATAAAAAAATAAACCTAAAATAAAATAAAATCAAAACTAAATCAAAACCTAAACCAAAAAAATAAATATCAAAATAAAACTTAAAAATAAATAAAAAATAAACTTGAACCCTAAATTAAAAAAAAAAAAACCTAAACCTAAAATAAAGAAAAGAAAATAAGCATAGTCCTAAACTAAAATAAACTAAACTAAAATAAATAAAACCTAAACATAAACCTAAACTAAACTAAACCTAATCTCTAAATAAAATAAAATAAAATAAAATAAAAATAGACCTTAGCTAAACTAAAAAAACAAAATAAAACTATGAATAAAAAACCTAAATAAAATAAAAACTTAATCTGAAATAAAATTAAAATAAAATAAAAACTAAATAAAAATCTAAACCAAAAAAAACTTTAAAATAAATAAAAAAACAAAAACCCAAAACTAAAAAAAGAAACATTGACCAAAAATAAAAATAAAATAAACCAAAACCTAAACTAAAATAAACTAAACTAAAATAAATAAAACCTAAACCTAAACCTAAAATAAACTAAAGCTAAACCTAAACCTAAACTAAATAAAACTAAAATAAATTGAAAACAAACCTAAACCTAAAATAAAAAAAATAAAACATTAAATAAACCTAAAACAAAAACCTATAACCAAAACCAAAACAAATAAAATAAAAACCTAAACCTAAAAATAAAAATAAAAAATAAAACCTAATCCTAAAAAATAAAGTAAAAATAAAACTAAACTAAAAAATAAACATAAACCTAGACCTAAAAATAAACCTAAAGAATAAATAAAAATAAAAAACCTAAACTAAAATAATTAAAGCCAAAATAAATAAACCAAACTAAATAAATATAAAAATAAACTTAAATCAAAATAAAAACAAAATAAAGTAAAATAAATAAAAAATAAACTAAATAAACCTAAACCTTCTAGTTTACTTAATTTTAAAAAATTAAAATAACAAAAATCATAAAAAACCCTATTCCTAAACCCTAAACCCTAAATGCTAAAACCATAGACCCTAAAACCCTAAAACTCTAAACCCTAAACCCTAAACCCTAAATCTTAAAGCCTAACTTCTAAAGCCTGAAAAACACTAAACCCTTAACCCTAAACCTTAAAATAACCCTAAACCCTAAATCCTAAAGGTTAAACACTAAACCCTAAACCCTAAACCATAAAATCCTAAACCATAGACCATAAACTGTAAACCTTGAACCTTAAAAATCTAAAAATGTAAACCTAAACTAAATAAAACCTAAAAATAAAATATAAAAAAAAATCTAAACCTAAATATATTAAAATAAATAAAATTAAATTAAAACCTAAACTAAAACCTAAACCTAAACCTAAGAAAAAACTAAACTGAAACCTAAACCTAAACCTAAGAAAAAACTAACTAAAATAAAAAAATAAAAATGTAAATTAAACAAAACATAAAATTAACCTAAGAGTAAAAAACTTAAATAAAATAAAAACTAAACATAAATTAAAAATAAAATAAACCCAAAATAAACCTAAATTAAAATAAAATAAAAACTAAATAAAAGCCTAAACATAAAAAGTAAACCTAAAAATAAAACTTAAACCTAAATTAAAACAAAACATAATCATAAAAGGAAAATAAAATAAGTAAAATAAAAAAACCTAAACCTGAACTAGAATAAACTAAATTAAAATAAATAAAACTTGAACTTAAACATAAACCCTAATCTAAATAAAATAAAAGAAATTAAATATAAACTTAAAGCTAAATAAAAAAATGAAACCTAAAAATAAGCCTAAAATAAAAACATAAAACTTAATCCTAAAAAAGTAAAATAAAAACCTAAACTTAAACATAAAATAAAAAATAAAAACTAAACCTAAAAAGTAAAATAAAAATAAAACTCAACTAAAAAATAAAACTAAACCTAATCCTAATCCAAAAAAATAAACTAAAATAAAATAACTAAATTAAAATAAAAAACCTAAACTAAAATAAATAAACCTAAGATAAATAAACTATACTAAACAAAAATAAAAAATAAACATAAATAAAAATAAAAATTAGAATAAACTAAAATAAATTAAAAAATAAACTAAATAAACTAATTAAACAAAAAAAGAAATGTCGTAAATTGGAATTTGTTCTCTATTAAAAAATAATCCAAAAACCGTAAACCCTAAACTAAAACTTGAACCCTAAACCTAAAACTTAAACCCTATACCCTAAACCCTAAACCTTAAAAACTGTAAATGCAAAACCCAAAACCTTGAAACCCTAAACCCTCAACCTTAAACACTAAAAAATAAACCCTAAACCCTAAACCCTAAACCATAAACCCTAACCCTAAATCCTAAACCCTAAAAAGCTATAAACCTAAACCTAAACTAATTAAAACCTAAAAATAAAATATATAAAAAATAAACCAAAATAAAATTAGAATATAAAATAAAATAAAAACATAAACTAAAACTGAAACCTAAGCCTAAAAAAATAAAAAAAACTTAACCAAAATAAAATAAAAACTAAACCTAAAATAAAATAAAATAAACTAAAATAAAATAAAATAAAAACTAAATAAAAATTAAAACCTAAAAAATAAACCTAAAAATAAAACTAAAACCATAAACTAAAAAAAAAAACCTAAACCTAAAAAAAAATAAAATTAAAAAAAAATAACCTAAACCTAATCTAAAATAAACCAAACTAAAATAAATAAAACCTAAACCTCAACCTAAACCAAAAAATAAATAAAATAAATTTAAATAAAAATAAACCTAAACCTAAACTAAAAAAATAAGAACTAAAAATAAACCTAAAATAAAAACCTAAACCTAAACATAATTTAAAAAAAACCTAAACCTAATAAATAAATTAAAAATAAAACTAAACCAAAAAAATAAACCTAAACCTAAATCTAATCCAAAAAAATAAACTTAAATAAAAAACCAATACAAAAATTAATAAACATAGAATGAATAAACCAAACTAAATAAAAAGAAAAATTAAACATAAATAAAATAAAATAAAATAAAATAAAAAAATAAACTAAAAAAACTAATTAAACAAAAGAACCAATGTTGTAAATCAGAATTTGCTCTATATTAAAGAAAAACAAAAAACCCTACACCGTAAACTAAAACCTGAACCCTAAACTTAATACCTAAACCTTAAACCTAATACCTAAACCCTAAACACTAGACCATAAAACCTTAAACACTAAACCTTAAACCCTAAAACTTAAACCATAAATCGTAAACCATAAACCCAACAAAAAAACACTAAACCCTAAACCCTAAACACTAAAAAGCTAAAAACTTAAACCTAAACTAATTAAAACCATAAAATAAGATATATTAAATAATCTAAACCAAAATAAAATAAAATAAAAACATAAACTAAAACATAAAATTAGTACTAAACCTAAAGCTAATCAAAAAAAGAAAATAAAATAAAAAAATAAAAACTTAACTAACATAAAAGAAATAAAAACCTAAGCTAAACAAAAAAACCTAAATAAAATAAAACTAAACCTAAAATAAAAATAAAATTAACTTAATATAAAATAAAATAAAACCTAAATAAAAACCTAAACCAAGAATAATAAACCTAAAATAAATAAAATAAACTAAAATACAAATTAAAGAAAACCTCGACTAAACATAAAATAAAAATAAAATAAACCTAAAATTAAATAAATCAAAAACTAAAAAAAAACTAGTCCTCAAAAATAAATGTAAAAATATTACCTAAAAAAACTAAACCCTAAACTAAAAAGAAAAAATGTAAACCTAAAATAAAGAAAATAAACTGAACCAAATCCTAAACTTAAATAAACTAAACTAAAATAAATAAAACTTAAACCTAAACCCAAACTAGATTAAACCTAAACCCTAAATAAAATAAAATAAAATAAAATAAAAATAAACCTAAACCGAAACTAAAAAATAAAATCTAAAAATAAACCTAAAATGAAAACCTAAGACCTAAATGTAAATAAAATAAAATAAAAACCTAAACGTAAACCTAAAAATAAAAAATAAAACCTAAACCTAAAAAATAAAATAAAAATAAAATAAAACTAAAAAGTAAAAATCAACCTAAACTTAAACCAAAAAATAAACTAAAATTAAAACCTAAACTAAAATAAATAAAGTAAACTAAATAAAAATAAAAAATAAACTTAAATAAAAAAAATTAAAAAAACTAAATAAACTTAAACCTACCAGTTTACTTAATTTTTTTTAAAAAAAGAACACTAAACGCTAAACCTTAAACCATATGCCCTAAACCCTAAATCCTAAAACTAACTCTAAACCCAAAACCCTAAACCCTAAATGAACCCTAAACTTACAACCATAAACCTTAAACCCTAAACCCTAAAAAACTGTAAACCCTAAACCCTAACCATAAACCTAAACCGTAAAAGCATAAACCCTAAAATCGTAGACCCTAAACCTTAAACCCTAAATGCTAAACCTCAAATACTAGACCTAAACCTAAATTAACCATAAAAATTAAAAAATAAACCTAAACACTAAAACCAAATAAACTTAAACCTAAACCTATACCTTAAGAATGGGCAGAACCTTAATGATAGAAACATCACCATCAACCAGCCTCAGTCTAAATCTTGCGGTGGAGGCAGAGGCGGTGGTTATCACTGTGGTCATGGGAGATTTAGAGGTGCTGGTTGATATAAAGGTAGTGGGCAGAACATTGGTGGTTATGGAGGCGGGAGGAGCGACAGAGGTTACACTATGGTGGTGGCGGAGGGAGAGATCGGGGATATGATGGTGGATCCTACTACTGGAGAGGCCAAGGTGGTCTTGATGGGAACTAAAGAAACTAAAGAACGGTTGATCCAATTTGCTACTTATGGAACTGTGTCTTTACAGTAGAGACAGTTCTAGTTATCTAGGGTTTTTGATTTTCTTTATACATGCTCATTTTTTAACTATGTCGTCACTTGTGTCTTAGAAAACTTGGGGTGTTACTTGGTTGATAAAATCAGAAAGAAGAAATGTGGAATTTGAATTTGTTTGCCATTAAAAAAAACCAAAAACCCTAAACCCTAAATTAAAACCTGAACTCTAAACCTAAAAGCTAAACCCTAAACCCTAAACTTGAAACCTTAAACCCTAAAACCTAAACCCTAAACCCCAAAACCCAAAACCCTAAACTCTAAACCTTAAACTCTAAACGAGCCCTAAACCTTAAACCTAAACCTAAACTAAATAAAATAAAATAAACTAAAAATAAGCCTAAACCTAAACCAAAAAAAACCTAAAATAAAACCTAAAAAAATAAAATAAAAATATAAACCTAAACCTAAAGATAAAAATAAATCCTAAACCTTAAAAATAAAATAAAAATAAAACTCAACTAATAAATAAACCTTAACCTAAACCTAAACCCAAACCTAAAAAAAATAAAATAAAAATCCTAACTAAAATAAATAAAATAAACTAAATAAAAATAAAAAATAAACCTAAATTATAATTAAAATTAAAATTAACTAATTAACCTAAACCTATAGGATTACTTAATTTTAAAAAAAAAACTCTAAACCTTAACCTAACCCTAAACCTTAAAGCCTAAACATTAAACTCTAAACCCTAAACCCTAACCCTAAACCCTAAACTCTAAAACCCTAAACCCTAAACCCTAAGCCCTAAAAACCTAAAAACCTAAACCTAAACTAAATAAAGCCTAAAACTAAAATATATAAAAAAACTTAAACCTAAATAAAATAAATAAATAAAACAAAATAAAAACCTAAACTAAAATAAAAGTCTAAACCTAAAAATTAAAAAAAATAAACTAATAAAAATAAATTAAATTAAATAAATAAAACCTAAACTAAACTAAAAAAATAAACATAATAATAGAAAACCTAAAAAAAATAAAAACTAAATGTAAAATAAGAATAAAATAAACCTAAAATAAAATAAAATAAAAACTAAATAAAAACTTAAAGCTAAACAATAAACCTAAAAATAAAACCTAATAATAAAAAAAATCTAAACCCAAAACTAAAAAAACCTAAACCAAATAAAAGAAAATAACTTAAACTAAAATAAACTAAATAAACTAAATCTACTAAATAAAACCAAAATAAACAAACATAAACTACTAATTAAAATAAAATAAAATAAAATAAACCTAAATCTAAATTAAAATAAAACATAAAAATAAACCTAAAATAAAACTAAATTGAATAAAAAAAATAAATTAAAACCTAAACCTAAACATAAAATAAAAAAAAAAAACTGAGCCCTAAACCCTTAACCTAACCTAAACCCTAAAGTCAAAAAAACCCAGGCTGGACTAACCACTGTCCATCCCTATCTTTACACCAACCAAAGATCACTACACACTAAATCCTCTCTAAACCCTACCCTCGCTTAACCCCTATAAATGCTAAAATCATAAACTCAAAACAAACCCTAAACCAAACCTAAACCCTAAACCCTAAACTAAACATAAACTCTAAACAAAATCTTACCAACCTAAACAAACTGATCCCTCTCAGGCCCTGACCCAAAACAAACCCTAAACTAACCCTAAACTTTAAACCTTAAAATTTAAATTAAATAAAAAAATAAACCCAAAATAAAATAAAATAAAAAATTAAACCTAAAAAATAAACTAAAAATAAAACCTAAAAATAAAAAATAAAACCAAAACCCTAAACTAAAAAAAACTTAAAATAAATAAAATAAAATAAACATAAACCTAAACAAAAATAAACTAAACTAAAATAAATGAAACCTAAACACTAAACCCTAAACCCTAAACCCTAAACCCTAAGACTCTAAACCCTAAATCTTAAACCTTAAATCCTAAGCCTTAAACCATACAACCCTAAACACTAAACCCTAAACCAAAAATGCTAAAGCCTAAACCCTTAAACCCTAAACCAAAAATCCTAAACTTTATACCCTAAAAATCTAATTTCCTAAACCTAACAATAAAAAAAATAAAAACCTAAAGCTAAATAAAATAAGAAAAAAATAAAAATTTATAATCTAAACTAAAATGTAAACATAAACCTAAATAAAAATTAAAAATTAAAAATAAACTAAAATAAAATACATAAAAGCCAAAAGCTAAACTAAAAAAATAAAATAAACCTAAAATAAAATAAAGTTAAAATTAAATAAAAACCTAAACCAAAATAATAAACCTAAAAATAAAACCAAAATCATAAAAATAACCTAAACCTAAAATAAAAATAAAATAAACCTAAACCTAAATTAAAATAAACTAAACTAAAATAAATAAAACTTATACCTAAACCTAAAATAAAATAAACCTAAACCTAAACCTAAATCTAATATAATTAAAATAAAATAAAATAAAAATAAACTTAAACCTACACTAAAAATGGAACCTAAAAATAAACGTAAAATAAAAACCTAAAACCTAAACCTAAAAAAAGTAAAATAAAAAATTAAACCTAAACCTAAATATAAAAAATAAAACCTAAATAAAATAAAAATAAAAATAAACTAATAAAAACATAAACCTAAACTTAAACCATATAAATAAACTAAAATAAAAAACCTAAACTAAAAGAAATACACATAAAAATAAACTAAAGAAAATAAAAATACAAAATAAACCTAAATGAAAATATAAAATAAAGTAAATAGACTTAAACCTATTAGTTTCTTTAATTTTTAAAAAAAACCATAAACTTTTAACCCTAAACCTTAAACACTATATCCTAAACCCTAAAACCTAAATGCTAAACCCTAAAACTATCTCTAAACCCTAAAATAAACTACAACTGAGCCTTAACCCTAAATCTTAAACCCTAAGCCTACTTAACTAACCTCTCTAAAATCTTTAATCCTGATCCCTCCTGACTCAATCCTGACCACTGAGCCACCACCCCTAAACCACCAGGCTTTAACTAAACTGACCACCCTTAAACCATAAAACTAAACCTTCTCCAAACCACTAACCTCCTAAAGCCTAAACCCAGGCACTAAACTCAAACTTAAAACTACACCCTAACCCTCCACTAACCCTAAACCCTACCACCAACTAATATAAAACTTCTTAACTGAAATATCTTAAACTAAACCTAAACCTAAACTTAAAAATAAAATAAACTAAATAATAAAAACATACTAAAATAAAATAGATAAAAACCTAAACTAAACTAAAACATAATGTAAACTTAAAAATGAAGAACCCAAATAAAATAAAAACTAAATGAAAACCTAAACCTAAAAAATAAATCAAAAAATAAAACCAAAATATAACTAAAAAATAAAACTTAAACCCTTAACTAAAAAAAACCTAAATTTAAAATAAAGAAAATAAAATAAACTTAATCCTAAACTAAAAAAGATTAAACTAAAATAAATAAAACCTAAACCTAAACCTAAAATAAACTAATCCTAAAACCTAAACTAAATAAAATAAAATAAACTAAAAATAATCCTAAACTAAACTAAAAAAACAAAATAAACCTAAGACTAAAAAACCTAATAAAATAAAAACTAAAACTAAAATAAAGATAAAATATACCTAAAATAAAATGTAAATAAAAACATAAACCTAAAAAAACCTAAAAATTAAACCTAAAAATCAATAATAAATAAAACCTAAACCCTAAACCCTAAACTAAAAAAAAAACATAAACCTAAAATAAAAATAACCAAAACCTAAACTAAATTAAACTAAACTAAAATAAAATATCCTAAACCTAAACCTAAACATAAACTAAATAAAATAATCTAAAAATAAACTTAAACCTAAACTAAAAAATAAAACATAAAATAAACCTAAAATAAAATCCTCAAACTAAACCTAAAATAAAATAAAAAACTTAAACCTAAAATAAAAATAAAAATAAAACCTAATCCTAAAATAAATAAAATAAAACTAAACTAAAAATAACATAAACCTAAACCAAAAGCTAAACCTAAAAAATAAAATAAAATAAAACCTGAACAAAAATAAATAAAGCAATTAAAAATAAACTAAACTAAATAAAAATAAAAATAAAAATAAACCTAAATCAGATTAAAAAATAAACTAAAATAAAATAAAAAAATAAACTAAACAAACCCAAACATACTAGTTTACTTAATTTTAAAAAAATAAAAAAATAAATGAAATAAAAAACCCTAAACCCTAAAACTATCTCTAAACCTAAATAATAAATCATAAACCTACAATCGTAAACCCGAAACCCAAAAACCAGTAACCTTAAAAACTTAAACCCTAAACCCTAAACTCTAAACACTAATCGATAAACCTTAAAGCCTAAAGCCTATTGCCTAAATCCTAAAAACTAAAAATCCATAAACCCTAAACCCTAAACCCGAACACTAAACCCTAAACCCTAAAACCTTAAACCCTAAAACCCTAAAAACTAAACCCTAAACCCTAAACCCTAAACTCTAAAAACCTAAACCTAAACTAAATAAAACCTAAAAATAAAATAAATAATTGAACCTAAACCTAAAAGTAAAAAAACTAAACTAACTGAAATAAAAAAATAAATTAAATAAAAACCTAAATTAAACTAAAAAATAAAACAAACATAAGAATAAAAAACCTAAATAAAATAAAAACATAACGTAAAATAAAAAAACCTAAAATAAACCAAAAATATAATAAAATAAAAACTAAATAAAAACCTAAACTTAAAAAGTAAACCTAAAAGTAAAACCTAAACCCTAAACTAAAAAAAACCTAAACCTAAGATGAAATAAAATTAACCTAAACATAGAGTAAAATAAACTAAACTAAAATAAATAAAACCTAAACCTATACCTAAAACCTAAACTAAATAAAATAAAAGAAATTAAAAACAAACTTTAACCTAAATAAAAAAATAAAACCTAAAATAAAAATGTAAAACCTAACCTAAAAAATAAAATAAAAACTTAAACTTAAACATTAAATAAAAAATAATACCTAAACTTCAAAAATAAAATAAAAATAAAATTCAAGTAAAAAATAAACCTAAAACTAAACCTAATCCAAAAACCTAAACAAAAATAAAATAACAAAACTAAAATAAATAATCTAG
The DNA here is from genome assembly GCA_021442155.1 of Cymbidium sinense. Taxonomy (NCBI): domain Eukaryota; kingdom Viridiplantae; phylum Streptophyta; class Magnoliopsida; order Asparagales; family Orchidaceae; genus Cymbidium; species Cymbidium sinense. The sequence continues at coordinate 60,837,670 of CM038216.1, forward strand.
ACTAAATTAAATAAACTCAAAATAAATAAGTTAAACTAAATAATAAATAAACATAAATAAAAATAAAAAATAAAACAAACTAAAATAAATAAAAATTAAACTAAATAAACTAATTAAACAAAAGAAGAAATGTTACAAATCTGAATTTATTCTTTGTTAAAAAAAACCAAAAATCATAAACGCTAAACTAAAACCTGAACCCTAAACCTAAAACCTAAACACTAAACCATAAACCCTAAACCCTAAAAACCCAAAACCCAAAACCCTAAAACTTAAACCCTGAACTCTAAACCCCCAAAAAAAAAGAAACCCTAAACCCTAAACCCTAAACCCAAACCCTAAACCTTAAACTTTAAACCCTAAACCTTAAAGTAACCCTAAACCCTAAACCTTAAAAAGCTAAAAACCTAAACCTAAACGTATTAAAACCTAAAAATAAAATATATAAAAATATAAACAAATATAGAATATGAAAATAAAATAAAATAAAATCATAAACTAGAAACTAAACCAAAACCTAAAATGAAAATATAATATAAACTAAAAACTTAACTAAAATAAAATAAATAAAAACTTAAACTCAACAAAAATAAATAAAAAAACATAAATAAAAGAACAAATAAACTTAAAATTAAATAAACCTAAAAATATACCTAAAAGATATACCTAAAAGTAAAACCTAAACCTAAAATAAAAACAAAATAAACAAAATAAAATGAACCTAAACATAAACTAAAAAAACTAACCAAAAATAAATAAAACATAAACCTAAACCTAAATTAAAAAATAGAACCTAAAAATAAACCTAAAACCTAAACCTAAAAAAATAAAATAAAAATCTAAACCTAAACATAAAATACAAAATAAAACCTAAACATAAAAAAATAAAATAAATATAAAATTAAAAAAATAAACCTAAACCTAAACCTAAACCTAAACATAAAATTTAAAAAATAAACCTAAACCTAAACTTAATGCAAAAAATAAAATAAAATAAAATACCTAAATTAAAATAAAACTTAGACTAAATTAAACAAACATAAAATATAAAAACTAAACAAAATAAAAATTAAAAATAAACATAAATAAAAATAAAAAATAAAATAAACTAAAATAAATAAAAAATAAACTAAATAAACTAATTAAACAAAAGAAAAAATATTCTAAATCTGAATTTTTCCTCTATTAAAAAAAAACCATAAACCAAAACGTGAACCCTAAACCTAGAACCAAAACCCAGAACCCAAAACCCTAAACCCTAAAAACTCGAACTAAACCCTAAGCCCTAAACCCTAAATAATAAACTGTAAAACCCTAACCCCTAAAACCTGAAACCTAAATCCCAAACCCTAAACCAAAAATAAAAACCCTAAACCCTAAACCCTAAAGACTAATCCCTCAACCCTATAATAACCCTAAACCCTAAACCATAAAAATCTAAAAACCCAAACCTAAACTAATTAAAACCCAAAAATAAAATAAAGAAAAAAATTTAAACCAAAATAAAATAAGAAAATAAAAAAAAATAAAAACATAAAGTAAAACTTATACATAAACCTAAAAAAGAAAATAAAATAAAAAATAAAAACTTAACTAAAATAAAATAAATAAAAACTTAAACTAAACAAAAAAGTAAAAAACCTAAATAAAATAAAAACTAAACCAAAAATATAAATAAAATTAACCTAAAATTAAATAAACTAAACTGAATGAAAACCTAAACCTAAATAATAAACCTGAAAATAAAGCCAAAAAATAAATAAAAAATAAAACCTAAACCCTAAACTAAGAAAAAATAAAAACCTAAAGTAAAAATAAAATAAACCTAAACCTAAACCTAAACCTACACAAAAAAATAAGATTATCTAAAAATAAACTTAAACTAAAAAGTAAAACCTAAAAATAAAACTTAAATAAAAAAAACAAAACCTAAGAAAATAAAATAAAACCTAAACCTAAACCTAAAAATAAAAAAAACCTAAACTTAAAAAATAAAATAAAATAAACTAAACTAAAAAATAAACGTGAAACCTAAACCTAAAAATAAAATAGAATAAAAAACCTAAACTAAAATAAATAATGGTAAAATAAATAAACTAAAAAAAATAAAAATAAAAAGAAATCTAAATTAAAATAAAAAATAAAATAAATAAACATAAACCTACAAGTTTACTTAATTTAAATAAAAAATAAAAAAAGAGAAAAATTCAAAAATTAAAAACAATAAAAAAAAACCCTAAACCCTAAACCCTAAAGAAAAACCCTAAACCCTTAACCCTAAGCCTAAACCCTAAAACATGTAACCCAAAACAATAAACCTTAAATCCCAAACCCTAAACCCTAAACCCTAAACCCTAAATACTAAACCCTAATCTCTAAAACCTAAACCCTAAACCCTAAAATCCTAGAAACCTAAACCTAAAACCTAAAAATAATTTTCATATAAAAGCTAAACCTAAATAAAATAAAAAATAAAATAAAAACCTAAACTAAAACCTACACCTAAACCTAAACCTAAAAATAAAATAAAATGAAAAAAAAAACTAAACTAAAATAAAATAAATAAAAACCTAAACTAAATTAAAAAATAATATAAACCTAAAAATAAAAAACCCAAATTAAGTATAAACTAAATATAAAATAAAAATAAATAAACCAAAAATAAAATAAAATAAAATAAAAATTAAATAAATACCTAAACATTAAAAATTACCTAAAAAATAAAAAAAAATACTAAACCCTAAACTAAAAAAAACCTAAACATAAAGTAGAGAAAATAAAATAAACCTAATCCTAAACTAAAATAAATAAAACCTGAACCTAAACCAAAACTAAACTAAACCTAAACCCTAAATTAAATAAAATAAAATAAACTAAAATTAAGTCTAAACCTAAACTAAAAAAACAAAACCTAAAAATAAAACTAAAATTAAAAACTGAAACCTAAACGTAAGAAAATAAAATGAAAACCTAAACATAAAACTAAAAATAAAAAATAAAACCTAAACTTAAAAAAAATAAAAATAATACTAAACTAAAAAATTAATATAAACCTAAACCTGAACCAAAAAAATAAACTAAAATTAAAAAATAAACTAAAATTAATAAACTAAACTAAATAAAAATAAAAAATAAACCTAAATAAAAATAAAAAATAAAATAAACTAAATAATTAAAAAGTAAACTAAATAAACATAAACCTACTGGTTTACTTAATTTTAAAAGAAAAAGAACATTAAACCCTAAACCCTATAACCTAAGCCCTAAACCCTAAACCCTAAACCCTAAACCTGCAACCCTAAATGCTAAACCCTAAACCCTAAAAAACCTAAACCCTAAACCGTAACCCTAAACCTTAAAAACATAAATCCTAAAATCGTAAACCCTAAACCCTAAACCCTAAATGCTAAACCCTAAGCCTAAACCCTAAACCCTAAACCTCAAATACTAAACCGAAACTTAAAGTAACTAAATAGATTAAAAAATAAACCTAAACCTTAAAACCTAATAAACTTAAACATAAACCCTAAGAATGGGCAGAACCTTGATGGCAGGAACATCACCATCAACCCCCATCAATCTTGACCTGGCGGTGCAAGCGGAGGCGATAGTTATCACAATGGTGGTGGGGGATTTAGAGGTGCTGGTGGATATGTAGGTGGTGGTCAGAGAAGTGGTGGTTATGGAGGTGGGAGGAGTGATGAAAGTTACAATCGTTATGGTGGTAGAGGGAGAGATCATGGATATGATGGTGTATCCCGCTACTGGAGAGGCCAGGGTGGTTCTGGTGAGAACTGGAGAAACTGAAGAATGGGTGATCCAATCTGCTGCTTATGGAACTGTGTCTTTATAGTACAAATGGTTCAAGTTATCCAAGGTTTCTAATTTGCTCTATGCGTGCTCATTTTTTATCTATGTCATCACTTGTGTCTTAGAAAACTTTTTGTGTTACTTGGTTGATGAAATCGAAAAGAAGAAATGTTGAATGTGAATTTGTTCTCTAATAATATATATGCATATATATATATATATATATATATATATATATATATATATATATATATATATATATATATATATATATATATATATATATATATATATATATATATATATATATATATATATATATATATATATATATATATATATATATATGAAAAAAAACTTAAAACTTAAACTACAACCCTAAATCTAAAACTTAAACCATAAACCCTAAACTCTAAAACCCCTAAACCCTAAACCCTTAAAACTAAACCTTAAACCTAAACCCTAAACCCTAAACCCTAAAAACCAACCCCAAACAAACTAAACCCTAAACCCTAAACCTAAACCTAAAATAAAGTAAAGCTAAACCTAAACCTAAACTAAATAAAAGAAAATAAACTAAAAATAAACTTAAACCTAAACTAAAAAATAAAACCTAAAAATAAACTTAAAATAAAAACCTAAAACCTAAACCTAAAAAAATAAAATAAAAACATAAACCTAAATATAAAAGTAAAAAATAAAACCTAAACCTAAAAAATAAAATACAAAAAATACTCATTTAAAAATGAAGACTAAACATAAAAAAATAAAAGAAAATTAAAAACCTAAATAAGTAAAAATAAAAAATAAAATAAACTAAATAACTTAAACCTGCTAATTTACTTAATAAAAAAAAAAAAAACTTTTAATCTGCTAACCACAAACCCTCAGAGCCCTACTCTAAATTTTTACTAAATACTAAATCTTAAACCAAAATCAAAACCATAAAAACTACAAACCCTAAACCCAAAAAATCTAAAACCTAACCTAAACTAAATAAACCAAAAATAAAAATATTTAAAAAAAACATGAAGCTTAAATAAAATAAAATAAAATAAAAAAAGGAACTAAAATGTGGATCTCAACCTAAAATAAAATAAAATATAAAAAAAATTAAAATAAAACTAAATTATATAATAATAAAACCTAAAATGAATAAATAAAATAAAATAAACCTAAGAGTAAAAAACATAAATAAAATAAAAGCTAAAAGTAAAATAAAAATAAAATTAACCTAAAATAAAATAAAACAAAAATGTAAACCTAAAAAATAAACCTAAAAATAAATAAAAAATAAAACCTAAACACCTAAAACATAAAATAAAAAACCTAAACATAAAATAAAATAAATAAATAAGATAAAATAAACCTAAAATTAAACTAAAATAAATAAAACCTGAACCTAAACATAAAATAAACTAAACATAAACCTAAACTGAAACTAAATAAAATAAAATAAATAAAAATAAACCTAAACTTAAACTAAAAAATAAATCCTAAAAATAAACCTAAAATAAAAACCTAAAACCTAAACCTACAAGAATAAAATGAAAACCTAAACCTAAACATAAGATTAAAAAATAAAACCTACACCTAAAACATAAAATAAAAATAAAACTCAACTAAAAAATAAACCTAAATCTAAACCTATAAAATAAACTAAAATAAAAAACTTAAATTAAAATAAATAAACCTAAAATAAATAAATTAAACTAAACAAAAATAATAAACCAAAATAAAAATAAAAAATAAAATAAAATAAATAAATAAAAAATAAAATAAATAAACTAAATAAACCTAAACAAACTAATTTACTTAATTAAAACCATAAACTCGATCAACCCTGAAATCCTAACCAAAACCCTGAGCTTAGGCCCTAAGCCAAACCTAAACCTAAAAGCCCAAACCACAAACCCAGGCCCTGAGCCCAACATCCACTGCCTAAACCACTACCTAAATCATAAACCCTAAAACTACCCTGACCCTAAATCCTGATCCAAACTTGGCCCTACCTAAATCTTGCATATAAAATCCTAAACCTAACCAACAAAAACCTACCCTAACCACACCATAACCCTGACCTAAAACCCTAAATCTAAACAACCTGCCAAAGTAACTAAATAAATTAAAATGCACATAAACCCTAAAACCTAATCAACCTAAACCTAAACCCTAAGAATGGGCTAAAAACTTAAACCCACCTAAACTTAAACCCAAACCCATCCTCCTCTGTGCGGCACTCTAGAGATTCCATTTTCCCATTTTTGGCAATCATTCTCCTTATAGTTTTTGAGGATCCTTTACCATTTCCATTCAATTTCTTTTACTTTCTTTATTCTGCCATGCGTGTGCTGTCACTGTAGATATCCTTGATGGCAGTTGTTCCTTTAGCCGTGCAGCCTGTCCCTCCCTCCAAGATTGCGTCATCTATCGCTTTGGATTTCATAGCTTTTCATGATTCGACACCACCTGCTGCAATGCCTAATGTTAAATCATTTAAGGATGCACTCTCTAGTAAGAATATCTCACTCTCTGATTTGGTGAACCTAATTTCTACCTCATTTTGTGGCATCAATGCGATTATGTACTAGAATCTGGATGTTGAGAATATGGCTAAGCTTTATGAGTTTACTTTAGTGGGGAAATTTTCTTTATGATGACCCAATCTAGACAATATCCAATCTTTTTTTCATAATCTTAAGCTCTCAGGTGCATTTTCTATTGGTTTGATTGATCCAAGGCATGTTTTGATTTAGCTAACTAATGATTTAGATTATTCAAGGGCTTTTTCATGTCGCTCTTATTTTGTTTTCAACTATCAAATGCATCTTTTAAAGTGGTCTCCCCTTTTTGATATAAAAGAGGAATCACTGATTATTCCTATATGGTTGGATTTTCTTAATATGAGGATCCATTATGTTATGCATCAAGTTATTTTTATTGTTGGGGCTCTATTTGGTCAGCCTCATCAAATTGATCAGGCCACCGCTATGAGATCCTGACCTTTTGTTCCTCACATTTTGGTGGAAATTGATAATTCTAAAAAACACCCTAAGGAAGTTTGGATTGGTTCTAAAAAGTTGAATTTAAGAATTTTCATTTTTTCTGTTCGCACTGTATGATTCATGGGCATGATAATTCAGAAGGTTTTGTGCTGCCACAACTTAAAAAGAAAAATTTATCTGATCCTTATCTTAATCCATCAACTCATAAAGTTAGTAAATCTATTTATCTGCCTAAGGTTAATCAAATTGGGAATACTATTTCTACCTCTTTGGAACCTACTGCATTGCTTAATGAAGTGCTCAATGATGATATTCCCAATTTGCAATCTGAGCAAGTAAAAGTTTTTACTAATGTTGAACATGTTAAATATGATGGTTTAGTTATGAATCTCTCCTTGCATAATAATTTGCCTCCTCAAGATAATGCCTCTACTCAAAATACCTTGCCTTTCTTGACTGCTAAACATGAGGAGGAGCATGTGACCCATAATGGAAATTTGAATGAAAACTTGATGATAGAGGAAAATCTGGAAAAACATTCTAAAGGTGATCTTGTAATTTGTGCTCTTAATGGTTTTACAACCTCTCCTTCTCTTAATCCCAAGATTAACATGCATGCTAATCTGACCTTTCAGCTTGATACTGAAATTAAGGAAGGGGAAGTTATCAATTGAAATGCTTTGACTAACTCTGATCCTTTTCTTAATACAACTAATCAATCACTTTTGGATGGTGACTCTTTGGACAAAAATAGACCATTTCAAACTAATTTTAAAAAGAATTCCTTAAAATCCAAAATGTTCCCTAATACCTGAACTAGATCTACTAGATCTGGTTCCTCATCTCATAAACAATGATCTTTTGACAGTGGACTATTTTCTTTCTTTTTTTGTCCCCTTTATTTATCTATTTTCTCTTTAGATTACCTTTTATTCTTTTATGTTTAACCCTATGATTTGGAACATTCGAGGGATTGGGACCCTCATTATTCATAACTATGTTAGAAGTGTCTGTCATATTAATAATATACCTTTACTGATTATTATTGAACCTCTCATACATTCTTCTATGATCAACCATGTTGCTAGAATGCTCGACTTTAATAACTTAATCTATAATATTAGCAATAAAATCTAGTGTTTTTGGAATAATTTAGTCAATGTATGTATCCATGATGATCTAAATCAAGTTGTTAATGTTCACATCTTTCTGGGTGATTTCTCTACTCTAGGCTCCTTCATTTATGCTTCTTGTAAGAGGGTTGGTAAGAACATCCTTTCGGACAATTTATGAACTTTTGCTTCAACTATCAACAAACCTTGATTGGTTGGGGGTAATTTCAGCACTATCCTCTTTTCCTCTGAAAGAAGGGGTGGTTGTTTTCCTAACATTCATTCCATGGAAGATTTCACTAATATGATTCTTGATTCTATTTTTATTGACATTGGCTACTTTGGTTATGATTACACTTAGCATAACTCTAGACTCTAGAAATAGCTTGATAGGACTCTCTTTAACTCCCTTTGGATTAATCAATGGCCTCAAACCTCTATTGAGCACTTGAGCAAAACTTTATCAGATCATGCTCTTTTTTTGATATCAGTTAAAACTGCCTCAAATAGATTATCCTCCTCTACCTCTTTCAGATTCCAAAATATGTGGATACAGCACATTGATTTCTTAAATGTTTCCTCCACCAACTGGGTGGCCCCCTTCACCTGATAATTCTATTAAGCATATGATTAGACTCTAGTTTAAGATTAAAAGAATTAAACAAAACCTTGCTTGGTGGAACAAGCATTATTTTAAAAATCTTTTTGCTAATATCAAAAATATGGAATATTTGGTTTGTTGTCTTGAAAATGAAGTTTTGACTAATCCTTCTAAACTTAAGGATTTGAATGAAGCCAGAGATAACTTGGTTACCTATCAGAATATGGAAGAAACTTACAAGTGGCAAAAGGCTACTAGAAAACATATTGCTAATGGGGATAGAAATACCAGATATTTTCATGCTCTTTTTCGAAAAAAGAGAGCATTAAACTCTATCAAAAAAATTAAAAGTGATAATGGCAACTGGATCACTAATAATAATGAGATTAAAGACTCTATCACTAATCATTTTAGAAATTTGTTGAACAAGAACCATACTTTAAAGGCTATCTCCAACTCTCATTTGATTCCCTTAACAATTACCACTAATGAAAATCATTTGCTTACTATGTTGCCTACGAAAGCTGAGATTGGTCAAATTCTTAATAACATGAACGTTGATTCTGTTATGAGTCCAGAAGACTACACTACTCAATTTTTTCAGCATTATTGGCATGTTATTAAGTATGACTTAGTTGATGCTATGGTTGATTTCTTTAATGGTAATCCTCTACTTAGATATTTTTCTAGTACTTCCATTATCCTTATCCCCAAAATTGGTAATCTTGAATCCTAGGAGATTTTAGACCTATCAACCTATGCACCTTTTTTCATAAACTCATTGCTAAATTGCTTGCCGATAGAATTAGTCCTCTGCTAACAAAAATTATTTCTCTCAACCAAACTGGTTTTGTTAGAGGTAGAGCTATATCTGATAACATTCTTCTCTCTTAAGAGCTGATTCATGACTTGGATGCCTCTAATAAAGGTGGTACCATCCTCTTCAAATTGGATATCTCTAAATCTTTTAACAACATCTCTTGGGCCTGTCTTCTTCAAATTCTAAATATGTTTGTCTTCTCTGATAATTTCATCTCCCTCATTAAAAATTGTATTAGTAATGCTTGGTTCTCTATTATTCTAAATGGTGAGGCCTTAGGTTTCTTCCCTTCTTTGCATGGTTTGAGACAAGGGGATCCCATGTCTCCCTCTCTTTTTATTATTACTGTGGAATATCTTTCTAGGAACCTTAATGACCTCTTCAACAATAATTTAAGCATGTTGTTTAAAACTCTTGGTGGTATTCCTGTTTCCCATCTTAGTTTTACTGATAATTTCATTATCTTTTATAATGCTTCCATTCATCACATTAAAAACATTAAGAACTTCTTAAATAAATTTGGGAAGGAAAGTGGTCTCTCTATTAATGAATGCAAAAGCTATTTCATTCCTTCCTCTAAAATCTCTAGTAATAAAATCAATCAAATCTTGAGAATCACTAATTTTTAGCAACAAAAACTTCCTACTAAATATCTTGGTGCTCCCTTATATAAAGGTCAAAAAAAATCATACCTCTTTGATGAGTTAATCCAAAAAATTTCTAATAATTTTTTTGTATTGGAATTTCACTTACTCTCATTTGGTGGTAGACTCACTTTGCTTAAGAGTACCCTTAACTCCATACTTTTATATCTTATTCAAACCATTGTTCCTACTAATTCTACCCTAGATAGAATAGAGCATCTTCTTGATAAATTCTTCTAGGGTTCAAACAATTCTACTAAAAAAATGCATTGGACTTCAAGGTATAAAAGATGTGGCACCCTTGCTAAAGGTGGGCTTGGCTGTAAGCCAATCCGGGAAGCTATTATTGCATTCTCTCATAAACTTTGGTGGAACTTTAAGAGCAATAATAGTCTTTAGGCTAATTTCATGACTATCAAGTACTGCCATGGTAAGCATCCTCTCATTTGTCCTTACAATATGGGTGACTCTCATGTATGGAAAAGACTTTGTTCCATCAAATGGGAAGCTGGATCCCTTATTTCTTGGGGGATAAACTCTGGATCTTCCTTTTTTTTGGCAAGACAATTGGACTGGCAGTGACTCCATTGATGATTTATTATCTACTCACTACACTGCTATGATTAAAGTGAAATCATTCTAGTTGAATAATAAATGAAATGATAGTAAGCTTACTGATTATATTCCTACCTCTCTTTTAGATAAGTTCACTAACATCGCTATCAATTCTAACCATCCTGATCAGATTCTTTTTTAAGTTGTCCAAAAATGGTGATTTTAACTTTAAGGATGCTTGGATTCATATTAAAGAAGCTCATGATTTCTCTAATGTTTTCTTTAAAATTTGGAATAACACTATCCCTATTTCTTATTCTATTCTAACTTGGAGAATTTTTAAAAAATTTAACCCTGTTGACTCTTTGATGTGGGGGTAAGGGCTTTTATTTACCCTCAAAATATTACTGCTATTTTCACATTGAGAATGTGAACCATGTGTTTGTTAAAGGAGCTATTGCCTCCAAACTATGGGTTTGGTATGATGAGCTTTTCAATATTGACAAATTCAATGGATCTTTACCCTTATATCAACTTCTTGATGTTTATTTTAAACTTTAAAGGTCACATTAAAGTAATAACTGTCATCACTCTTATATGGTCCATATGGATGGACAAAAATGATGCCAAACATCATGGGATTCCTATGAACCATAAAAGGATTATTGCTAGAACTAAAGATAAAATTTGTGCTTTATTTAATGTCAGTTTACTTACCAACAATCAATTTAAAGGTGGTGTATTTTGCTTTCCATCACTACTATTTCTTTGCATGATTAGGACTATTTTTTGCCTCTCATTCCTACTTCCTATTGGGTTCAATATTTGGTTTGCTGCTTTGGATACTGGCTGAATGGTCTTTTGGGTTTTTATCTTCAGCAGGCTAACTATTGTGGTTATTTTTCTGATTGGTCTTTTTTTCTGTTGACTGTTATGTGGTTAACCATATTATCTGTGCCTTTGCGATATGGGTCTTTCTGCTGTTTCATTTCCTGCTTGGATCTCTTAGACCTGTGCAATTACTATTATGATTATGCTATTATCAAGGTGATTATTAACATCTGTATTGATGACCCTAAATGGCTTTCCTCTTTATGGGCTATTTTCCTGGCCAAGAGGATCATCTGGGTAGGATGGTTTTGACTATATGCAGAGTGGCTTTTTCTGGATTACTCTCTCCAGCAGGCTGAATATTGTCTTTGCATTCCTGATTGATGTGTTGTTAACCTCATTATATGTGATCTTGCTGTATGGATTTATCTGTTGGTTGAGTTTAATCTTGGTTCTATTTTACATGTATAATTATTCTTGGCTCTATTTGACATGTATATTTATTGTGGTGATAATGCTATCAATAATGCTATCAATAAGGTGGATGTGGCCAAGATGTTACATCTGGGTAGGGATGTTGTTGGTAGTGCATACTCAAGCTATGTTGGAATTAGTTAGTAATACTTATCTTAATACTTATCTTATAGGGGTTTGGTGTTATCTCTTTTTCATTCTGATCTATGTTGCCTTCTTTGATATAGTGTATGTGGCTATATTTTGGTATGCAGGTACTAAATATCTTATGATTCTCTTTCAGTGGCTGCTACTCCCACCCAGGTTTGTAGGATATGATGGCTGGGATGATTTCACTCATTATTTGGTTGGTAGTAGCATATGTGATGTAACCCTCCATTGGCTGTTTGGATGTTCATGTTTATGGCTTCCCCAATTTTGTGTGACTGAGCTTGAGCCTGTTTTCACACACTCCCCTATATTTCTCTAATTTTATTCTGATTTTACTTTCAATTTGAGTTGTACCATTTGTATTGTGCTAACTATTTCTACTATATGTTTGCAGATTGTGTGTTGTTTTCTTGTAGGTTCCTTCTCTAGTAGAGGCATAGCCTTTTATCTTCCTCAAGAGCTTTCGTTGAAAGTGGTCTAATGGCTTCTTATTTTGATCTTTTTATATTTTTTGCTCTCCTATCATTTTTGCTTTATTTTGACTATACTTAGATAGGGGATTTACTCTCTAGGCTTTTATGTAGCTCTTTGAGCTGTAGTTATTGAGTTTATCCCCTCTTAAGGACCTTGTAACCACTTTTTTGTGGAAATAAAATTCCCGTATATGGGGTTCCCAAAAACAAAAACCCTAAGAATGGGCAGAACCTTGCCAGGAGGAACATCACCGTCAACCAGCCTTAGTCTAGATCTGGTGGTGGAGGAAAAGGTGACAGTTATTGTATTGGTGGTTTGGGATTTGGAGGTGCTAGTGGATATGGAGGTGGTGGTCAGAGGAGTGGTGGTTATGGAGGCAGGAGGTACGACGGAAGTTATAGCCTTGGTGGTGGCGGAGGGAGAGATGGAGGATATGATGGTGGATAAACCTAAACCTAAACTAAAATAAACTAAACTAAAATAAATAAAACCTAAACCTAAACTTAAACCTAAACTAAATAAAATAAAATAAACTAAAAATAAACCTAAAGTTAAAGTAAAAAATAAAAACAAAAAATAAACCTAAAATAAAAACCAAAAACCTTAACTTTAAAAAATAAACTTAAAACCTAAACCTAAACCTAAAAATAAAAAAATAATCCTAAACCTAAAAAATAAAATAAAATAAAACTAAACAATAAAATAAACCTAAACCTAAACATAAAACATAAAAAATAAACTAAATAAAAAATCTAAACTAAAATAAATAAACCTAAAATAATGAACTAAACTAAGTAAAAATAAAATTGAACCTAAATATAAATTTAAAATAAAATAAACTAAAATAAATAAGAAATAAACTTACTAAACTAAAGAAACCTAAACCATTAATTTAAAAAAATAAAAATAAATAAATAAAACCCCAAACCCTTAACCCTAAACCCTAAATTCAAAACCCTAAACCATACACCCCAAACCCTAAACTGTAAACTCGAAACCCAAACCCTAAACCCTAAAACCCCAAACTCTAAACCCTAAACCCTAAACTAACCCTAAACTTTAAGCTAACCCTATACCATAAATCCTCAACCCTAAACCCTAAAGCCTAAACAATAAACCCTTAATCCTAAACCCTAAAAATCCTAAACCCTAAAGCCTAAACACTAAACCCTAAACCCTAAACCCTAACCCTAAACCCTAAAACATTAAACCCTAAACCCTAAACCCTAACACTATACCTTAAACCCTAATGCCTAAACTTAAACCTAAAGAAAGTAAATAAATACAAAAATAAGCCTAAACCCTAAACCCTAATAAACCCAAAACCTAAACCAAAACTAAAACCCTAATAATGGAAAGAATCTTAATGGCATGAACATTAGCATCAACTAGGCTCAATCTAGATATAGTGGTCGAGGCAAAGGTGCAGGCGGAAGTTTTCATAGTGGTGGTGGGGGTTCTAGAGGCTCTAGTGGATATGGAGGTGGTGGTAAGAGCAGTCATGGTTATAGAGGCAGGTGGAGCGACGGAGGTTACAACGGTTATGGTCGCAGAGGGATAGATCAGTGATATGATGATGGATCTCACTGCTCGAGAGGTGGTGGTGGTTTTAATGGGAACTGAGAACGATGATCGATGATCCGCCGCTTATGGATCTATGTCTTAACAGTAGATATAGTTCTAGTTACCTATGGGTTTTTGATTTGCTCTATGCGTGCTCATTTTTATCTATATCATCTGTGTCTTAAAAACTTGCACTACTTGGTTAAATCAAAAAAGAAGAAATGTTGAATATGAATTTGTTCTCTCTTAAAAAAATAACCTTAAACCCTAACCCTTAAACTAAAACCTAAACACTTAACCTAAAACCTAAACCCTAAACCCAAAAACTTGAAAAATAATAAACTCTAAACACTAAACCCTAACCCCTAAACCCTAAAACCTAAATCCCTAAGCCATAAACCTTAAACCATAAACTCTAAACTCTAAAGCCTAAAACCCTAAACCCTAAACCCTAAAACCTACAACCATAAACCCCAAACCCTAAACCCTAAACCCTAAAAACCCTATGCTCTAAATTCTAAACCTTAAACCCTAAACCCTAAACCTTAAACTATATAAATAATATAAACCCTAAACTGATCTAAACCCTAAACTCAGAACCTAAACCTAAACACTAAACTCTAAACCCTAAAACACTAAACCCTAAACCCTAAACCTAAACCTAAACCTAAACCCTAAACTTAAACCTAAACCTAAACCTAAACTTAAACCCTAAACCTAAACCTTAACCCTAATCCACAAACTCTAAACGTAAACCTAAACCTAAGCCTAAACTAAACCCTAAACTTAAAATAAAAACCTAAAACCTAAACATGAAAAACTAAAATAAAAATGTAAACCTAAACCCAGAAATAAACAATAAACCTAGACCTATAAAATAAAATAAAAATAAAACTAAACTAAAAAATAAACTTAAATCAGAACCTTACAAATAAACTAAAATAAAAAACTTGAACTAAAATAAACTTAAAATAAATAAACTAAACTAGATAAAAATAAAAATGAACCTAAATAAAAATAAAAAATAAAATAAACTAAATAAATAAAAATTAACTAAATAAATAAAATAAACATAAACCTACACATTTACTTAATTTAAAAAAACATTTTAAAAAAATTAATAAAAATAAACCTTAAACCCTAAAACCCTAGATCCTAAACCCTAAACCTTAAACCCTAAACCCTAAACCCTAAACAAACCCAAGCCTAAAAGCCTAAACCCTAAATCCTAAACCCTAAATTAAAATAATAAACCCTAAACCCTAAACATTAAACCCTAAACCTTAAACCTTAAAACCCTAAACCCTAAAACCCTAAACCCTAAACCCTAAACCCTAAAACCTAAACTAAACCTAAATCATAAGCTATCCCTAAACCTCAAACCCTAAACCCTAAAAACCATCAACTCTAAAGCCTAAACACTAAACTCTAAACCTTAAAGCCTAAACCATAAACCCTAAGTGTACTGGAGGTGCTAGTGGATCTAGAGGTGCTAGTGGATATGGAGGTGGTAGTTACAGAATCAGGAGGAGTGATGAAGGTTATAGCCATGGTGGTGGTGGAAGGATAGATCAGGGATATGATGGCAGATCCTACTACTCAAGAGGCAAGGGTGGTTCAAATGAGAACTAGAGAAACTGAAGAATGGTCGATCCAATCTGCTGCTTAGGGAACTGTGTCTTTATAGTAGAGATGGTTCTAGTTATCTAGGGTTTTTGATTTGCTCTATGCATGCTTATTTTTTATCTATGTTATCGCCTATATCTTAGAAAACTTGGTCTGCTACTTGGTTGATGAAATTAAAAAGAAGAAATGTTGAATCTGAATTTGTTCTCTATTAAAAAAACATTAAACCTTAAACCCTAAACCCCAAATTGAAACCTAAACCCTAAAAACACAAACCCAAAACCCTAATCCCTAAACCCTAAACCATAAATCCTAAACCTTAAACCCTAATCCCTAAAACCTTAAATCATAAGCCCTAAACTCTAAACTAAACCCTAAACCCTAAAAACCAAGCTCAGTGAAGATCTGGCCGTGGAGGCCAAGGTGGAAGAGGAGGTTATCATAATGCTGGTGGGGAATCTAGAGGTTTTAGTGGATATGGAGGTGGCAGTTATGGAGGTAGGACGTGCAATGGACGTTATAGCCTTGGTGGTGGAGGAGGGAGAGATTAGGGATATGATGGTGGATCTCGCTACTCGAGAGGCGAGGGTAGTTTTGATGGGAACCGGAGAATCTAATGAACGGATGATCCGATCTACTACTTTTGGAACTGAGTCTTTATAGTGGGGATAGATCTAGTTATCTAGGGTTTTTCATTTGCTCTATGCATGCTCATTTTTTATCTATGTCATCGCTTGTGTCTTATAATACTTTGTGTGCTACTTGCTTGATGAAATCAAAAAGAAGAAATGTTGAATCTGAATTTATTCTCAATTAAAAAAAATCATAAACCTAAAATCCCTAAACCTTAAACCCTAAACTAAAAATTAAAACATAAACCCTAAGCCCAAAACCTAAACCCTAAACCCAAAACCCAAAATCCTAAACCCTAAAAGCCCTAAACCCAAAACCCTAAACCCAAAACCCTAAACCCTACTCTAAACCCTAAACCCTAAACCCTACTAAAACCTACATCCCTAAAACCTAAACCCTAAATCCAAAACCCAAAACCCTAAAGCCTAAACCCAAAACGAACTCTAAACACTAAACTCTAAACTCTAAAAACTAAAAAAGCTAAACCTAAGCAAAATAAAACTTAAAAAATAAAAAAAACCCTAAACACTAAACTTAAATAAAATAAAAATAATAAAAAAAAATGATAACCTTAACTAAAACCTAAACCTAAAAATTAAAATAAAATAAAATAAACTACAATAAAATAATTAAAAGTTTAAACTAAACAAAAAATAAAATAAACCTAAGAATGAAAAACCTAAATAAAATAAAAACTAAACGTAAAATGAAAATAAAATAAACATAAAAGAAAATAAAATAAAAAAGAAATAAAAACCTAGAACTAAAAAATAAATGGTATTCTAAAACCTAAAAATAAATAAATAAATAAAACCTAAACCCTAAATTAATAAAAGACTTAAAAGTAAAATATAAATAAACATAAACATAACCTAAACTAAAATAAATAAAACCTAAACTTAAAATAAATTAAACCTAAACCAAAACCTAAACTAAATAAAATAAATTAAATTAAAAATAAACTAAACCTAAACCTTAACCTAAACTAAAATATAAAACCAAAAAATAAACCTAAAATAAAAACATAAAACCTAAACCTAAAAAAAAAATTGAAACCCTTAACCCTAAAAATAAAAAACTAAACCTAAACATAAACATTAAAATAAAATTAAAACTAAACAAAAATAAATAAACCTAACATAAATTAACTAAACTAAATAACAATAATAATAAGCCTAAATAAATATAAAAAATAAAATAAACTAAAATAATTAAAAAATAAACTAAATACACCAAAACCTACCGGCTTACTTAATTTAAGAAAAAAATAAATTAAAAAAAACCCTAACCCTAAACCACCTTAAACCCTAAAAAACTTAAACCCTATATCCTAAACCCTAACCCTAAACCCTAAAACCTAAACCTTAAACTATAAACCCTAAACCTACAACCCTAAACCCTAAACCTTAAACTTGCAGCCTTAAACACTAAACCCTAAACCTTAAACCCTAAAAAACCAGAAACCTTAATTTCTAAACCCTAAACCCTAAACCCTAACCCCTAAACCCAAAATAATAAAACCTAAACCATAAACTAACCTTAAACCCTAAACCTTAAACCCTAATCCTTAAACCCTAAATGCTAAACACTAAACCCTAAACCTCAAACCCTAAACCTTATACCCCAAACTAACCTAAACCCTAAACCAAAACACTAAACCCTAAACCCTAAACACCAAACCATTAAACTCTAAATCTTAAACCCTAAAATGTAAACTAACCCTAATCCCTAAGCTAACCCTAAACCCTAAACCCTAAATCTTAAACACTAAAACTTAAATCTTAAACTCTAAACCCTAAATCCTAAAACCCTAAACCCTAAACCCTAAACCCTAATTGCTAAACCCTAACCCTAAACCCTAAACCCTAAAGCTAAACCTAAAGTAACTAAATAAATAAAAAATAAACTTAAACACTAAAAGTTAATAAACTTAAACCTAAAGTTAAACCCTAAGAAAGGGCAGAAACTTGATGACAAGAACATCCCTATCAACCAGGCTCAAGTTAGATCTGGTGGTGGAGGCGAAGGTGGAGGTGTTGGTTATCGCAGTGGTGGTGGGTGATCTGGAGGTGCTGGTGGATATGGAGGTGCCCTTTATAGAAGCGGGATGTGTGACAAAGGTTACAACCATGGTGGTGGCAGAGGGAGATATCAAGGATATGATGGCGGATCCTGCTAGTTGAGAGGTGAGGGTGATTTTGATGGGAATTGGAGAAATTGAAGAACAATTAATTTGATCTACTACTTATGGAACTTTGTCTGTTCTAATTATCTAGGGTTTTTTATTTGCTCTATGCATGTGTGGTGTTTATTTTTGAGGATGTGGGACACCATGCAAATCTTAGGGGGTACTTATTGAAATGATTAGGTACAACATTAAGGAATGATATACTATCTTGAAAGATAGAAATTACCACCCTATAATGGATCTAATTACCTAATAAAGACTCCTAAGGCATGATGGGTCTTCGAATATACCAGCAATCTTTCCCCTACTTTACATGATAAAGTAAAGAATGGTTTATTTTAAGTCAGGTTTGTTAAGTTCTCTATGGAGACAAGCCCCCATAGGTAATTACATCCTAAGGAATGGGAATTCTTTAAGAATACTCTCGTTTAAAGTAGACAATTAGGGTCTTCAAAGATTTTAAGATTAAGACTATCAAAGGATTGGTTATTTTAGAAATCAAATGGGATAGATCAAGGAGAAGACTTAGTTTTGGAATCCAAAGGGAGAAAGTAAGAAATTCTCATGATACTAGGAAGCCTACTGAGCATTCCAATCTACCCTATAATTGGGCTTTATATATTTGAAATTGAAGAGAGTTAATTATTTGAGTTGACATTTTATTAGATTTTTAGGCCTTATAATTACACAACATAAGATTCTGGAAATGCCTAAGAGGTGAGGATTTATGCTTGTAGCCCAGAGGAAATAGTTACCTCAGATCCATATATAGGGAGCTTTGGCAAGGGCCAAAGCTTGACCTAATTCTAAGCAAAAAATGGGTATATGATTTACCTCCACAAGAGAGAATAAACCACTGGACTGCTGGACTTATTACTTCTTGGAGTGGCAGCTAGCAAACTCCTCCTATGCTTTAAATTTATGTAGGAAAATCTTATGCTCTGCAAGATGGCTAGGTTGTTGTTTATTTAGAAAGGAGACTCAGTCCATAAACTCACATAAGAGACTAGAGCATGAGTGGTATGAATTCATGACTTAATCTAATGTAAATTTTATCAAATTTATTTTATTCTTTTGAACTCTTTATTTTGACATAGACTATGGGATTTTGTATGTCTAAATGCATGAGAACTTGATTATGGGCCAAATCAAGAGAGAAAGGGGTGTTCTTTCATAAATGGCTCTCACAAGTTAAGCCTTCATTCTCTGGAAAAGATACAAGCCCCCACTTAACAAGAGTGGAAGAATATGACATGCATGATATTATACATTCATTCATCCAACTAAGGGGTTGCTAAAATTTTTATTATCTTGATTTAATTCTTAGGCTTTATAGTGAGGTTATGAGTTATTTTAAGTTTTTATTATGAGTTATAATTGGGATAGAAAAATTAATTTCATCTTAAGAGCCTATCGCATCCAGGCCACACATTCTAGCATTAATCATAAAATAATTATGAAAAGAATATTATTATAATGCATAATCTAAACACAACATCAAATAATTTTATAGACTACCATAAAAGAATAAAAGGCCAGTGCAGTTAGGTTTCACCGTACACCTTGAAAAGAGAAATAAAGATAGGTAGCTGAGCTCTACCCTTATATAACCTAGATTATAAAAATAATATATGTTATGGGGGTCTTCTTTTCTTCATTTCTTCCTTCTCTTCCTTTTAATTTTGATTTGCTCCAAAGGCATCATAGGGCACCCTGTGGACTAAGCCCACGCTCATCCTAATCCCCCATAATACTAATCCTAATTCTTAATGCAAAATTATCTTAAAAATAAGAAAAGTAAATTTAGCTACACCTACAAAACAAATATTAGCTAAACACACCATACAACCTAAGCAATTATATGAATAATTTGGAATTAGCACCCCACACACGGGTAACCAGGCCCACCTGTCCTAATATGGGTTATGCTTAGGGACTAAGCAACCTACACTACAAATGCATTTATATTTTTATTACAGTGGCCCATTAAGCACAACTCTCTACAAAAAATATCATTAGGCTAATAACGGCTTAACATCCAGTCTATGAAACATACACCCTAACATCCAGTCTAAAACATGACATCATAAAATAAAACCCCCATCATACATACAATGCCCAAACTTAGCACTATAAGTGGTGACTTCGTATTCTAATGCATGTGCTTAAGGCTTGTGTGGAAAGACTTTACTAGGCTTCTTTAGTTTAAGTTTCAATTTGGAACTTGAATTTGTTTAAATTTTACCTTTGGGTGATTTCAATTTAATGATTTATTGATTTACTTTTCATTTTTATTTCACTTTTATTTGATTAAAGTGATGCTTAAGCTTTTAAGAATGAAGAGTAGAATGAATTCGATTTGTAGAAAGAACTCACCTTATTCTATATCCTAACTCCTAAAGAGTCTAACTAAGGTCTTTATGTATCATAATTTTCCCATTTGAATTTGTGTAATTGATTTGATTTGGTTTAGAATTTAGAATTTGGAATTCGTTAAGTATTTTATTGATTGATTTTGATTTAGATGTTTTGGTTTAATTACATCTTGATAATTCAATATCCTTAATATCTAATGAAGTTTAAGTTCATTTAAATTCATGTTCTTTTGATTGATTAATTTTAGATTAGATGTTTTTGGTTTAATTAAATCTTCATAATTCAGTATCATTAATATCTTATGAAGTTTAAGTTTGTTTAAATTCATGTGTTTTTGATTAATTAATTTCAGATTAGATGTTGTGGTTTAATTAAATCTTGATAATTCAATATCTTTGATCTCCAATAAAGTTTATGTTTATTTAAATTCATGTGTTTTAATTGAATAATTATAGATTAGTTATTTTCATTTAATTAAATCTTGATAATTCAATATCATTTTAAATTAATATTTAATTATTTTCTTTGATTATGGTTTTGTGAGTTAATTTTAAGCTTATTTTGATTTGATTGTGGTTCATTTATTCATAGTTTGATCAGATTTGATTAATTGAGATTTTATTTTGATTTTAATTGAGTTTGATTCTTTATAATTAAGATTTTATTTTTAATCTCATCGATTTATCATGTTTATCAAAGTTTGGTTTATATTTTTATTTCAAACATTGGATAGTTAACTAGTTTGTCTTATTTAAGTAGGTTGAATGAGATTTGATTTGATTACATATTATATTGATGAGAGTATTTCTTAATTTAATTTAATTTGAATCAATTTGATTTGATTAGCTTTATTTGTCTACCAGTTTGCTTAGGTGTAATGTGCTTATGTGATTAAGAAGTGTATTCATGTTAATTATAAAAGGTTTGTTTAATTTTTAATTTGATTTCATATTTATTTAGGTTAATGATATAATTAATGACTTAATAATTTAGGTTTAATTTAGGTTTTGTTTAGTATTTAATTGCATTTATGTTTCATTAAGTTTAAGTTTAATATGATTAATTTGATAGACTTAATTATCATATTTATGAAGTGTGGTCAAATTAATTAGATTAATTAAGTGTGTTTGATTTGAATTTTTTTTTATAAAGTTAATTTGGTTCATTAAGATGATGGATTAATTCATTAAGTTTGCATTAATTGTATTTATTCAATTTGATTAAGGGTAATTAGTTTAATTAATAAGTGTTTAAGTTAATTAAATTAAATAAAGATTTATTTAATTTTTTATGTTTTTATATTTATTTAGATTAATGATGTAATTAATGATTTGATTTATGTTTAATTTAGGATTTGATTGTATTGCATTTATGTTTGATTAAGCTTAGGTTAAATATGATTAATTTGATTAAATTAATTAGTTTGCTTGAGGGGTGTGATTCAATAAAATAAAGATTTGTTTAATTTTTAATTTGATTTCATATTTATTTAGGTTAATGATGTAATTAATGACTTAATGATTTAAGTTTAAATTAGGATTTGATTAGCATTTAATTGCATTTTGTTTGATTAAGCTTAAGTTTAATATGATTAATTTGATTGACTTAATTAGTTTATTTAAGCGATGTTATTAAATTAATTAGTAGATTAATTAAGTGTTTGATTTGAATTAATTTTAAGGTGACTTATAAAATTAATTTGGCTCATTAAGATGATAGATTAATTCATTAAGTTTGCATTAATTAAATGTTTAATTAATTAAGTTTGATTAACAGTAATTAAACTTTTTTAAATCATTAGATTAATCAAAGATTTATTTAATTAATGACTTAATTTCCCACATGTGAGTGATTTGGTTTAGTTAAGTGTTTTACTTAAGTTTGATTTTATTAAAGGATTATTGTTATTATCATTTGATTAGATTAAGTGATTTAATTGCTTATTTTTATTTCAATTAAACATGATTATTCATAATCATAGTTAGGTTTGATTTTCTTCATTTATTATGTTGATTATATTTCATTCATGTTTGATTTTATTTTTAGGTTTATGTATTAATGGCTAATTAATTATATTATTCCAAACTGATGTGATTTAGTCATATGTTAATTAAGTTTACTTTGATTTTATTTGGTTTAATTTGATTAATATCAAATGATTATGTTGAATTGGTTTGTTAATCAATTTGATTTTTAATTTATTTAATGATTAATTAGTTTCAATTTGTTTATATTCATTAACGAGTTTCATATGATTAAGACTCCATGCTTAGTGTTGGTTTAGTTATACTAGTTTGACTCATGTTAAAGTTTCCTAGATTTGTTGAATTTTAAGTTTGGTTTAAGATTTAATCGTTTAATTGAGTTTTTACGATTTAAATAGGTTTAATCATATTTAATTTAATTTAGGAGGATGATATTTTTTCGATTTGAGGTTTAATTAATGGTTGCTTAAGTGTTATTTATGATTTTGATCTTGATATTTAATTATTTTTTAGATTATATTTAAATTAAGTCCTTAATTGATTAAACTTTAATCTTAAGTGTTCGTTTGAGGTTCATTAGGATTTAGAAAATCACATTATTTCCATTAGAGTCCTACGTGTCAATCGAAGTAATTTAAACCATTTTGAAGATTTTTGTAAATTTTTGAATTTTTTTTATTTATTTTATTAAAATGGATAATCTAAACTTCAAAATTTAATTTTTCCCAATCTAGAGGTCCTTTTCACTTGAGATATTTATGGTAGGTGTGCTTTAACTTTAATTTCAATCACTAAAAATTTCAACTTAATCTGACATATTTTTTGGTTTAATTAATAAAATTTTATTTTTACTAAAACTAAAATTAAGCTCAAAATACTCAGTGAAATTTGGGGATTTTAAGTTTGTTGAATTCCTCTTGGAAAGACAAATCCACCAAGCTCTTGTTTACAATTTTTGGTTAAGTATTTTATTTTATAAGATTTATTAAAGTTTCAAGAGATTTAAATTAATTTTTTAAATCAAAAAATCTGCGCGGTGCTGATGTGGCAACGTGGCACCATGTGGTGCCATACGATTGGATGCGGGGTGCCGCATGGCACATGCACGCCATGTGGCACCGCATAATTTGTTCTCGGTGCCGCTTCAGCGTTGATGAGTCAAACTTGGAAAGCAGGTCTCTAGGTCGTCTGATCGGACGGTCCATATTAGATCACATAATCTAGAGGCTAGGATCGAGCTACCAGCGCGTGATCTCTGATCGGACGGCTCAGATCACGCATCGATCATGAATTTGATCTGGATCATTTGATCTAAGATCGGATGGTCTAGAGCGAACATCAGGCCAATTTCCAAGCATTAACCTATTTCCCGCACGTTAATGTTGATGTGGCATAGTGCACAAATCGCACAACACCGCATGTCCAATTGCATGGCACCATGTGGTGCCGCAAGAATTTTTTGATTTAAAAAATTAATTCAAATCACCTAAAATTTCATAAATTCATAGAAAATAAAATAGTTGAGCAAAATTGCAAACAATGGTACATTGGATTCATCTTTAAGAGAATCCAAAAATGAAAAATCCCCAAATGTCTAAGTATTTTGAGCTTAATTTGAGTTTTAGTAAAAATAAAATTTCATTAATCAAACCAAAATATATGTCGATTAAGTTTATCAGATTGAAACTAATGTTAAAACACATCATAAAATCTCAAGTGAAAAGGACTTCTGGATTGGGAGAAATTAAATTTTAAAGTTTAGATTGTCCATTTTAATAAAATAAATCAAATAAAAATTTATAAATTTACAAAATTCTTCAAAATGGCTTAAATCACATCGATTAACATCTAGGACTTTTAAGGAAATAATGTGATTTTATAAATCCTAATGAACCCAAACAAACACTTAAGATTAAAGTTTAATCAATTAAGGACTTAATTAAAATATAATCTAAAAATAATTTAAATATTAAAATCAAAATCATAAATGAAATAACACTTAAGCAATCATTAATCAAACCTCAAATCAAAAAAATATCATCCTCCTAAGAAATTAAATTAAATATGATTAAACCTATTTAAATCAATAAAACTCAATTAAATGACTAAATCTTAAATCAAACTTAAAATTCAACAAATCTAGAAACTTTAACATGATTCAAAACTACTAAACCTAAACTAAGCATGGAGTCTTAATCATATGGAACTCTTTAATGAATATAAACAAATTGAAACTAATTAATCATTAAATAAACTAAAAATCAAGTTGATTAACAAACTAGTTCAACATAATTATTTGATATTAATCAAATTAAACCAAATAAAGTCAAAATAAACTGAATTAACATATGAATAATTTACATTCATTTGGAATAAGATAATTAATAAGTTGTTAATACATAAACCTTACAACTAAATCAAACATTAATGAAATCTAATGAACATTATAAATGAAGAAAATCAAACCTAACTATGATTACGAATAATCAGGTTTAATTAAAATAAAAATAAATAATTAAATAACTTAATCTAATCAAATGATAATTACAATAGTCCTTTAATCAAATCAAACTTAAGTAAAACACTTAAATCAAATCACACATGGAAATTAAGTCATTAATAAATAAATCTTTGATTAATCTATTGATTTAAAAAAAGTTTTATTACCTTAATCAAACTTAATTAATTAAACATTTAATTAATGTAATGAATTAATTTATCATCTTAATGAACCAAATTAAATTTATAAGTCACATTAAAATTAATTCAAATCAAACACTTAATTAATCTAGTAATTAATTTAATCGTACCTCTTAAATAAATTAATTAAGTCAATCAAATTAATCATATTAAACTTAAGCTTAATCAAACATAAAATGCAATTAAATCTTTAATAAATAATTAAGTCATCATTAAGTAAATAAAATCAAATTAAAAATTAAACAAATCTTTATTTAATTTAATCACACCCCTCAAGCAAACTAATTAAGTTAATCAAATTAATCATATTAAACCTAAGCTTAATCAAACATAAATGTAATTAAATACCAATCAAATCCTAAATTAAACATAAATCATTAAGTCATTAATTACATCATTATTCTAAATAAATATAAAAAAATTAAAAATTAAATAAATTTATTTAATTTATTAATAACTTAAACACAATTATTAATTAAATTAATTACCCTTAAGCTAATCCAACTAATAAATACCTAATGCAAACTTAATGAATTAATCCATCATCTTAATGAACCAAATTAACTTTATAAAATCAAATTCAAATCAAACACTTAATTAATCTACTAATTAATTTGATCACACTTCTTAAATAAATTAATTAAGTCAATCAAATTAATCATATTAAACTTAATCAAACATAAATGCAATTAAATACTAATCAAAACCTAAACTTAGCCTAAATTATTAAGTCATTATTACATCATTAACCTAAATAAATATGAAATCAAATTAAACAAACCTTTATAATTAACATGAATACACTTCTTAATTAAACTAATCACATAATCACATTGAACCTAAGCAAACCCATAGACTAATAAAGCTAATCAAATCAAATTAAATCAAATTAAATTAAATTAAGAAAGACTCTCATCAATTTAATATGTAATCAAATCAAATCTCATTCAACCTATTTAAATAAGATAAACTAGTTAACTATCCAATGTTTGAAATCAAAATACAAACCAAACTTTGATGATAAATGGATGAGATTAAAATAAATCCTAATTACAAAGAATCAAATTCAATTAAAATCAAAATAAAATCTCAATTAATCTAATCCAACAAACTACAAATAAATGAACCATAATCAAATCAAATAAGCATAAATTTATGTCACGTAACCATAATCAAAGAAAATAATTAAATATTAATTTAAAAAGATATTGAAATATCAAGATTTAATTAAACCAGAACATCTAATCTAAAATTAATCAATTAAAAACACATAAATTTAAACAAACTTAAACTTTATTAGAGATCAAGGATATTGAATTGTCAAGATTTAATTAAACCAAAGTAATTAATCTTAAAATAATCAATCGAAAACACATGGATTTAAAAAAAACTTAAACTTCATTAGATATTAAGGATATTGAATTATCAAGATTTAATTAAACTAAAAACATCTAATCTAAAATTAATCAATCAAAAGCACATGAATTTAAATAAACTTAAACTTCATTAGATATTAAGGATATTTAATTATCAAGATGTAATAATCCATTCACTTAATGTAATAAGCCTTCAACTATCTCAGATTTACTTGACCAAGGGAAAATCTACACATCCACAGGATGGATTCTCCAACCACATGGGTGGTTAATAAGATAGGGGGACTATTTATTTTGATAGTAACCCAAGTAGTGTCTAAATGGGTTTGGAAAGGATGTGATCCAAATATAGGGCCCATAGGGGTGGTGCTACTAGGGGCATTATCCTGAGCCCTTAAAAGGAAAGCCTATGGATGTATAGTGGCCAACTAAAGGAGAAAGCATAACAGACTTAAATTTTCCATGAGCGGTGTATCCTAAGGTGCGAAAACAAACCAACTAAAGGTGTATTCATTAGCATGAGTGGTGTATCCATTAGCATAATGAGAACCAACCAACCTAAGGTGCCTATCGATGTGCAATAATCAATATAGAGAGAAAGCATGTAGTCTTACAACTTTTGAAGCAGAACTGATCATCAGGATAATCTATCATCAGCGAGGTAGATGTTATTTGACCTAGAGCAACTACTAAGTGGGGAGCCCTTAGGAAAGACTGAACCTAGACTTGAAGGAGTCAAGAGGGAAGGAGCTGTTATGGGACTTAACCTAAATCTTAAATATACTCAACCCAGTTAGTGCAAAGAAGGCTAATCCAAGAAGAAAGCGTAGCACTCACATCCTCTTAAACAAAGCCAACATGAGGTAGCTTACCGGCCACGTAGTAATGCCTACCAAACTAACAATATGCTCGTCGGTGTGCAGTGGCCAAGTAAGGAAGAAAAGTGAAATAGACTTACATTCTCCAAAGTAAGAAGACCACTGGGGTGACAAACTAGTGAGTAGCATATGTGCCAACCTAGAGCATCGAGTGAGTGCCACTAGTATTATCTCAACTCAGTAGCCCGAGATAAAAGATATGTATTTATTTTATATGTTTGTGTGTAGTTTATGTTTGTGTTTTATTATGATGAAGGATAAGACGCACTTGGGTTCGTTACACCTACCCTAAACACGTTGTGGCTAATTCTCAAATAAAAATACTTTCAACATGGAAGAGATTGAATTTGAAATAGAATTTTCATTGATGGTAACTATTTTCAAACATGATTTATAATATTTCTTTAAGTACAACCCATTAATTGGAAGCATTAGGCGCTCTCCTTTTTGATTAATAAGCTGATAAGGTCCTCCTAGGTAGGCCTTCTCTATAGAAAATGGACCTTCCCAAGTGGGTCAAACTTACCTCCCATGTTATGATGGGCAACAATCAGTCTCCTTAGAACTAAAATAAGCTCTCCTACTTCAAAAACTCTAGGATGGACCAACTTTATGTGAGCTTAAATCATTTTAGCTTTGTACAACTTGAGATTTTAGCATGCCTACAGGAATCTCTCCTGAAAACCTTTGAGCTCTTCTAATAGAAACTTGGCATTCTGCTTTGTTATGATCTTGCTACCCATAATTATCCTTAGTGATGGGAGTTGTACTTCTAATGGTAGAATGGCTTCGGACCCACACACTAAGGAGAAAGGAGTAATCTGAGTTGGAGTTCTATATGTGGTGTAGTAGACCCACAAGGCTTCAACTAATTCCTCATGCCACTATGACTTGTTATTGTCGTGTCTTCTTCGATTTGGATCGAAGTTTTATTGAAGGCTTCGCTAAGTCTTTTTTCGTAGTTGATGGTAGAATATCTCCAATCTATGTTGTGTCACCTAGCAAAGTTATTGATCTCGTGCTCTTGAATGCGTACCATTATCGATATAATTCATGAAGGCACTCAACCTATATAATGATATGATTCCTAAAAATTGGAGCACATCGAAGTGACCTCTTTGAGTGAAATCACCTTTGCCCATTTGGAAAAGTACTCAGTACCAACTAAGATGAACCGATGACCCTTGGAAGAAGGATGATTAATCGGACCCAGTATGTGGGTACCTGAACACTCGAATGGCCATGAGGCCAATGAATGATGCTTAATGTTGGTTGGTTGGTGTAAGACTACACCATGTATTTGACATTGGTCATGTATTGTATCCATGCAATCTTTGATCATCGGAGTAGTATCCTTAATCTTGATCTTGGCTTTCATCTGACCGTGAGTTGGTTTTCACATAATCTGAGTGTATCATGATCTTATGGGCTTCATGCTTGTCTAAATAACGTAACCACATATGATCAAATGACGATAAGAAACCATCCATAAGAGCATAAAAAAGTGCTCTCTCCTTCATCTGATGGGCTTGGGACTTTTCTTGAGGTAGTTTACCTTTATTTAGGTAATCCATGAATGGTTGCCTCCAATCTAACTCCTCATCCTTCTTGGTAATGGAAACCTCCCCTTCAAGAGAGTACTTTTTGATGAGTTCAATATCAATAAAGGATAAGACTTGTCTATTTTGAATCTTTATTGATATGGACTTATCCTCCGACATGCCAACTCGAAAGTTTGGCTAAAGCATACACTATGATGTTCTCTCCATGAGGAATCTTATAAATGGTAACCTCTAGGGCCAACAACTCCTTGGTGTACTTATGGTAATGATGGAGCTTGGGCTTTATAACCTTATAGGACCCAGTGATTTGGTTAATAACTAGCTAAGAATCCTAGAAGATGTTAATGTTATGGATGCTTAGAGTAACTATTAACTCCACTATCAACTGAAAGTGTCATATTTGACTTCATTGTTGGTGCAAAGATTGGATGATGATGAGAATCTCATCACATCACACTTAACTTAGAACTAGTCCTACCTACTTTTTTTTGGAATAGTAGATTGTGATTCTTCTCCTCTTTGAGAAGAAGTCGTGCCATCAAAGTAGGTGAATGCTAGTATCCCTAAGTTCATGATTTATTCATTGGGGAGATCATCATTAAGCAGAAAGTTAGTAGTGTGCCGCTAAGAAATCTACTGCTTGTCCTTTCAATGGGTATAAAGGTAATGTTAAACTACGAGAGGATCATGGACCATCATCCCAACCATCCAGATTGCATCAATAGTGTCATGAGATACTGTAGTGGATTGATTCTAGAGATTAAGTTCATCTTATGAGGAAGCATGTAGTGATGTAGCTTTTAGGATGCAGATTAAAGCTAGGCAATGCTTTTTAATGGGTGGATAATTATCCTCAGTAAGGATTAGATGATCGCTAAGGTAGTAGAGTGTATTTTCCTTCCCTTCATCATTATCTTAGGCCAATAAAGCACCAAGGGAGTCATTTAACATAGTAGCATAAAGTATGAGCACCATGCATGGGATAGGGGTTGCATGAACAAATGAAGTCATCAAGTAATGCTTGATTTCTTCGAAGGCATGCCCACACTTCTCGATATGTTGGATATAAGGTGTCTTAGATATTCCAAATACCTTTGGAATAATCTGAGTTAAGTTAAACTTTCAAGGGGTGGCATTTCTAATATTGTCTTGATCTTCTCCAGATCG
The DNA here is from genome assembly GCA_021442155.1 of Cymbidium sinense. Lineage (NCBI taxonomy): Eukaryota > Viridiplantae > Streptophyta > Magnoliopsida > Asparagales > Orchidaceae > Cymbidium > Cymbidium sinense. Next base: position 60,868,200 of record CM038216.1, read on the forward strand.
ATTTTGATTCCCTGCTATCAGACAACAAACCCAAGGAATTTTCTTGAAGCTACTCCGAAAGCACACTTTAGGGGGTTCATTTTGAGGTGTCTTAACTTTCAAAACTATTCTCAAGTCAAAGAGATGGCCTTATTTTTCTCTACTTTTGACCACAAGATCATCAACATAGCACTTGACATGATGATGAATGAGTTCATCAAGAAGATATGTCATTAGTATGTAGACTGATTTTAAGGTTGAAAGGAATGACCTTATAGCAATAGATTACGATCACGGGTTCTAAAAGTAGTGTTTATTTCATCTTCAGGTGCCAACTTTATTTAGTTATATCCATATGAGCCATCCATGAAAGAGAAGGCTGCATGAGATGAGGTAATGTCCACCATCAACTCCGGGATTGATAGTGGAAATTCATCTTTAGGACATGCCTTATTTAAATCTCTAAAATCGAAGTATGTGTAAATTTGGCAATTCTTTTTTAAAATTGGATGATGTTGGCTAACCAGGTAGGTATTATTATTCTCAAATGAAGCCAATATTGATCATTTTCTTGACTTCACAAATGACCTGTTGTTTTATGTCTAATTGCAAGCATCTAGGAGCATACTTGATAGGGTTAGCACTAAGCTCTATTGCTTGTTTATGGATTGCTACATCATGAGCTAATCCAGGCATCTCTTCATAACTCCATGCAAAGTAGTCCTTAAACTCAATCAATAGCCTAACTAAGTCATTGGTTTCAATTTCATTCAACAAAGAACTGATGTATGTCGGGCGTGGATCTTCTTCAGTTCCTAAGTTTATTTTCTTGAGTTCATCGATGGTTGACTTGATCTCTTCTTCAAACTCTGGCAGTGCATCTTTGACATCAAAATCATCTGGTTCATCTGAAGTTTCTAAGCACAGCTCCTCATATGATTTAATGTGATCTGAAAAGAACCTATCAGATTCTAAATGATTGATGATGACTTAGTAGTAATTATCATCATCGACTGGACCCACTATACCGAATCCTAGTCCCTATCTTGATTGAGAGCTTTTGCATTTGTTCTTCCATATTCTTTCAAAGTAAGAATTGCTTTGACCAAGTATGTGGATTAGCCCTTTCTTTTTGAATTATGAACACAAGCCAAGTACCAATCAAAAGATAATTCTATTAAATCTTTATATGAATCATCCTAAAGTTGTACATCAACATCTTGTCTTGAGGATGATGCTCCCAGAAAGAACCTCTGAGTATTCACACCTGTGGATGACTTAGGGGCTTCATTAACTACCAACCCTCAACTTTTTGAGAGAAAAATGGGGTTAGAGCTAAGATTCCCAACTGATGCCTAATTATTTCACATATAGACTTGGATATACTTATGCTTTGCTTTGGAGCCTAGTCTTCATTGCTATTTGGCTCAAGTGTCACCTCCAAGGGAATCTACTATTGAGAAGAGCTTGTGCTAACCATATAAGACTCATCCTATGAACTAGATTCTAAGTCTATATGAGGGTTCCTCTGGGGACATATCTTCTTTAGGTGGCCAATAAAGATTTTCCACCCCTGGACCCTTTGAAATGGCCTCTTTCTCTACCGGTGGAGGTCGATCATCCTACCCATATGTTGAATGGAGTAACGAACTGTAGGAATTTAATATCGCTCCACTTCCTCCTCCAAGTCTATTTCCCTCCCTTTATTTTCTTTTTTTTTTCATTTTCTCTTTTCCTTTCTTTTTCTTATTTTCTTTCTTTTTCTTTTTTCTTTTTTTTCTTTTATTTTTAAACTTTGGCCAAGTTTGCGAGAATATACTTGTTGATTTTGAGGGAGGTAGTAAGTCGCATCCTCATATATGCCGACCTCGTGAATTGTAAATGGCTTGAGATCTCCTTTGACACAATAGATGATCCCACCTCTCACGAACTTCAAACACTGATGTAGAGAGGATGGAACTATATTATTCTCATGTATCCATGGTCTCCCAAGCAAAGTGTTGAAAGATGTATCCAGTCTATAATATGAAACTTGTCTTCATCTTCCAAATCATGTATCTCCAAGAGCAACACTATGGTGCCTAAGGCATGTTGACCTCACTTTTGGGGTGCAGATTCAATCTTCCCATCTTAGACTTAGGAGTATTTTAGACACTAAGACTTCCCTAAACATAAGACACTTCTAACAGTTAGGTAAACACTTAACCTAAACCAAACGACATAGAAGGTTTAACCATAGGATTAGGTTATACCTTAGGGATTAGGATTATCCACCTACCCTATAACCCAAATCCAATCCATGTTCACCTTCTCAAACCAAACTTGAAGTTCAATTCAAACATAAAATTTAAATCCAAATCCAAGCCCAAATTCCAAAACCAAATGATTGAAGCCCATGATCAAATCCAAACTTGAAACCCTTCCTAAGCCATATGAACTGTCCCATGGACTTAGCCAAATCTTAATCCACATCAATCCAAAATCAATTGATTTTCTTATAATCAATTTATATCTTCAATAATCTTCCTAAATATAAATCAAATCTACATTAAAATATCAAAACTAAATCAAATTAAATCAAATTAAATCAAATTAAATTAAAACCCTTCCTAAGCCATATGACTTATACCATGGACTTAGCCAAATCTTAATCCAAATTAATTCAAACTCAATTGATTTTCTCACAACTCAATCATCTTTTCAATCATATTCACAAATTTAAATGAAATATACATTTAAATCATCAAAACTAAATCAAACCAAATCAAAATCCAAACCTAAGCCACACATGACCCAACTCCATGGACTTACCCAAATTCCTTCATTCAAAAACCCAAATTCAATTGATTTTCTCATGAATCAATCATACCTTCAATCATATTTTCAAATATAAATGAAATTTATAATCATCAAGCCAAACCAAAATCAACCCAAGTCAAACCTAACTTAACCCTTTTGACTTGAAATGTTCAAATGAACCAAAACCCATTTGAACCCAAGTTACATACAATTGAATTTATATATCAATCCCAATATATAAAACTCAAATAAATCAAACTCAACCCAAAATCAAGCTAAACCCAATTTGTCCACTTGACCCAAAGTGGCCAATTTGACCTATTTGAGCTAAGTTCTAATCCCAAATTAGAATGAACCAACCCCATCAAAACCTCCCATCAAAATATAAACCAAATTGATTGCAACCAATGGCTCAAGTTCATTCCAAATTGATTGTTGAGCTTGACCAAAGCCATGTTGGACCCAATTGAACCCAATTGACCTACTTAGCCCAAATTGACCTAAAGTTTCAAGTTGGCCTAAATCAAAACCAAATCCAAATTAATTGAAACCAAAGCCTACAATAATCTTCAATTGGTCAACTAAACCCAAACCAACACCCAACCCAAGCTAATTTGACTAATTTGGTCAAATTGGTCAACTTAACCCATTTGACCCAAATGAATTCAAATGAGCCAAAATCAAATCTAAGCCAAACTAAACCAAACCAATTGAACCAAAACATCCCAAATGATCATATGAACTTGACCCAGCCCTTGGTTTGACCAAATTTGACCAATTGGTCAACTTGACCCAACCTAACCCAATTTGACCTAAATGAGTCAAACTGAGCCAAACCTAACCAAATCAACTCTGATTGACTTGAAATTTTGGCTAACCCATTTTGCTCATTTCAAATCTACCCAAATCAAATCTAATGCCAAATGATCATTATACTTTTGGTCAAGGCATCACATGAGACAAATCACCCATGTAAGTGGTCATTTTGTCACTTGGTGCTCTCCCAATGGTCCACCTAGGAACCTAGGACACTACCCAACCTAACCTTAGGGGTGGTTGGGTTGGCCATGACCCATGGAAGGTGAAATCACCTCACCCTCCCATTGGAGCATTTGAAACCCATAGACACCCATGATTTTTTTTGGTAGCCACTTCCACACCTTCAACCAACCCAAGCTGCCAACTCACCTCCATGCCACCCATGACTCCCTAAGATGGTCGGACGGCCACTAGAAGCCAAACCTGATCCCACCGTCTGATCAAGATGAAGGGGGTATACACCTCCTCATTTCCACTCAAATACACATAAAAAATCATTTCTCGTGAGCCATAAACCAAGATGAGCTGCTAGAGCCATTCCTAAGCTCCCAAGCTTGTTCCTCGATCAAAAATGCCATTCCCATCCACCCCGTAGACACTCCCATTTGACGACTTCCCATTTCTCCATCAAACTCAAATTAACTTTGCGCACCTTCCCCCTCGTCAGCAAGAATGAATCATCTCCTTAGCTTCTCGCAAGTGGGACTTGATCAAAGCCAAGCTCCAAATGGTCAGTTCATGGCCTTGAAGTGAACATCAAGGAAATCCAATTCGATCAACAGCTTCATCTCCACTAGATGAAGCTTCCTCAATCATTCAGTGGTCTTGAGCTCCGTGAGGTATGCTTCCAAAATTGATCCTTAGAAAAAAATGGGTTGGAGCTTTTTTGAAGAAAAATTGCATCTCATGTGATCTTGACCATTGGATCCCCTGTCGATGTCATGAAGGTGTGAGATCCTTTAGTTGATCCTCGAGTAAGCTTCGGATCAAAGCAATGGGTGGACTCCATTCTCCCTAACTCATGTGATGTTAGATCACACCCGTCCATTGCATCATAATACGATCATGATTAGATTTGCTAGATCGATCTAATTTAATCCTATTAAGATGTGGGATTAATCATAAATTTTTTATCTTAGATCAGATGGTGAATGAGAAAGTGCATCCACCACCACCACAAAGGTGTTGAGTCAGATAAGTTTTAAGTAGCCAATCCCATGATGCCACCTAGAAAATGTGCCACATGGCGCCAATAAGATTAGGCTTTAATTAGGCTTAATTAATCATTTTTAATGGATGGAACTTCTAGAAATCATAAAAAAGCATAGAGAAATAATAATACAAATATATACTCATTTTATAAGTATTTTAGAGGAGAATAAATTAAAAATGATCTTAAGAAAGGTTGAATAATAATCAAGGTTTAATTACAAAATTAACTAGCTTAATTACTCCTTAATTACCTGAGCAATTAATCCCAAATTTTGTGGGTTAATTTAATGGGATGACCTCTACCTCCCATAATTTTCTTGGGATTTATTGCTCACTTAATTAGAAAAATTAACTAATTAAACCTTAACTACTCTTTTAAGTTAATTAATGATTAATTAATCCCATGAAAAGTAATATATTGGTTAATTAAGTTTTTTAATCATTATTCAATAATAAGTGAACTAATGAATAGGGTTGGGAACCTTTTCCCTAAGTTCATTTCACCCTTTTTTAAAATGAATTAATTAAGATTTAACTAATTAGTTAAATCACTTAATCAAATTGAAATCATAATCACATCGAATTAAATGATGGGGTAGATCTTTGGGTGTTTAATAACCTAAAGGAGTTTAATGAAATTATGGTTAGTTACAGAAAACCGTAAGAGTAATTAATTAAGTCCCTTAATCTAATTAACTATTAATCATGAGCCAATTGCATTAGGCCCTTTTTATTTCTTAGGATCATTGCAAGTTTATTTTCCATGCATCATGTTAGATCATAATTATTTAGTTAATTACTTTAAGGTGACATAGGTAAGGGTAATTAATTCATCTAATTAAGGGTTCAACTTAATTAACACATAAAATCAACTTAATTACATTTCCTTAAATTAAATCAAATCACTAATGTGGGAATGGGTTTAAAACAACAAGTGATGATTTCTCTTCTCCTCTTTAAATCAAATCAAATCCAAAACTTAATTAATAAAGAAGCTTTGGTTTGCTTTAAATAATCTTATTTGATTTGATTGTCCTTAAAACTAGTTTGGTTGAAAGAATCACATGATTTGATTGTCCTCTTTCCAATCATGTTAAATTTTGTATGTCATTTGAATTCATGCATCCATCTTTTCAAAATCAAGTAAAATAAAATGGATTTCCTTTATGTAAGCTTGCATGTGTTGATTTAATTTAATATATGCATGGCTATTATCACTATTAAATCAAATATATTTTTAAAAGCTTATAAATGAATAATAATATGTGTTATGATGCTAGTTATAAATACATAAAAAATGCATGTGCTTATAGCTTAAGTGTATGAATGGTGAGTTATCTTTCCTCTATTCAAGTGTTGATTTATATAAGATTGAATTATAGTGGGTATATAGTCTGCACATCTTGAGAACATGAGGCTTTAGCTAGCCCCAAAGAGGCCATTTGATTACCTCACTTTCATGGTTAACAATGGCACATACCCATTTTATTTTATTCTTATGTATTTCAACATTAGAATTTGGATAGAGCTTTAATTCATATATTTATAAATGATTCAATCAAAAAATATACAATCTTTGCATTTCTTTCCCTCATTTATGTATGCATCCATGTGTGTCAAAGAAAAGCAAGTATGTAGTCTAGACATTCTAGGAATACGAGCCTTCAGTTAGCCCCAAGCAGGTCATCTAATTACCACACTTCCCTAGTTTAGTAATGACACATACTTTTCTATATCTTTGTACATGTATATGCATATGTGATTAGTGAATGAAAATCACATTTTACATTAAAATTGCAAACATTCATAATTGACTAAGTGGTTGAATTAATTAGCCATATGATTTGGAGCTTACTTCCTATGTTGATGTATATGAGTTTACATATGTTTGAATGCAAATGGGTAAATATTTTGGACATTCCGAGAATACGAGATTTTAGCTAACTCCAAAGAGGTCAATTGATTACCTCACTTCCCTGGTTTAACAATGGCACATGCTTATTTAATTTCATTCTTATTTCTTTTTTTATAAGAATTTGGATAAAGTTTTAAATTAATATGTTTAAATAATTCAATTAGATAAAATATAAATTTTAAACATACACATACATTCATCAATTATGTGTGCTAAAATATGTTTCATGTATAGATACACTTAGGATTAAATCATATGAATGTTACATGTGGGGGAAAGGAATGATTTAATATATGTCATGTGGTAGTAATTCAATTAAATTATTCTTAAGATGCCTTTTATTTTGAATAGGATTATTTAAAGTGAACCTAAACTTAGGATTAAATAAATCATTTAATAAGCCTTTCACTAAAGGAACTAAATCAAATTAATATACTTTAGAAAGTGACTTATGGTAGGGATGAAAGAGGGCAATCCTCTTTTCCTCTCTTTATTACACTTAGTGGCTAATTGTAAATAAAATGAAACAAAAGGAAACATAAATTAAAATTCTCAAATCAATTAAACTACTTCAAGTGAAATCAACCTTTCATGTTAAATTGAATCCTTCTACACTTAGAAAATACAACACTAATGCCTAACAACACTTACCACACAATCCTTAATACACACATTAGAATTAAGTCACCACTTCTAGTTCTAAGTTAGGATGGTGTATGATGTGATGTATGTTTTGTTTTATGATGTATTATTTTAGATTAAATGTTAGGGTGTATGCTTTGTAAACTAGATGATAGGCCAATATTAGCCTAATCATGTTTTTTGCATGGGATTATGCTTAATGGATGCTTAAAATAAATGTGAATGCTCTTTTTTTGAAGGTTGCTTAAATCCTTAAGCATAATCCAAGTTAGGATGTGGGCTTAATTACCCATGTGTAGGGTGCTAAGTCCAAATTACAAATACAATTGCTTGGGATTATATGTATATTTAGCTAACCTCTATTTTGCAAGTGTAGTTAAATTTACTTTTCCCTCATAAATGTAATTTTTATAATAGGAATTACCATTAGTACTATGGGGGATTAGGATGAGTAGTGGCCAAAAGGCTTTGTCCTAGGGTGCCCTATGATGTCTTTGAAGCAAACACCATCCAAATCAAAGAAGGAACCAAATCCAAAATGGAGATATAAAAAAAGAAGACCCCCATAGCATTTAATACAATTACAATTATTCTTTCCTATTCTAGGTTGTATAAGGGTAGAGCTCGACTACCCATCTTTTCTCTCTTTGGGTTGTCTGGCGGTACTGCCGACCTTTTATTCTTTATAGTTTATATAATTGTTAGATGTTATGTTTACATTGTGCATTAGGATGGCATGTTTTTCATAGTTTCTAAAATGATTGATGCTTTAATGGGTGGCTTAGATATGATTAGGCTCTTAGGATAAAAATAACTTTTCTACCCAACTAATTACTCATAACTAAATTTTAAACAACTCATAACCTCATCATAAAGCCTAAGAGATAAATAAGATAATTAAAAGATTTAGCAACCCCTTAGTTGTATGGTTGTATGTTTCACATCATGCATTCATATTCTTTCTCCCTTGAACATGAAGGATCTCCATTTTTGCATGATAGGAATGCCTGACCTGTGAGGGCATCGGTGGAGAACACCTTCTTCCTTAATTTGACCAATAACCTATTTCATCATGCATTTAGGCATAAGAAATCCTAAAGCTCTGTCAAAATGATGTGTCTAAACCGAAATAAAATTTGAAAAGATTTTGCATCTATATATTAAAGTCATGCTCATACCTCATGCTCTAGTCTCTTAGGAGCGTGTTTAGGACTTTAGTCTCTTTTTAATTAAATAACTACCTTAGCTATCTTGCAATTCATAGAACCAGACTACATGGTTTTAAAATCGGAGGAGGAGTTAGCTAACTGCCACTCCAGGTAGTTATAAGTCCAGAAGTCGGTCAACTTCTGTGGCTTGGGCCTAGATGATTTGTCAGGAAATGGCAACTATTTGGCTTCCTCTTGTAGGCTAGGTGCTTTATTGATTAATTTCTTGAATGTTTTGATGGTAAAGTCCTTAAGCATGAAAGTGACCGAGTCTTGGATATTCTTGAGTAGAATCTCAATGGCATGTTGTTCGGATAATTGTGGTTCGCATTTCATGTTCAGGTTGTGCCACTTGAGAATGCAATCAGCAAGGGAATCATTGAGTTTTGTTTCTACAATGAGTCGCCTCTCACCCTCTGAGCTCCAGCAAACCTTTTGATGAAGAGGTCTTCCAACTCAAAGTATTCACCCATTAGGCGGTTGTGTACCAATCAAATGCAACACGGCAACTAATGAAAAGATAGAAGAGGAGTGCGATGCTGCCACCGGTGTTGCAACATCCAGCTCTAAAGTGTGCAATGTGTTATTGTGAGCTCCCACTACCATCAAAGATCTTAAAGGTTGGTGGCACAAAACCCTAAATAAAATAAAAATTAAATAAAACCTAAACCAAAAAAATAAACCTAAAAATAAATAAAAAATAAAACCTAAACCCTAAACTAAAAAAAAAAACTGAAACATAAAATAAACAAAATAAATTAAACCTATACCTAAACTAAAATAAATAAAACTAAAATAAATAAAACCTAAACCTAAACCCTAAACAAAATAAAATAAAATAAACTAAAAATAAACCTAAACATAAATTAAAAATAATCTTATAAAAAGCTAAAAAAATACATAAACCCTAAACTTAAAAAAATAAAACCTAAACCTAAAAAATAAAATATAAATAAAACTAAACAAAAACCAAAACCTAAAACTAACCAATAAACTAAAATAAAACCAAAATTAAAATAAAATAACAAAAAATAAATAAACTAAACTAAATAAAAAAATAAACCTAAATAAAAATAAAAAATAAATAAATAAACCTAAAACTACCAGTTTACCTAATTTTAAAGAAAAAATCATAAACCCTAAACCCTAAATCCTAAACCCTAAACCCTAAACCTGCAACCCTAAACCATAAACCCTAAACCTAAACCCTAAACTCTAAACCTCCCTAAACCCTACCCTAACCTAAACTAACCATAACCCTAACCCACCTAAAACCCACCCATAACCTAAACCCTAAAGCTAAACTTAAACCTAAACACCAAACCCTAAACTAAACCTGACCCTAAACCTACACTAAACTACTAAACCCTAAACCCACTTACCCAAACCTAAAAACATAAACTAAAAATAAATAAATAAAAGAAAAAACCAAACATAAATATATAAAATAAAATAAAAATAAACTAAACTAAATCCTAAACTAATCTAAAATAAAATAAAATAATAATAAAATAAATAATAAAATAAACTATATATAATAATAAAACCTAAATTGATAAAATAAAATAAACCTAAGAATAAAAACCCAACAAAATAAAAACTTAACGTAAATTAAAATAAAGTAAACCTAATATAAAATAAAATAAAAACTAAATAAAACCTAAATCAAAAATAAACCTAAAATAAAACCTAAAAATAATAAAATAATAAAACCCAAACCCTAAACTAAAATAAAATCTAATCCTATAATAAAATATAAAACAAAATAAAATAAACCTAAACCTAAATTAAAATAAACTAAACTAAAGTAAATTAAACCTTGTCCTAAATCCTAAACTAAATAAAATAAAATGAACTAAAAATAAACCTAAGCTTGAACTAAAAAATAAAACCTAAAGATAAACCTAAAATAAAAACCTAAAACCTAAACCCTAAACCCTAAACCCTAAAAAGCTTAAAACATAAACCTAAACTAAATAAAACTTATAAATAAAATAAATATGAAAACTTAAACAAAAATAAAATGAAAAAATAAAATAAAATAAAAACATAAACTAAAACCTAAACCTAAACCAAACCTAAAAAGAAAATAAAATAAAAACTAAAATAAAATAAAATCCTAAACAAAAGTAAAAAAAATCTAAATAAAATAAAAACTAAACCTAAATTAAAAATATGATAAACCTAAAATAAAATAAATAAATAAACTAAATAAAAACCTAACCTTAAAAAATGAACCTAAAACTAAATAAAAAACAAAACCTAAATCCTTAAGTAAAAAAAAACCTAAACCTAAAATAAACCTAAACCTAAACAAAGATAAATAAAAAGAAAATAAATAAAACCTAAACCTAAACTAAAAATAAACTAAACCTAAACCTAAACCAAAACTAAATAAAAAATAAACTAAAAATTAACCTAAACTTAAACTAAAAAAATATACCTAAAAATAAATATAAAACCTTAAACCTAAAAAATAACATAAAAATAAAACTAAATAAAACACAACCTAAACCTAAAAAAACTAAAATAAATAAACCTAAAATAAATAAACTAAACTAAATAAAAATAAAATAAACTTAAATAAAAAAAAAAGAAAATAAACTAAAATAAATAAAAAATAAACTAAATAAACCTAAACTTACTTATTTAGTTAATTTTAAAAAAATAATAAAAATAAAATAACAAATAAAGAAAACCCTAAACCCAAAACCTTAAACCTAAACCTAAACAAACCCTAAATCCTAAATCTTAAACCAAAAACCATCCCTAAAATCTACAACCCTAAACCCTAAACTCTAAACCCTAAACTCTAAACCTAAACACTAAACCCTAAACCATAAAAACCTGAAAACCTAAACCTAAATAAAATAAAACATAAAAAATAAGATAAATAAAAAACATAAACCTAAATAAAATAAAATATTAAATAAAATAAAAATGTAAACTAAAACCTAAACCTAAACGTAAACGTTAACCTAAACCAAAAACTGAAAAAAAAATAAAATAAAATAAATAAAAACCTATAAAAAATAAAAATTAAAATAAACCTTAAAATAAAAACTAAAACCTAAATCAAAACTAAATGTAAAATAAAAATAAAATAAACAAAAAATAAAAACTAAATAAAAACATAAATCTAAAAGCAACCTAAAAATAAAAAAAATAAAAACTAAACCCTAAACAAAAAAAAAAACCTAAGCCTAAAATAAACAATATAAAATAAACCTAAACCTAAATTAAAATAAACTAAACTAAAATAAATATAACCTAAACCCAAACTTAAAATAAACTAAGCCTAAACCCTAAACTAAATAAAATAAAATAAACTAAAAATAAACCTAGACATAAACTAAAATATAAAACCTAAAATTAAACCTAAAATAAAAACCAAAAAGATAAAGCTAAAAAAATGAAATAAAAACTAAAAAAAAAAATTAAAATAAAATCTAAACTAAAAATAAAATAAAAGTAAAATAAACTAAAAAAAATAAACATAAACTTAAAACCTAAACCTAAAAAATAAACTAACATAAAAATAAAAAATAAAATAAATAAACCTAACATAAACAAAAGATAATTTAAAAAAACTAAATTAACCTAAACCTACCAGCTTACTTAATTTTTTCTAAAATAAAATCCCTAAACAATAAAACCTAAACCCTAAATCCTAAACCCTAAACCCTAAAACTAACCATAAACCCTAAACCTCAACCTAAAACCTCAAACCTTAACCTAAAACCCCTCACCCAAACCCTAAACCAACCCTAACCCTAACCTCATAATCCTAAGTCTAAAAACTTTAAACCCTAAAGCCTAAACACTAAACCCTAAATTCTAATCTCTAAATCCTAACCCTAAACCGTAAAACTGAAAACCATAAACCCTAAACCATAAACCTTAAACCCTAGACCCTCAAAACATAAAAACATAAACTAAATAAAACTTAAAAATAAAATGAACAAAAAAACCTAAACCTAAATAAAAAATTATAATATAATAAAAACCTAAAATATAAAATAAAAATAAAGTAAAATAAATTAAAGAAAAACCTAAACTAAATTAAAAAATACAAAAAACCTAAGATTTAAAAGCCTTAATAAAATAAAAACTAAATATAAAAAATAAAATAAACCTAAAATATAATAAAATAATAATAGAATAAAATCCTAACACTAGGAAATACAACTAAAAATAAAACCTAAAAATAAATAAGAAATAAAACCCAAACCCTAAACTAAAAAAAAAAATTAAACCTAAAATAAAAATAATATAACCAAAATAAAATAAACTAAAACCTAAACTAAATTAAAAAGCAAAACTAAACCACAAACCTAAACTCTAAACCTAAACCTAAAGTAACTAAATAAATTAAAGAAATAAACCTAAATGTAAAACACGATAAACTGAAACTAAATCTAAGCAGCCAGAATGGGAATTTGTTGGTGGGAACAATCACTGCTCAGGCTCAGATCTGGTGGAGGCTGAGGCGCGCATCAATGGTGATGGGGGATCTAGAGGTGTTAGTGGATATGGTGGTGGTGGTCGGAGAAGTGGTTGTTATGGAGGAGGTAGAGTGACAGCGGCTACAACCATGGTGGTGGCAGAGGAAGAGATCTGGGATATGATGGCGGATTCTACTACTCGAGAGGTCAGGGTGGCTTTGATGGGAACTAGAGAAATTAAAGAACGGTCGATCTGATCATCTGCTTATGGAATTGTGTCTTTGTTGTAAAGATTGTTCTAGTTATCTAGATTTTTTGAATTGGTCTATGCATGCTCATTTTTTATCTATGTTGTGGCTTATGTCTTAGAAAACTTGGTGTGTTACTTGGTTGATGAAATCAAAAAGAATAAATGTTGAATATGAATTTATTCTCTATTTAAAAAAACCAAAAACACTAAACCCTAAATAAAAACTTGAACCCATGAACTACAACCTAAACCATAAACCTTAAACCCTAAAAACCCTAAACCCTAAACCCTAAAAACCAAAACACGTAACCCTAAAACTAAAACCCTAAACCCTAAACCCTAAACACTAAACCCTCAATTAACCTTAAACACTAAACCCTAAAATATAAAAACCTAAACATAAACTAAATACAACTTAAAAATAACATAAATAAATAAACCTACACTAAAATAAAATAATAAAATAAAATAAAATTAAAACCTAAACTAAACACTAAACTAAAACCTAAACTTAAAAAGAAAATAAAATCTAAATTAAAATAAAATAAAGAAAAATCTAAAATAAAGTGAAAAAAATAAAAAACCTTAATAAAATAAAAACTAAACGTAAAATAAAAATAAAATAAACCAAAAATAAAATAATTTAAAACCAAATAAAAATCCAAATAGAAAAATAAGATCTAAAAATAGAACCAAAACCGTAAACTAAAAAAAAAACCTAAACCTAAATAAAAATAAAATTAACCTAAACCTAAACTTTAATAAATTAAACTAAAATAAAAATAACCTAGACCTAAACCTAAAATAAACTAAACCTAAACCTAAACTTAAACACTAAATAAAATAAAATAAAATTAAATTAAACCTAAACATAAACTAAAAAATAAAACCTAAAAATAAACCTAAAGTAAAATCCTAAAACCTAAACCTAAGAAAATAAAATAAAAACCTAATCCTAAACCTAAAAAATAAGAAATAATACATAAACTAAAAAAATAAAATAAAAATAAAACTAAACTAAATAAATAAAGCTAAACCTAAATAATAAACTAAAAAAAAACCTAAACCAAAATAAATAAACCTAAAATAAATAAATTAAACTAAATAAAAATAAAAATAAAGCTAAATAAAAAAAACTAAAATAAATAAAAAATAAACCAAATAAACTAAATAAACATAAACCAACTATTTTACATTTTTTTTAAAAAAAATAACAAAATAAAAAAAACAAAAAAAACTTTAGTCCTAATCCCAAAACCCTAAACCTTAAATCCTGAACTATCAACCTACAATCGTAAACCCTAAACTGTAAACCCTAAACCTTAAAATCCAAAACCCTAAACCCAAAACTCTAAAGCCTAAAGCCTAAACCCTAAACCATAAAACCTTAATTCCTAAACCCTAAACCCTAAACCCTAAACCCTAAAACCTACAACCCTAATCCCTAAACCTTAAACCCCAAATCTTAATCCTAAATCTTAAACCCCAAATCATAAACTTTAAACCCTAAACCCTAAAAACCTAAAAGCCTAAAAACCTAATCCAAAACTAAGCAAAACCTAAAAATAAAATAAATAAATGAAACCAAAATGTAAATAAAATAAAATAATTAAATAAAATAAAAACCTAAACTAAAACCAAAACCTAAACTTAAACATAAACCTAAACCTAAACCAAAACCTAAACCTAAATGTAAAAATAAAATAACATAAAAAATAAAAACTAAATTAAAATAAAATAAATAAAAAACTAAACTGAACTAAAAAAATAAAATAAACCTAAAAATAAAAAACCTAAATAAAATAAGCACTAAACGTCAAATAAAAATAAAATAAACCTAAAATAAATAGATAAATAAGCAATTAAATAAAAATGAAAACCAAAAAATAAACCTAAAAAATAAAACTTAAAATTAAATAAAAACTAAAACCTAAACCGTAAATTAAAAGAAACATAAACCTATACTAAACAAAATAAACCTAAACCTAAACCTAAACTAAAAAAACTAAAATAAATAAAACCTAAATCTAAACATAAAATAAACTAAACCTAAACCCTAAATTAAATAAAATAAAATAAACTAAAAAGAAACCTAAACCTAAACAAAAACATAAAACCTAAAAATAAACCTAAAATAAAAACCAAAAACCTAAACCTAAAAAATAAAATAAAAAGCTAAACCTAAACCTAAAAATAAAAAATAAAACCTAAACCTAAAAAATAAAATAAAAATAAAACTAAACTAAATTATAAGCATAAACCTAAACCTAAACCTAAAAAATAAACTAAATTAAAAAACCTAAACTAAAATAAATAAACCTAAAGTCAATATAATAAACTAACTAAAAATAAAAAATAAACCTAAGTAAAAATAAAGAATAAAATAAACTAAAAAAATAAAAAATAAACTAAATAAAACTGAACCTATTAGTTTACTTGGTTTTTTTTAAAATAAAAACCATATACCGTAAACCCTAAATCTTAAACCCTAAACCCTAAACCCTAAACCCTAGATCATAAAACTAACCATAAATCCTAAACCCAAAACCTACAGCCTTAAACTTAAAAAACCATAAACCCTAAACCCTAAACCCTAAAAAACCCTAAACCCATAAAACCCTAGACCTTAATGCCTAAACACTAAACCCCAATCCCTAAACCCTAAACCCTAAACCCTAACCCTAAACATTAAACCTTAAACCCTAAATGATAAACCCTAACCCTAAACCCAAAAACCTAAACCTAAAATTAAAGAAACTAAATAAATTAAGAAATAAGCCTAAATCCTAAACCCTAAACTAACACAAAACCCTAAGAATGGGCATAACCTTGACGATAGGAACATCATCATCAACTAGGCTCAATCTAGACCTGGCACTAGAGGTGAAGGAAGTGGCGACAGTTATCATTGTAGTGATGTGGGATCTTGAGAGGCTGGTGGATATTGAGGAGGTGGTCACAGCAGTGGTGGTTTCGAAGGCAAGAGGAGTGAACTAGGTTACAGCAGTGGTGGTGGTCGAGGGAGAGATTGGATATGATCCCGCCGCCGAGAGGTGGGGTGGTTCGATGGGAACTGAGAAAATGAAGAATGGTCAATCGACCTTATAGACTGGCTTTATAATGGAGATGGTTGAAGTTATCTAGGGCTTTTGATTTAAGCTTGCTCATTTTTTATCTATATTGTCCAATGTGTCTTAGAAAACTTGGTATGTTTCTTGGTTGATGAAATTGAAAAGAAGAATTGCTGAATTTGAATTTGATCTCTATTAAAAAAACCAAAAACCTTAAACCCTAAACTAAAACCAGAACCCTAGACTTAAAACGTAAACCTTAAAAACCCTAAACCCTAAATCCTAAAACCTAAACCCTAAACCCTAACCCTAAACCCTAAACCCCAAACCTTATACCCTCAACTAATCGTAAGCCCTAAACCCTAATTCCTAAACCCTAAGAAGCTAAAATCCTAAATTTAAACTAATTAAAACCTTAAATAAAAGAAATTAAAAGCCTAAACAAAAATAAAATTAAAAAAGAAAATAAAATAAAAACCTAAACTAAAACCTAAACCTAAACCTAAACCTAAAAATAAAAAAAAATAATAAATGAAAACCTCAACTAAAGTAAAAAATAAAAATCCTAAATAAAATAAATACTAAACCAAAAAATAAAAATAAAATAAAACTAAAATAAAAGAAACTAAAACTAAATAAAAACCAAAACCTAAAAAATAAACCTAAGAATAAAACTTAAAAATAAATTAAAAATAAAACCTAAACCCTAAACTAAAAAAAAAACCTAAACCTAAAGTAAAAAATAAATAAAGATAAACCTAAACTATATAAACTAAACTAAAATAAATAAAACCAAAACCTAAACCTAAAATAAACTAAACCTAAACTTAAACCCTAAATAAAATAAAATAAACTAAAAGTAAACCTAAACCTAAACTAAAAAATAAAATCTAAAAATAAACCTAAAATAAAAACCTAAAACCTAAACCTAAAAAAATAAAATAAAAACCAATACCTAAACCAAAAATATAAGAAATAAAACTTAAACCTATAAAATAAAATAAAAAATAAAACTAAACAAAAAATAGTCCTAAACTTAAACCCTAAACTATAATATAAAACCTAAACTACAATAAATAAACTAAAAATAAATAAACTACAATAAGTAAAAATAAAAATAATCTTAAATAAAATAAACTAAATAAACCAAATAAACGTAAGCCTCTGAATTTACTTAATTTAAAAAAAAATAAAAAAAAAATCAAAAAATTAAAAAAACCATAACCCTGAACCATAAACTCTAAAACTAACCCTAAACCCTGAACCATAAACCTATAACCTTAAACCCTAAACCTAAAACCTTAAAACCCTAAACACTAAACCCTAAACCTTAAACCTTAAACCCTAAAGCCTAAAACCTAAACCCTATATCCTAAAACCTACAACTCTAAACCCTAAACAATAAACCTCAAACCCTAAACCCTAAACCCTAAACCCTAAACACTATATACCTATACCTAAACTAAATAAAACCTAAAAATAAAAAATAAAAAAAAAATCTAAACTTACATAAAATAATAAAATAAAATAAATAAAAATCTAAACCTAAATTTAAACCTAAACCTAAAAAATAAAATAAAAAAAATAAAAACTAAACTAAATAAAATAAGTACAAATCTAAACTATGCTAAAAAAATAGAATAAACCTAATAATAAAAAAAGCTTTAATAAAATAAAAATAAAATAAACCAAAAATAAATTAAAATAAAACTAAATAAAAACCTAAACCTAAACTAAAATAAACAAAATAAAATAAACCTAAACCTAAACTAAAATAAACTAATTAAAATAAATAAAACCTAAACTTAAACCTAAACCTAAAATAAACTAAACCTAAACCATAAACTAAATAAATTAAAATAAACTAAAAATGTAGCTTATCCTAAACTAAAAAAATAAAACCTAAAACCTAAACCAAAAAATAAAATAAAAACCTAAACATAAACCTAAATATAAATAAATAAATCATAAACCTAAAAAATAAAATAAAAAGAAAACTAAAGTAAAAATAAGCATAAACCTAAACTTAAGCCTAAAAAATAATGTAAAATAAAAAACCTAAACTAAAATAAATAAACCTAAAATAAATAAACTAAATTAAATAAAAATAAAAAATAAACCTAAGTAAAAATAAATAAAATAAACTAAAATAAATTAAAAATAAACTAAATAAAGTTAAACCTCTAGGTTTACTTAATTTTTTGTAAAAAAACTCAAAACCCTAAACCCTAAATAGTAAATTCTTAACCCTAAACCCTAAACCGTAAATCCTAAACCCTAAACCCTAAACCCTAAATGTTAAACCTACAACGATAAACCCTAAACCCTAAACCCTAAACCCTAAAAAACCCTGAACCTTAAACCCTAAACAAACCCTAAACCTTAAACCCTAAACCCTAAATTAACTCTAAACCCTAAACTAACCTTAAACCCTAAACCCTAAACTAACCCTAAACCCTAAAAATGGGCAGAACCTTGATTGTAGGAACATCACCGTCAACTAGGCTCAATCAATGTCTAGCGGTTGAGGCTTAAGTGGAGGCGATGGTTATCACAGTGGTGGTGGGGGATCTGGAGGTGCTGTTGGATATTGAGGTGGTGGTCGGAGCAGTGGTGGTTATGTAGGCAGGAAGAGCGATAGAGGTTACTGTCGTGGTGGTGCCAATCATATGATGGCAGATCTCGTTACTCGAGGGGTGAGGGTGCTTCTGATGGGACCTAGAGAAACTGAAGAATGGCCAATCCAATCTATTGCTTATGGAACTATCTCTTTCTCTAAGGTTTTTGATTAGCTCTATGGGTGCTCATTTTATATATATGTCATCACTTTTATCTTAGAAAACATGGGGAGCTACTTGGTTGATGAAATCGAAAAGAAGAAATGTTGAATCTAAATTTGTTCTTTATTAAAAAAAACTTTAAACCATAAACCCTAAACTAAAATTTAAACCCTAACCCTAAAACCAAAAACCTACAACCTAAACCCTAAACCCTAAACCCTAACCCAAAACCTTAAACCTAAAAAACCCTAAACCTTAAACCTAAAAAACTCTAAACCTTAAGCATTAAACCTAAACCCTAAACCATAAACCTTAAACCCTAAACCTTAAACCCTAAACCCTAAACCCAAAATCCTAAACTCTAAACCCTATAACCATAAAACCTAAACCCCAAAACCTACAACTCTAAACTCTAAACCCTAAACCTTAAACCCTAAACCCTAAACCCTAAACCCTAAACCTTAAACTAACCCTAAACCCTAAACCTTGAATAAAGATGTTATTAGTAGTAGATTGAAAGAATGACCTAATCTTAACATAGTTATGGTAATTAAAGAAAATGTCTTCAAGAGAGTTTTCCTTGATTATTACAGATTTGAATAACCTAAACCCTAACCATAAATCATATTATAATATTATATATTGTAGTATAATGTAGAATCATATATTTGAGCATGTAGTAATGTGCTTTTAGATGTTAAAGATGTTTTGAAATGTTTAGTATATTATGGTATTTTGCCCTATAGTCTATATTAATATAAATCATAAAATATTGATTTAATAAATTAGATGATAAAATTTGTTAAATTTGAAGTGGGAATTACATTATAGAACCAAAGGTGAGCTACTCCACTTGTAGTCTTAAAAGTAAGGTTTTAGGTGTGCTACCCTAAAACCCTAAACTAAAACTTGAACCCTAGACTTAAAACCTCAACCTAAACCCTAAACCCTAAAAACCATAAACCTAAATCCTAAACCCTAAACCATAAAACCCAAAACCCTAAACCCTAAAAACCAAAAAACCTAAACATAAACTAAATAAAACCTAAAATAAAATAAATAAAAAAACCTAAAACAAAATAAAATAAAAAAATAAAATAAAATGAAACCTAATCTAAAACCTAAAGCTAAACATAAAAAGAACATAAAATAAAATAAAACTAAAATAAAATAAATAAAAACCTAAGCTAAACTAAAAAAGAAAAAACTTAAAACAATTAAAAACTAAATCTAAATAAAAATAAAATAAAGCTAAAATAAAATAAATTAATTTAAATAAAAACCTAAACCTAAAAATAAATAAAACATAAAAAACCTAAACCTTAAATTAAAAGAAAACCTAAACATAAAATAAATATAAAATAAACATAAACTTAAACATAAACTAAAATAACTAAACCAAAATAAATAAAACCTTAACCTAAACCTAAACGTAAACCGAAACCCTAAATAAAATAAAATAAATTAAAAATAAACCTAAACCTAAACTAAAAAAATAAACCTAAAAATAAATCTAAAACCTAAACCCAAAAAATAAAATAAAAACTTAAACTAAAACCTAAATATAAAAAATAAAACTTAAGCATGGAAAATAAAATAAAAATAAAACAACACTAAATAAGTAAACCTATATCTAAACCTAAAAAAAATAAACTAAAATAAAAAGTCTTAATGAAAATAAATATACCTAAAATAAATAAACTAAACTAAAAAAAAAGAAAATATACCTAAATAAAATAAAAAATTATAATAAATAAAAATAAATAAATAAAACTTTATAAACTAAATGAACCTACGACAAAAATAAATAAACCTAAAATAAATAAACTAAACCAAATAAAAATAAAAAATCAGCCTAAATAAAAATAAATAAATAAAATAAATAAAAAGTAAACTAAATAAACTAAATAAACCTAAATCTACCGGTTTACTTAACTTTTTGTACAAAAAACCCATAAACGCTAAACCTTAAACCATAAACCCTATATCCTAAACCCTAAACCCTAATTCCTAAAACTAACCCTGAACCTACAACCCTAAAACTACAAGTTTAAACCCTAAATCCTAAACTAACACTAAACCCTAAAACATAAACCCTAAACCCAAAACCCAAAATAATAAACCTTTAAACCCTATACCCTAAACCATAAAAACCTTAAACCCTAAAGCCTAAACCTCGAACCCTAAACTAACCCTATACCCTAAACCCTAAACCCTAACCCTAATAGTATAACCCCAAATCCTAAAACCCTAAACCCTAATCTTAAACCCTAAAATCATAAACCCAAAACCCAAAACCCTAACCCTAAACCCCAAACTCTAAAACTAAACCTAAAGTAACAAAATAAATTAAAAATAAACCTAACCCTAAAACCTAATAAACCTAAACCTTAAGAATGGGCTGAACATTGATGGCATGAACATCACCGTTAACCAGGCTCAGTCTAGGTCTGATGGTGGAGACGAAGGTGGAGGCGACAGTCAACACAGTGGTGGTGGTGGATCTGGAGGTGCTGGTGGATATGGAGGCGAGAGGTTACAACCATGGTGGTGGTGGAAGGGAGAGATGGGGGATATCACTGTGGATCCCGTAACTCAAGAGGTCATGGTGGTTCTGATGGGAACTGGAGAAATTGAAGAATGATCGATCTGATCTACTGCTTATGGAACCCTGACTTTACATTAGAGACGGTTCTAATTATCTAGGCTTTTTGATTTGCTCTAGGCATGCTCATTTTTTATTTGTGTCATCGCTTGTGTCTTAGAAAACTTGGTGTGTTACTTGGTTGATGAAATTGAAAAGAAGAAATATTGAATTTGAATTTGTTCATTGTTAAGAAAAAAAATAAAAACCTTAAACCCTAAACTAAAACCATAACCCTAGACCTAAAACCGAAACCCAAAACCCTAAAAACCCTAAACCCTAAACCATAAACCCTAAAACCCTAAACCATAAACCGTAAACCCTGAACCACTAAACCCTAAACCCTAAACCCTAAGCCCAAAACTACAAACCCTAAACCCTAAACCCTCAGCTAAACCTAAACCCTAAACCCTAAAAAGCTAAAAAACTAAACCAAAACTAAATAAAACCTAATAATAAAATAAATAAATAAACCTAAACCAAAATAAAATAATAAAATAAAATATAATAAAAACCTAAACTTAAACCTAAAAAGAAAATAAAAAAGTAAAAACTAAACTAAATTATAATAAATAAAAACCAAGACTAAACCAAAAAAATAAAAAACCTAAATAAAATAGAAACTGAACCTAAAATTAAAATAAATTAATCCTAAAATAAAATAAAATAAAAAGTAAATAAAAACCTAAACCTAAAAATAAAACCTCAAAATAAATAAAAAATAAAACTTAAGCCCTAAACTTTAAAAAAACCTAAACCTAAAATAAAAATAAAATAAACTTAAACTTAAACATAAATTAAAATAAACTAAACTAAAATAAAGTAAACCTAAACCGAAACTAAACTTAAACCCTAAATAAAATAAAATAAATTAAAAATAAACCTAACCCAAAACTAAAAAATAAAACCTAAGAATAAACCTATAATAAAAACCTAAACCCTAAACTTAGAAAATAAAAATAAAACATAAACCTAAACGTAAAAATAAAAAATAAAACCTAAACATGAAAAATAAAATAAAAATAAAACTAAACTAAAAAATAGACCTAAACCTAGCCCTAAAAAATAAACTATAATAAAAAATCTTAACTAAAATAAATAAACCTAAAATAAAATAAAAATGAGCTTAAATAAAATAACAAAATAAAATAAACTAAAACAAATAAAAAATAAACTAAATAAACCTAAACCTACGACTTTACTTAATTTTTTTAAAAAAAACCCTAACCCTAAATCGTAGACCCTAAATCTTAAAACGCTAAACTATAAACCCTAAACTCTAAAGCCTAAACCCTAAGTCCTAAACACTAAAACCCTAAACCTCAAACCGTAAACCATAAAACCCATAACCCTAAACCCTAAACCCTAAAGAACACAAAAAACTAAACCTAAACTAAATAAAACCTAAAAAATAAGAAATAAAAAACCTAAACAAAGATAAAATAAAAACCTAAACGAAAACTTAAACCTAAACTAAACCTAAACCCAAAGCTAAACATAAAAATAACATAAAATAAAAAATAATAACTAAACTAATATAAAGAAATAAAAACCCAAACTAAACTAAAAAATAAAATAAACATAAAAATGAAAAAATAAAATAAAATAAAAACTAAACTTATAATAAAAATAAAATAAACCTAAAATAAAATAAAACAAGTACTAAATAAAAACCAAAACCTAAATAATAAACCTAAAAATAAAATAAAAAAATCAATCAAAAATAAAACCTAAACCCTAAACTCAAAAAAGCGTAGAACTAAAATAAAGAAAATAAAATAAACCTAAACCTAAACTAAAATAAACTAAACTAAAATATATAAAACCTAAATCTAAACCTAAAATAAACTATACCTAAACCCTAAACTAAATATAATAAAATAAATTAAAAATAAACTAAACCTAAACTAAATAATAAAACCTAAAAATAAACCTAAAGTAAAAACCTAAAACCTAAACTTGACAAAATAGAATAAAAACATAAACCTAAACCTAAAAATAAAAAATAAAACCTAAACCTTAATAATAAAATAAAAATAAATGAAACTAAAAAATAAGAATAAACCTAAACCTAAACCTAAAAAATAAACTAAAATAAAAAATCCCAAATTAAAATTAATAAACATAAAATAAATAAACTAAACTAAAAAAATAAAAAATTGAAATAAAATAAATTAAATAAAAAATAAATGAAATAAACTAAATAAACTTAAACCTACTGGTTGACTTGATCTCTTCTTTGAACTCTGGCGGTGTATCTTTGACTTCAAAATTATCTAGACCATCTGAATTTTTTAAGCACAGGTCTTTATATCAATTAATGTGATTTGAAAAGAACCTATCAGATTCCAAATGATTGGTGAGGTAGTAATCATCATCATCGACTGGACCTACTGTACTGAGTCCTAGTCCTGGTCTTAATTGAGAACTTTTGCATTAGTTCTTCCATATTCTTTCGAAGTAGTCTGAGCTATGCTTTGACCAAGTATGTGGTATTAACAATTTCTTTGCTAAATTATGAACATAAGACAAGTACCAATCAAAATTTAATTATATTAAATCTTTATATGAATCACCCTTAAGTTTTACATCAACTTCTTGACTTGATGATGCTCCCAGAAAGAACCTCTAAGTCTTCATACCTGTGGATGATGTAGGGGCTTCCTTAACAACCAAACCCTCAACTTTTTGAGAGGAATGTGGGGATATGACTAAGGTTCCCAACTGATGCCTAACTGTTTCACATATAGACTTGGATACACTTATGCTTTGCTTTGGTGCCCGATCGTCACTGTTATCTGGCTCAATTAATCATTTTTAATGGCTGAAATTTCTAAAAATCATAAAAAATTATGGAGAAATAAAAAAATGTAAATAAATATTCATTTTAAAGGTATTTTGGAGGAGAATTAATTAAAATGATCTTAACTAATTTTGAATAGTAGTTAAGGTTTAATTATAAACTTTATTAGCTTAATTACTCCTTAATTACTTGAGAAATTATTCCTAAATTTTGTGGGTTAATTTAGTGGGTTGACCTCCATCTCCCATAATTTTATTGGGATTTATTGCTCACCCAATTAGTAAAATTGACAAATTAAACCTTAACTACTCTTTTAACTTAATTAATGATTAATTAATCCAATGAGCAACAATAAATTCCTCAATTAAGTTTATTAATTATTGTTCAATAGTATGTGAACTAAGGATTAGGGTTAAGACTAAGGATTAGGGTTAGGACCCCTTTCCCTAAGTTCATCTCACCTTTTGTTAAAATAAAATTAATTAAGATTTAACTAATTAATTAAATCACTTAATCAAATTGAAATCATAACACATCAGACCTAATTAATTAAATCATGTGGTAGATCTTTAGGTGTTTAATAACCTAATGAAGTTTAATGAAATTATGGTTAGTCCACATGTGTGGGAAACCATAAGAGTGATTAATTAAGTCCCTTAATCTAGTTAACTATTAATCATGAGCCAATTGAATTAGGCCTGTTTTATTTCCTAAGATCATTGCAATTTTCCATGCATATCATGTTGGCTCATAATTATTTAGTTAATTACTTTAAGGTGACACATGTAAGGGTAACTAGTTCATCTAATTAAGGGTTCAGCTTAATTAACCCATATAATCAACTTAATTACATTTTCTTAAATTAAATCAAATCACTAATGTGGGAAAGGGTTTAAAACATCAAGTGATGATTTCTCTTCTCCTCTTTCAATCAAATCAAATCCAAAAATTAATTAATAAAGAAGCTTTGGTTTGCTTTAAATATTCTTATTTGATTTGATTGTCCTTAAGCACTAGTTTGGTTGAATGAATCACATGTTTATATTTAATTATCTTCTATCCAATCATGTTAAATTTGGTATGTCATTTGAATCCATAGATCCATCTTTTCAAAATCAAGTAAAATAAAATGGATTTCCTTTATGTAAGCTTGCATGTGTTGATTTAATTTAATATATGAGTGGCTATTATCACTATTAAATCCAAATGTATTTTTCAAAAGCTTATAAATGAATAATATTTTGTTATGATGCTAGTTATAAGTACATAAGAAATGCATGTGCATATAGCTTAAGTGTATGAATGTTGTGTTCTCTTCCTGTTATTCATGTGTTGATTTATATAAGATTGAATGGTAATGGGTATATAATCTGGACATCTAGCAAACATGAGGCTTTAGCTAGCCCTAAGTAGGTCATTTGATTGCATCACTTCATTGGTTTGTTACTTGGTTGATGAAATCGAAAAGAAGAAATGTTGAATCTTAATTTTTTCTCTATTAAAATAAGAAAAAAAACCTAAAAACCCTAAACCCTAAATTAAAACCTGAACCCTAAACCTAAAATCTAAACCCTAAACCTATACCCTAAACCCGAAAAACCCTAAACCCTAAACCCTAAACCCCAAACCCCAAACCCTAAACCCTAAACCCTAAATGCTCAAAACCTAAAAATGTAAACCTAAACTAAATAAAACCTAAAAATAAAATAAATAAATAAACCATAAACCAAAATAAAATAAAAAAATGAAAAAAATAAAACCTAAACTAAAACCTAAACCTAAACCTAAAAAAATAATTAAATAAAAACTAAAATAAAATTAAATAAATAAAAATCTAAACTAAAATAAAAACTAAATATAAAATAAACCTAAAAACTAAATAAAAACCTAAACCTAAAAAATAAACCTAAAAATAAAATAAAAAATTAATAAAAAAACCTAAACCCTAAACTAAAAATAAAATAAAATAAAGTAAACAAAATAAACTAAACTAAACTAAGATAAATAAAACCTAAACCCTAAATTAAATAAAATAAAATAAACTAAAAATAAACCTAAATCTAAACTTATAATAAACCTAAAAAAACCTAAAATAGAAACCTAAAGCATAGACCTAAAAAAGTAAAATAAAAACCTAAACCTAAACCTAAAAATAAAAAATAAAACCTAAACCTAAAAAATAAAATAAAAATAAACATAAACCTAAACCAAAACCTAAAAAAACCTAAACTAAAATAAATAAACTTAAAATAAATAAACTAAACTAAATAATAATAAAAATAAACATAAATAAAAATAAAATAAACTAAAATAAACAAAAAAATAAACTAAATAAAACTAAACCTATGGTCTTACTTAATTAAAAAAACCCTAAACCTTAAACCCAAAACTCTAAACCCTAAATCCTGAAACCTAAATGCTAAAACTAACCGTAAACCCTAAACCTACAACTCTTAATCCTAAAAAATCCTAAACCCTAAACCTTAAACCCTAAACCCTAAACTATAAACCCTAAACCTTAAACCCTAAATCATAAACACAAAACCCTAAACCCTAACCCTAACCCTAAACCCTAAACCATAAACTCTAAACCTTAAACCCTAAAACCTAAACTAACCCTAAACCCTAAATCCTAATCCCTAAAAACCCTAAACCCTAATCCCTAAACTAACCCTAAACCCTAAGTTAACCCTATACCCTAAATCCTAAAAGCCATAAACCCTAAAGCCTAAACACTAAACCCTAACCCTAAATGTTAAACTCCAAGACCTTAAACCCTAAAACCCTAAACCTTAAACCCTAAATCTTAAAACCTAAAAACCTAAACATAAAAATAAAATAAATAGAAAAACTTGAACTTAAATAAAATAAAAATCTAAACTAAAGCCTAAACCTAAACCTAAAATAAAATAAAATAAACTAATAAAAATAAACTAAGAAAAAATAAATAAAAACCTAAACTAAACTAAAAAATAAAATAAACCTAAGAATAAAAGAAATAATAAAAATAAAAATATAGGTAAAATAAAAATAAAAGAAACCTAAAATAAAATAAAATAAAAACTAAATAAAAGCTTAAACCTAAAAAAATAAACCTTAAAATAAAACATAGAAATAAATAAATAATAAAACCTAAACCTGAACTAAGAAAAAAGCTTAAACTAAAAATAAAAATAAAATAAAATAAATAAAATAATCCTAAACCTAAAATAAAATAAATAAAACCTAAACCTAAACTTAAACTAAATTTAAAAAAACATAAAAAAAAGTTAAACCTAAACTAAAAAAATAAAACCAAAAAATAAACCTAAAATAAAAACCTAAAACCTAAACCTAAAATGATAAAATAAAAACCTAAACCTAAGCCTAAAAATATAAAATAAAACCTAAACCTAAAAAAGTAAAATAAAAATAAAACTCAACTAGAAAATAAACCTAAACCTAAACTTAAACATAAAAAATAAACTAAAGTAAAAAATCTAAACTAAAATAAATAAACCTAAAATAAATAAACTGAATCAAAATAAAAAATAAACCTATATAAAAATAAAAAATAAAATAAACAAACATAAATAAAAAATAAACTAAATAAAGCTAAACCAATCGATTCACATAATTTAAAAAAAACCATAAACCATAAATCCTAAACCCTAAACCTTAAATAATAAACCCTAAACCTACATGCCTAAACCCTAAACTCTAACCCTCAACCCTAAACCATAAAAGCATAAACCCTAAAACCCTAAACCCTAAACTCAAAACCCTAAATCCTAAACCCTAAACCCTAACCCTAAACCATAAACCTTAAACCCTAGATCCCAAACCCTAAATCAAAACCTAAAGTAACTAAATAAAATTAAAAAGTAAGCCTAAACCCTAGAACCTAATAAGCATAAACCTAAACTTATACCCTAAGAATGGGTAGAACCTTGATGGCATGAACATCACATTCAGCCAGGCTCAATCTTGATCTAGCAGTGGACGCGATGGTGGAGGTGAAGGTTATTGTAGTGGTGGTGGGGGATCTGGAGGTGCTAGGGATATGGAGGTGGTGGTCATAGTAGTGGTGGTTATGGAGGCGGGAGGGAGAGATTAGGGATATGATGGTGGATCCCGCTACTCGAGAGATCGGGGTGGTTCTGATGGGTACTAGAGAAATTGAAGAATGGCCAATCCGATCTACTGCTTATGGAACTATGACTTTATAGTACAGACGGCTCAAGTTATCTAGAGCTTTTGATTTTCTCTATGCGTGCTAATTTTTAATCTATGTCAACACTTGTGTATTAGAAAACTTGGTGTGTTACTAGTTGATGAAATCAAAAAGAAGAAATGTTAAATATGAATTTGTTCTCTGTTAAAAAAAATACTAAAAACCCTAAATCCTAAATTAAAACCTGAACCTTAGACCTAAAACCTAAACCCTCAACCCTCAACCCTAAACCCTAAACCCTCAACCCTAAAACCCTAAAGCTTAAACCCTAAACCCTAAAACTAAAAACCATAAACCCTAAACCCTAAACCTGAAACCCTAAACCCTAAAGTCTAAACCCTAAACCCCAAACCCATAAATGCTCAACTAGCCCTAAACCCTAAACCCTCAACTAACCTTAAACCCTAAACCCTAAAAAGCTAAAAAGATAAACCTAAACTAAATAAAACCTAAAAAATAAATAAATAAAAAAACATAAACCAAAATAAAATTTTACAATAAAATAAATCAGAAACCTAAACTAAAACTTAAACTTAAACTTAAACTTAAACTTGTACCAAAACCTAAAAATAAAATAAAATATTAAACAGTAACTAAACTAAAATAAATTAAATTAAAACCTAAAGTAAAATAAAAATATAAAAAACCAAAAAATAAAAAACCTAAATAAGATAAAAACCAAATGTAAAAAAAACCTTAAATAGAAATAAATAACTAAATAAAAACCTAAACCTAAAAAATAAACCTAAAAATATAACCTAAAAATAAATAAAAAATAAAACCTAAACACAAAACTCAAAAAAAAACCCTAAACCTAAAATAAACAAATAAAATAAACATAAACCTAAGTTAAAATTAACTAAACTAAAACAAATAAAACCTAAATCTAAACCTAAAATTAACTAAACCTAAACCCTAAACTAAATAAATTAAAATAAACTAAAAAAAACCTAAAATTAAACCTAAAATAAAAACCAAAACCCTAAACCTAAAAAAATAAAATAAAATTTAAACCTAAATCAAAAAATAAAAAATAAAAGCTAAACATAAAAAATATAATAAATATAAAACTAAGCAAAAAAATACAAAATAAATGAATAAACATAAACCTAAACCTAAACCTAAAAAATAAACTAAAATAAAAAACCTAAACTAAAATAAGTAAACTAAACTAAATAAAAAATAAAAATAAACCTAAATAAAAATAAAAACCCTCAACCATAAAAAAAAATAACCTAAAGCCTTAACCTTAAAACTAACCCTAAAACTATAATGCTAAACCTACAACCCTAAACAATATACCCTAAACCCTAAACCCTAAAACCTAAACTTTCCCTAAACCTTAAAACCTAAAACTAACCCTAAACCCTAAACCCTAAACCCTAAATTCTAAACCCTAAAACTAACCCTAAAACCTAAACCCTAAAACTATCCCTAAAACCTAAACCCTAAGCCTACAAGCCTAAACCCTAAACCCTAAACCCTAATTCCTAAACCCTAAACTCTAATCTAACCCTAAACCCTAAAAGCTAAACCTTAACTGTAACCTTAAATCCTAAACCCTAATCCTAAAACCCTAAATTATAAACTCTAAACTAACCCTAAACCATAAACCCTAAACCCTAAAAGCCTAAACCCTAAAGCCTAAACCCTAAGCCATAAACTAACCATAAACCCAAAGCTAAACTTAAACCCTAAACCCTAAATCATAAACCCTAAAAACCCTAAACTTTAAAGTTTAAACATTAAACTCTAAACCCTATACCCTAAAAAACTCTAAACCCTAAACACTACTCCCTAACCCTAAGCCCTAATGCCTAAAAACATAAGCCCTAAACCTTAAACACTAAACCCTAAACCTTAACCCTAAATCCTAAACCCTAAACCCTAAACCCCAAATCATAAACCTAAACCTAAATTAATTAAATAAATTAAAAAATAAACCTAAACCCTAAAACCTAATAAGCCTAAATCTAAACCTAAATCCTAAGAATGGGCAGAACCTTAAAGGCAAGAATGTACCATCAATGAGGCTCAGTCTAAATCTAGCACTGGAGGTGAAGGCGAAGGGAGTGGTTATCATACTGGTGGTGGGGGATATGGAGGTGTTGGTGGATATGGAGGTGCTAGTGGATATGGAGCTGGTAGTCGGAGCAGTTGTGGTTATGGAGGCTGGAAGAGTGACGTAGGTTATAGCCATGGTGGTGGCAAAGGGAGTGATCTGGGATATGATTGTGGATCCAACCTCTTGAGAGGACGGGGTGGTTCTGATGGGAACTCGAGAAATTGAAGAACAGTCGATCCGATCTGCTGCTTATTGAACTATGTCTTTACAATAGAGATGGTTCAAGTTATCTAGGGTTTTAGATTTGCTCTATGGATGCTCATTTTGATTTATGTAACCACTTGGGTCTTAAAAAAGTTGGTGAGTTACTTGGTCGATAAAATAAAATAAAAAGAAATGTTGAATATGAATTTGTTTTCTATTAAAAAAAAGAAAACAAAAAAATCCTAAACTGTAAACTAAAACCTTAACCCAAAACTCAAAACCCTAAACCCTAAATCATAAAACCCAAAAAATCATAAACTAAACTAAACAAAACCTAAACCCTAAACTAAACCTAAACCCAACTAAACCTAAACCTAAACAAACCTAAACTAAACCCTAAACCTAAACAAACCTAAACCCTAAACCCTAAACCCTACCCTAAACTCCTAAACCCTAAACTCTAAACTAACCCTAAACCCTAAACCTTAAACCCTAAACCCTAAACCCTAAAAAGTTAAAAACCTAAACCTAAGCTAAATAAAATCTAAAAATAAAATAAATAAAAAAACCTAAACCAAAGTAAAATAAAAAATATAATAAAATAAAACATAAACTAAAACCTAAGCCTAAACCAAAACCTAAAAAGAAAATAAAATAAATAAAATAAAATAAATAAAAACCTAAACTAAACTAAAAAATAAAAAACCTAAATAAAATAAAAACCAAACCTGAAATAAAAAAATAAATCTAAAATAAAATAATATAAAAACTAAATAAAAACCTAACCCTAAAAAATAATCCTAAAAATAAATAAAAATTAAAACCTAAACCCTCAACTTAAAAAAAAAACTTAACCAAAAATAAAAATAAAATAAACCTAAACCTAAATAATAATAAACTATACTAAACTAAAAAAATCCAAAACCTAAACCTAAAATAGACTAAACCTAAACCTAAACATAAACTTGATAAAATAAAATAAAGTATAAATAAACCAAAATCTAAACTAAAAAATAAAACATGAAAATAAAACCTAAAATAAAAACCTAAAACCTAAACCTAAACTTAAAAATAAAAAATAAAACCTAAACATATAAAATTAAATAAAAATAAAAGTGAACTAAAAAATAAACATAAACCTAAACAAAAACCTAAAAAATAAACTTAAAAAAACCAAAACTAAAATAAATAAACCTAAAATTAATAAACTAAACTAAATATAAATAAAAATAAGCCTAAATGAAAATAAAAAAGAAAATAAGCTAAAATAAGTAAAAAATAAACTAAATAAACCTAAACCTACCAGTTAACTTAATTTTTAAAAATTCAAAAATTTAAAAAGTAAAAAAAATAAAAAACCCCTCACTATATAACCTAAAAGTTAAAACTAACCCTAAACCATAAACACTAAACCCTAAACCTACAACCCTAAACCCTAAAACCCAAAACCCAAAACCCAAAACCCTAAACCTTAAATCCTAAACCCTTAACCTTGAAACCCTAAACATTAAACCCTAAGCCATAAACCCTAAAAACCTAAAAACCTAAACGTAAACTAAATAAAACATAAAAATAAAATTGATAAAAAACCTAAACAAAAAATAAAATAAAAAAATAAAATAAAATAAAAACCTTAACTAAAAAATAAACATAAACCTAATCCTAAACCTAAACCTAAAAAGATAAAAAAAAAAAAAAAGTAAAATAAAATAAAATAAAAAAAATAAAAAGTAAAATAAAATAAAATAAATAAAAGACAAAATTAAACTATAAAATAAAAAACCTAAACTAAAAAAAATAAACCAAAAATAAAAAAAAATTAAACCTAAAAATAAAATAAAATAAAAACTAAATAAAAACCTAAACCTAAAAAATAAACCTAAAAAAATAAAAAAATAAAATAAAATAAAAAAAATAAAAAGTAAAATAAAATAAAAAGTAAAATAAAATAAAATAAATAAAAGACAAAATTAAACTATAAAATAAAAAACCTAAACTAAAAAAAATAAACCAAAAATAAAAAAAAATTAAACCTAAAAATAAAATAAAATAAAAATTAAATAAAAACCTAAACCTAAAAAATAAACCTAAAAATAAATAAAAAATAAAATATAAACCCTAAACTAGAAAAAAACCTCAACCTAACATAAAAATAAAATTAACTTAAACCTAAACAAAAATAAACTAAACTAAAATAAATCAAACCTGAACCTAAACATAATATCAACTAAACCTCAACCTAAATCTAAACTAAATAAAATAAAATAAACTATAAATAAACCCAAACCCAAACTAAAAAATATAACCTGAAAATAAACCTAAAATAAAAATCAAAAGCTTAAACCTAAAAAAATAAAATAAAAACCTAAACCTAATCTTAAAAATAAAAAATAAAACCTAAACTTAAAAAATAGAATAAAAATAAAATAAAAATAAAAAACTAAACCTAAACCTAAATGTAAAAAATAAACTATAATAAAAAACCAAAACTAAAATAAATAAAACTAAAATAAATAAAGTAAAGTAAATTAAAAATAAAAATAAAACTAGATGAAAATAAAAAAAATAAATGGAATTAAATTTTAAAAAAACTAGATCAGCCTAAACTTACAAATTTACTTAATTAAATAAAATAAATAAATAAACCCTAACCCTATACCCTAAACATAAAACTAACCCTAAACCCTAAACCTATAACCCTAAACCTTAAACCCTAAACCCTAAAACCCTAGACACTAAACTCTAAACAATAAATCATAAACCCTAATCCCACAAATCCTAAACCTTAAACCCTAAACCCTAAAGTCTAAACCCTGAAGCCGAAACCCTAAAATATACAACCCAAAACCCTAAACCCTAAACACCAAACCTTAAACCCTAAAGCCTAAACCCTAAACCCTAAAAACCTAAAAAACTTAAACATAAACTAAATAAAACATAAAAATAGAATTAAAAAAAAAAACTTAAACCTAAATAAAATTAAACAAAAAACCTAAATTAAAACCTAAACATAAACATAAACCTATAAACCTAAAAATAAAATAAAAAATACTAAACTAAACTGAAATAAATAAAAATTAAACTATGATAAAATAAATAAAAACATAAAATAAATTTAATAAAAAACCTAAATTAAAATGAATAAGACCTAAACAAAAAAAAATAAAATAAAACTGAAACTAAACTAAAAAATAAACATAAAATGAAACCTAAACCTAAGAAATAAACTAAAATACAAAACCTAAACTAAAATAAATAAACCTAAAATAAATAAACTAAGCTAAATAAAAAATAAAAAATAAACATAAATAAAAATATAAAATAAAACAATCTAAATAAATAAAAAGTAAACTATATAAACCTAAACCTACCGATTTACTTAATTTAAAAAAAATCGTAAACCCTAAACCCTAAACCCTAATTCCTAAAACTAACCCTAAACCCTAAATCCTAAACCCAAAATCCAAAACCCTAAACCTGAAACCCTAAACCCTAAATCGTAACCCTAACCATAAACCCTAAACTCTAAACCTTAAAACCATAAACCCTAAACTCTAAACTAACCCTAAACCCTAAAACCTAATAAACCTAAACCTAAACCCTAAAAATGGGTAGAACCTTGACTGTAAGAACATCACTATCAACCAGGCTTTATCTAGATCCAACGATGGAGGCGAAGGCAGAGGCGAAGGCGACGGTTATAGTAATTGTGGTGGGGGATCTGGAACTGGTGGTGGATATGGAGCTGGTGCTTGGAGCAGTGGTGGTTATGGAGGCAGGAGGAGCGATGGAGGTTACAGCCATGGTGGTGGTGGAGGGAGAGATCAAGGATATGATGGTGGATCCGGCTACTCGAGAGGTCAGGGTGGTTCTGATGGGAACTGGAAAAATTGAAGAATGGTTGATCCGATCTACTACTTATGAAACTATGTCTTTATAGTAGAAATGATTCTAATTATCTAGTGTTTTTGACTTGCTCTATGAGTGCTCATTATTGATCTATGTCGTCACTTGTGTCTTAGAAAACTTGGTGTATTACTTGGGAGATGAAATTGAATAGAAGATATGTTGAATCTGAATTTATTCTCTGTTAGAAAAAATATAAACCTAAACCTCAAAATAAACCTAAAATAAAAACATAAAACTTAAACCTAAAAAATAAAATAAAAACCTAAGCATAAAAAAACTAAATTGAAAAATAAACCTAGGCCTAATTCAAATATATAAATTAAAATTAAAAAGCCTAAAGTAAAATAAATAAACCTAAAATAAATAAAATAAACTAAATAAAAATAAAAATAAACTTAAATTAAAATAAAATATAAAATAAATTAAAATAAATAAAAAGTAAAATAAATAAACCTAAATTGACCAGTTTACTTAATTTTAAAATAATAAAAAAAATTATATAATTAAAAAAACCCAAACCCCAAATCCTAAAATTAACCTTAAATCCTAAACCATAAACCATAAAACTACAACTCTAAACACTAAACCCTAAATCCTAAAACCCTAAACCCTAAACGCTAAACCCTAAACCCTATATTACTTTATTTTATCTGTATGGCCATCTTTTGTGTATCTTTTATTTATTGTTGTTGCTCCTCTTCATTTTGCTGATGCAATTCCCTGATAATCTTTTCTGGTTCTATTATGATCTCGGCATCCGCTTTTCTAATTATCTAATCTTTTTTTGGGGTCTTATCAGTTCATCGCTTTCCTAATGGAAATGTGCTTCCTATTTCCCTTATCTGCTGGATGGAGATGTCTTATTTTCTAATCTGTAGGGACGAACTGCTTGCCATCAATACTATTTTTTGGGACTTACTGTATTTTTCTTTTCTTTTCACGATTGAGACTGTTCCCTGTCTCTTTTACGTGTTTCCTATTCTAAAACTATTTTTTTATTTGGCTACCTGTATTGGAGGCTCATATCTTTGTTGCTGCAGTTGTTGGTTTGCTATGATTTACACAGCTTCATGGTGGGCCCTACTTTATTTGTATTTTCCCTTTTAAATAGGGTTGTCGCTACTGTTTTGCTCACCAACCCCCTTCCTCAACCTGTAAGGGAAGAATGTTTAATTTACCTATTATTACTATTATTTCTTTGCAAGATTGGAATTGCTTCTTGCCTTCCT
Source organism: Cymbidium sinense (assembly GCA_021442155.1). NCBI lineage: Eukaryota > Viridiplantae > Streptophyta > Magnoliopsida > Asparagales > Orchidaceae > Cymbidium > Cymbidium sinense. The sequence continues at coordinate 60,904,387 of CM038216.1, forward strand.
TTCATCCGATATGATGATGTCGATTGATGTCGGTCTTTTTCCTTATCTTGAAAGATTTTAATGATATTTCTTCCGATCCCCATTATATATAATACCATCGGTCAATTGTTATTATTCCTCATGTGGCTTGTGGTCTATCTAATCTACTGTTGCATTCCCAACTTGGATATGTTAGACTTATGCAGTTCCTGTTGTGTTACGCTATTAACTTGGTGTTTGTTAACATATGCATTGTTTATTCTGAATGGGTATCCTTCTTATGGGCTGTATTCCTAGGTTGTATTCATGGCCTGTAATTTTCATATGATTATTGATGGTGTTGTTGTGATTACGTTATTAACTAGGGGTTGTTAATATCTACATTGCTAATTCTGAATGGGCAACTTTCTATGGGATGTATTCCTGGCCTGTAAGTTTCATATGATTTGGGATGGTGTTATTTACATGCTAATTTATATGCGTAGCAGGATTTCAACTAGCTTTTCAGCATGTTGTCTATTGTTTCTATCTTCTGTCTAGCTTTTTCTGCTGTTTACTTGTGGTGGGTTTTCCTGTTGGCTTAATTTTATTCTTGGATCTTATATTAATAAGGTGGATGTGGCCAAGATGGTTCATTTTTATATGGGTAGGGATTCTCATGCTATGGTGAGTGATACTTATTCTCTATGGGATAATCCCTTTCCCATTTTGCTCTTTGTTATCTCCTTTTCTACAGTGTATATGGCTTTGTTTAGGTTTGCAGGTACTAAGGCTCATAAGACTTTCAACAAATGGCTGCTATCTTCCAGCAAGTTTGTAGGCTATGATATCTATGATGATTTCACTCCTTTTTGGTTTGGTAGTAGCTCTTATTACATAACCCTTTCGCTGAAGTTTAGATGCTCATATTTGCATCTACCCCAATTTAATGTGACTGAGTCTGAGCCTTCTCTCACACACTTCTCTATATTTTTTTTTAGTTTATGCTACTTTTACCTTCCACTTTGTTTGTATTACTCTAAGTGTGCTAATTTTTATCTTTTTACATATTTGCAGATGGATTTTTCTCTTTCTCTTGCAGGTTTGCCTCCTAGTGGCATGCATTCTCTCATCCTGAAGAGTTTTGGCCCAGATCTATCCATTGGCTTCTCTATGTTAATCATTTTGTATCTTTTTCTTTCGTTCTCTCTTTTATTTTGCTTTTGGATGTACTTAAATAGGGGATTTACTCTCAAGGCTCATTATAGCTTTGGAGTTTATCCCTCTTAAGGACCTTGTAACCCTCTTTTTGTGGCATTAAAATTCCCCCTATATGGGGTTTCACAAAAAAAAACCCTAAACCCCAAAACTCTAAACCCTAAACCCTAAACGCTAAAACCTATACCCTAAAGCCTAAACACTAAAACCTATAACCCTAAACCCTAAAGCCCAAACCCCAAACCCTAAATCATAAACCCTAAACCCTAAACCCTAAACCCTAAAAACCTAAAAACCTAAACTAAATAAAACTTAAAAATAAAATAAATAAAATAAAATAAAATAAAAACCTAAACTAAAACCTAATCCTAAACCTAAACCTAAACTTAAAAATAAAATAAAATAAAATAAGAAAAACTAACTAAAATAAAATAAATTAAAATCTAAACTAAACTAAAAAATTAAATAAACCTAAAAATAAAAATCCTCAATAAAATATCACCCAAATTTAAAATAAAAAATTAAACCCAAAATAAAAACTAAATAAAAACCTAAAGCTAAAAAATAAACCTAAAAATAAAACATAAAATAAATAAAAAAACCTAAACCCTAAACTAAAAAAAACCTAAACCTAAAATAAAAAATTAGATAAACCTAAAACTAAACTAAAATAAACTAAACTAAAATAAAACAAATAAACCTAAACCTAAACCCAAAATAAACTAAACTTAAACCCCAAACTAAATAAAATAAAATAAACAAAAAATAAACCTAAACCTAATCAAAAAAATAAAACATAAAACTAAACCTAAAACTAAAATCTAAAATGTTAACCTAAAAAAATAAAATAAAAACCTAAACCTGAACATAAAAATAAAAATAAAACGTACACCTAAAATAAAAAATAAAAATAAAACTTAGCTAAAAAATAAACAAAAACCTAAACATAAACCTAAAAAATAAACTAAAATAAAAAACCTAAACTAAAATAAATAAACATAAAATAAATAAACCAAACTAAATAAAAAAAATAAACCTAAATAAAACCATAAAATAAAATAAACTAAAATAAAAAAATAAGCTAAATAAACTAAATAAGACTAAATCTACTAGTTTAGTTAATTTTTTTAAAAAAAATCCTAAACCATAAATCCTAAACCATAAACCCTAAGCCCTAAAACTAACCCTAAACCTAAAATAAATAAACTAAACTAAGTAAAAATAAAAAATTCAGTAAACTCAAATAAATGAAAAATAAACGAAACAAACCTAAACTTGTTGGTTTAGTTAATTTTAAAAAAACCCTTAAACCTTATATCCTAAACCCTAAACCCTAAACACTATACCCTAAACCCTAAACCCTAAACCCTAAAATCCTAAACTCTAAACCCTAAACCCTATACCCTAAACCTTTGACTATTCATATTGGCTAAAGTTACTCTTGGCTCTATTAGACCTGTAAAATTACTATTATGATCTAGCTATTAATAGGTGGCTATTGCTCCTAATTGGCTTTCATAACTATAGGGCTATTTTCTTTATCTTGATGTTTCATCTAGGTAAGGATATTCTCTTGGCTATTCATTTTCATGTTATGGTTGAATACTTAGGTGATGCTTCTCTTACAAGGGATTGGTGGCATCCCTTTGCCATACTGAATAGTGTTTCCTTTCATTCTAGAGTGTATTTTGTTATTGCTTAGTATGCATGTATTAAAGATCATATGATTTTCATCCAATGGCAGCTGCCTTCCCCCAGGTATGTAGGCTATGATGGCTAGGATGATTTCACTCATAATTTGGCTAGTAGTAGCACTTGTGATGTAACCATCCCTTTGAAGTTTGGATGCTCATGTTTGTGGCTGCCCCATTCTGTTGTGACTGAGCCTGAGCTTTCCTTCACACACTTCTAAATTTCTCACACTTGAGTCTATCCCCTCTTAAGGATCTTGTATCCCCCCTTTTGGTGGCAATAAAATTCCCTTACATGGGGTTCTCTAAAAAAACCCTAAACCCTAAAACCTACAATCCTAAACTTTAAACCCTAAACCATAAACTAACCCTAAACCATAAACCCTAAACTAGCCCTAAAGCCTAAGAATGGGTAGAACCTTAACGACAGGAACATCACCATCAACTAGGCTCAGTCTAGATCTGGCAGTGGAGGCGAAGGAGGAGGAGGCAATTAACATAGTGGTGGTGGAGAATCTGGAGGTGCTGTTGGATATGGAGGTGATTGAGCATGGAGCCGGAGGAGCATAAGGCTACAATCGTGGTGGTGGCGGAGGGAGAGATCGGGGATATGATGGCAAGTCCAGCTACTCAAGAGGCGGAGGAGGTTTTGATGGGAATTAGAGAAATTAAAGAATGGCCGATCTGATCTACTAATTATGGAATTATGTCTTTATAGTAAAGACTATTCTACTTATCTAGGATTTTTGATTTGCTCTATGGGTGATGATTTTTTATCAATGTCATCGCTTATGTCCTAGAAAACTTGGGGTGCTACTTGGTTGATGAAATCAAAAGGAAGAAAAGTTGAATTTAAATTTGTTCTCTATTAAAAAAAACTTTGAACTTTAAACCCTAAAACCTACAACCCTAAACCCTAAACCTACAATCCTAAACCTTAAAAAACCCTAAACCCTAAACCATAAATCCTAAGCCCTAAATAATAAAATAAAATAAAATAAAACAACCCTAACCCTAAATGCTAAACCCTAAACTGTAAACACTAAACCTACAATGCTAAATACTAAACCCTAAACCTTAAACCTAAACCTAAACCTAAAACCTAAACAAAAACCATAAACTTAAAACTAAACTAAATAAAATAAAACCTAAACTAAATAAATAAACATAAACTAAATAAAATAAAATAAAAAAATAAACTAAAAAACCTAAATAAACTTGAAAATATATAAAATACAAAACCTAAACCCTAAACTAAAAAAAAACCTAAACTTAAAATAAAATTAAAATAAGCAAAATAAAATAAATGTAAACCTAAACTAAAATAAATTTAACTAAAATAAATTAAACATAAACCTAAACCTAAAATAAACTAAACCTAAATCTATACCTAAACTAAGTAAAATAAAATAAACTAAAAATTAACCTAAACCTAAAATGAAAAAATAAAACCTAAAAATAAACCTAAAACAAAAACCTAAAACCTAAACAATAAACTTTAAAATAAACAAATCCTAAAATAAACAAATAAAATAAACCAAAACCTAAGCTAAAATAAAATAAATAAAACCTAAACTTTAAACTAAATAACATAAAATAAACTAAAAAAATAAAACCGAAAAATAAAGCTAAAATAAAAGCCTAAAACCTAAACCTAAAAAAATAAAATAAAAACCAAAACCTAAAAAATAAAAATAAAAATAAAATTGAATTAACAACAGTATAAACCCTACACATAAACTAAAAAAAACTAAAATAAAAAACCTAAACTAAATTAAATAAAACTAAGACAAAAAAACTAAACTAAATAAAAGAATCTAAATGAAAGTATAAAATAAAATAAACTAAAATAAATAAAAAATTAACCAAAAAAATGAAATAAACCTAAATTTACCAGTTTACATATATTTTAAAAAAAAACTAAACCCTAATCCCTAAACTATAAACTCTAAATCCAAAACCCATAACCCTAAATCCTAAACCCTAAATCCTAAACCTTAAAAAATGCTAAACCCTAAACCCTAAACCCTAAACACTAACCCTAACCCTAAATCCTAAACCTTAAATCCTAAGCCTTAAAATTTGAAACCCTAACCTCTAAACTAACCCAAAATCTAAAACCCTTAACCCTAAAAACCTTAAACCCTAAAGCCTAAAACCTAAACCTTAAAGCCTAAACCCTAAACTAACTCTAAACCTTCAGCTAACCTTAAACCCTAAACTATAAACCCTAAACCCTAAACCCTAAAAACCATAAACCCTAGAGTCTAAACACTAAACCCTAAACCATAGACCATAACCCAAAACCCTAAACCCTAAAACCCTAAACCTTAAAATCTTAAACCTTAAATTCTATACCCTAAACCCTAAACCCTAAACCCTAAAACATAAAAACCTAAAAATCTAAACCTAAACTAAATAAAACCTAAAAATAAAATAAATAAAAAACCTAAACCTAAATAAAATATTAAAATAAGCGAAAATAAATACCAAAACTAAAATCTAAACCTAAACCTAAAATAAAATAAACATAAAAAATAAAAATAAAAAAATAAATAAAAATATACACTAAACTAAAAAAATAAACCTAATAATAAAAAATCTAAATAAAATAAAAACTAAATGTAAAATAAAATAAAATATAAAATAAATAAAACTATAAACTTAAAAAATAAACCAAAACATAATAAAAATTAAAACTTAAACCTTAACTAAAACAAAGTTTTAAACCTAAAATAAAAATAAAATAAATAAAATAAAATAAGATAAACCTAAACCTAAACTAAAAGAAACTAAACTAAAATAAACAATACATAAACCTAAACCTAAAATAAACTAAACCAAAACCTAAACGTAATCTAAATATAATAAAATAAACTAAAAATAAACTTAAACCTAAACTAAAAAAATAAACCCTAAAATAAACAAAATAAAACCTAAAACTTAAACCTAAAAAATAAAATAAAACCTAAACCAAAAAACTTAAAAATAAAAAATAAAACCTAAACCTAAAAAATTAAATTAAATTAAAACCCAACTAAAAATAAACTTAAACCTAAACCTAAACCTATAAAATAAACTAAAATAAAAAACCTAAACTAAAATAAATAAACTAAACCAAATAAATATTAAAAATAAACCTAAATAAGAATAAAAAATAAAGTAACTAAAATAAATAAAAAATAAACTTAATATACTAAATAAACCTAAACCTACCAGCTTACTTTATTATTATTTTTTTAGAAAAGAACCTTAAAATGTAAATCCTAAACCCTAAACCATAAACCCTAAAAGCATAAACCCTAAAACCATAAACCCTAAACCCTAAACCCTAACCCTAAACCCTAAACCCTAAATCTCAAACCCTAAACATTAATCGAAAGTAACTAAATAAATTATAAATTAAACCTAAACCTAATCCAAAACCCTAACAGTGGGCAAAACCTTGATGGCAGGAACATCACCGTTAACCATGATCAGTCTAGATCTGGTGGTGGTGGTGTAGGCGGATGTGGTAGTTATCACAATGGTGGTGGGGGATCTGCAGGTGCTGGTGGATATGGAGGTGGTGGTCAGAGCAGTGGTGGTTATGGTGGTGGGAGGAGCAATGGAGGTTATAATTATGGTGATGGCGAAGGTAGATATCGGGGATATGATGGTTGATCACACTACTTGAGAGGCTGGGGTAGTTTTGATTGGAATTGGAGAAGCTGAAGAATGTCTGATCCGATCTATTATTTATGGAACTGTGTCTTTATAGTAGAGACGGTTCTATTTATCCAGAGTTTTGGATTTTCTCTATGCGTGTTAATTTTTGAACAATCTTGTTGCTTATGTCTAAGAAAACTTGGTGTTTTACCTTGTTGATGAAATTGAAAAGAAGACATATTGAATTTTAATTTTTTCTCTGTTAAAAAAATAAAAAATAAAAAACCATAAATCCTAAACTAAAACTTGAACCCTAAACCTAAAACCTAAACCCTAAATTCTAAAAACCGTAAACCTTAAACTCTAAACTCTAAACCTTAAAACCCTAAACTCTAATCCCTAAACCCTAAAAGTTAAACCCTAAACCCAAAATAAATAAAAAAATAAATTAAATATACTAAATAAACCTCAACCAACTGGATTACTAATTTTAAAAAAAACATTAAATCCTAAATCCTAAACTTTAAACACTAATCCCTAAGCCCTAAACCTACAACCCTAAACTCTAAACCCCTATACCTACACCTAACAAAAACCTAAACCCTAAACCCAAAAAGCATAAACCCTAACCTTAAACCCTAAAACTTAAACCTTAAACCCTAAATAAACTAAAATAAATAAAATAAAAAATAAGAATGGGCAGCCAAGGCCCAATAATAGCCACATAGCAGCCGTTAAACCACCATTTTAGAATAATACCCAAACCCAAAGCCATAGTAGTATAGGAGGAGGTCCAACACATAACCAAAGGAAACCAAACAAAAATAGTCAAACTAACCACCAACCCCTAGTCAACAAAATAGAGTAGATAACAGTTTGCCAACCACCACCACCATGCCAAAATCAAGTCAGAGATAAAACACCTAGAACAACCATCCAGCCAACCTAACTAGCAAAAATTGTCAGCCAACCCAGTTAGTCAACCAAGCCACATAGTCAACCACTACAGCAGTAGATATAATAGGTTTGTAGGTAGGCCAAAAGAGGAAAACCATAAAAGAAATTTCTACAACCAAAGCCTAAGAAGAAGGAAATAGGAAGACCATCTTTTAGTTATGATTTTATTTTATTTTAGGTTCATTTTATTTTTATCTTTCATATAGTTTTTATTTTATTTATGTTTTTTATTTTTAAGTTTGTTTTTTTTTGTTTAGTTTAGATTTTATTTATTTTATTTTAGTTTAGTTTTTATTTTTTATTTTTTATTTTATTTTTTAGGTTTAGGTTTAGGTTTTAGTTTATGTTTTTATTTAATTTTATTTTTTTATTTTATTTAGGTTAAGGTTTTTTTACTTATTTAATTTTTAGGTTTTATTTAGTTTAGGTTTAGGTTTAGGTTTTTAGGTTTTTAGGGTTTTGGGATGAGGGTTTAGGGTTTAGGATTTAAGGTTTAGGGTTTTAGGGTTTAGGGCTTAGGGTTTAGCCTGCATCAATTTTAAGAATTTAATCAGCGTCTAGAAGATGAATTTCCACTACCAATCCCGAAGCTGATGGTAGACATTGCCTCATCTCATGTAGTCTTCTCTTTCATGGATGGCTCATCTAGATATAACTAAATGAAGATGGCCCCTGAAGGTGAAAGAAACACTGCTTTTAGAATATCGATTGAAGTCTATTGCTATAAGGGCATGCCTTTCACCCTTAAAAATGCTAGTCCTACATATCATCTGGCAATGACTCAAATCTTTGATGAACTCATTTATCATCAAGTCAAGTGCTATGTCAACGATCTTGTGGTCAAAAGTAGAGATAAGGAAGACCATCTCTTTGACTTGAGAGTAGTTTTTAAATAGTTAAGATAATTTGACCCCAAAATGAACCACCTGGAGTTTGCATTCAGAGTAGCTTCAAGGAAATTCCTTGGGTTTATTGTCTGACACCAGGGAATCAAAATAGATCGAGAGAAGATTAAGGCAATACTAAAAATCCCACCACTTAAAAGTTTATCTCAACTCAGATCGTTCCAAGGGCGGTTGGCATATCTAAGATGCTTTATATCCAACCTATTAGAAAGATGTTAGCCATTCTCAACACTTATCAAAAAGCATGCCAAGTTCTAGTGGAATGATAAGTGTGAGCATGCCTTCAAAGACATCAAGCATTACCTGATGGCGCCGCCGATTCCAGCAGCCCTTATCCCAAGCAAGTTACTCATACTTTACACTATTGCGTTAGATGACTTCTTTGGTGCTTTGTTGGCCAAAGTAAATGATGAAGGACAGGAAAATACACTATACTACTTCAGCCATCTTCTAATCCTTGCTAAGGCTAATTATCCACCCATTGAGAAGCATTTCCTAGCTTTAGTCTGTTTGCATCCCAAAAGCTACACCACTACATGCTTCCTCATTAGGTGAACTTAATCTCTAGGATCAATCCACACAAGATCTCATGACATGACCAATGCTCTCAGGTGGTTGAATGATGGTCCATGCCCCTCTCATTATTACCTTTTCTGGAGTGAAAGGATAAGCGCTAATGGATTTCTTAGCAGCACACCCACTTCCAACTGACTCTCCACTTAGTGATGACTACCATATGAATAAATCATGAATTTATAATATACTAGCACTCACTACTGGGAGATGTACTTTGATGGTGCAACATCATCTCAAAGAGGAGAAGAACCACAATCTACTATTCTAAAAAATGCAGTGGTAGAGATACATCTCTTAACTCTGGACCACGATGTGATGAGATTTTTATATAATCTGCCCATTCCTTTCACCAACAACTAGGCTGAATATGAGGCTCTGATTGTTGGTATGGAGTTAACCATTACTCTATGCATCTAAAAAATCAACATCTTGAAAGATTCTCTACTAGTTATCAACCAAATTGCTGGGTCCTACAAGGTTATAAAGCCCAAGCTCCATCACTACCATAAGTACACCATAGAGTTGTTGGCCCAAATATTAGAGGTTACCATTTATAAGATTCCTCAAGAGAGAATGCTGCAGCGTATGCTTTAGCCAAGCTTGCCAAGGAGTTGGCATGTCCGGAGGATGAGTCCATATCAATAAAGGTCCAAAATAAATAAGTCTTAACCCTTATTGATATTGAACTCATCAAAAAGTACTCTCTTGAAAGGGAGGTTGGCATTGCCAGAAAGGACGAGGAGTTAGATTGGAGGCAACCATTAATGGATTACTTAAATAAAGGAAAACTACCTCAAGCCCATCAAATGAAGCAGAGAGCACTTTCCTATCCTCTTATTGATGGTGTATTATACTGGCGATCTTTTCATCATATTTAGTTATGTTGTTTAGATAAGCATGAATCCTGTAAGATCTTGACCGAGGTACACTGAGGATTATGTGGAGCCAACCAATCTAGTTTGAGGATGAAAGCTAAGATCAAGAGACTAGATTACTGTTGTCCATCGATGATCAAAGATTGCATGGATAAGGTTAGGAGATGCCACCAATGTCAAATAGACTATGTGGTCCTACACCAACCACCCAACATTCTACATCCTATATTGCCCTCATGGGCATTCAAGTGTTAGGGTACTGACATAGTGGGTCTGATTGGTCCTCCTTTTTTTAAGGTTCATCGGTTCATCTTAGCTACTACTGACTACCTTTCCAAATGGGTGAAGACAATTCTTCTTAGATAGCTCATAGGTCAGCATGTGCTCTAGTGTTTTAGGAATTATATTGTATATAGATTTAGAGTGCCTTGATGAATTATATCAGATAATGGTACTGCATTCAAGAGCACCTAGATCAACAACATTTCCCAGAGACACAACATAGATTGGAGATATTCTACCATCAACTACTTGAGGGAAAATGGCATAGCAGAAGCTAGTAAAAAAAACTCTCATCCAAATACTAAAGAAGACACTCACCAACAACAAGTTAGTTGAAGCCTTATGGACCTACCACACCACATATAAAACTCCAACTCAGTCTACTCCTTTCTACTTAGTGCATGGGTCTGAAGCCATTCTACCATTAGAAGTATAACTCCCATCACTAAGGATAGCTATGGGTAGTAAGATCACAACAAAGTAGAACACCAAGTTATGGTTAGAAGAGCTTGAAGGTTTGGAGGAGAGAATTCCTACCAAGGAGGATCATATGAGCTTATCAATCATAAAGGAGAGTTCCCAATGCTTCTAATCATTAGAAAATACTTATAGAAATATTATAAATCATGTTTGAAAATAATTATCATCAATAAAATTCCATTTTGAATTCAATCTCTTCCATGTTGAAAGTATTCTTATTTCTGAATTCACCATAATGTGTTTAGGGTACGTGCAAGGAACTCAAGTGGTGTCATATCCTTCATCGACACAACATAAACATAAAATACACACAAACATATAAAAAAAACCCATATCATTTATCTTGGGCTACTCTGAGTTGAGATAATGCCCCTAATGACACTCACCTAGTAGCTGCTCTAGGTTAAGATGACGTGCTACCCAGCTAGTGTATCACCCTAGGGGTCTTCTTGCAGTTGAGGATGCAAGTCTACTACGCTTTCCTTCCTTACTTGGTTATTGTACACTAACGAGCGCTTATTTATTTGGTCGGCCTTACTGTGTGGCCGATAAGCTACCTCATGTTTGCTTCATTTAAGAGGTTATGAGTCTGTTATGATTTCTTCTTGGATTAGCCTTCGTGCACTGATACCAGCAAGATCCACCTACAAGACTCTCGTAACCTATAAAAGAAATATGTAACCCTAAACCCAAAACCCTAAAACCTAAAACCTAAACCCTAAACCCTATACCCTATACCCTAAACCATAAAAGTCAAACCATAAACCTTAAACCCTAGACCCTCAACTAAATTTAAACCCTAAACCCTAAATCCTAAACCCTCAACTAAACCTAAACCCTAAACCCTAAAAATCTAAGAACCTAAACCTAAACTAAATAAAACCTAAAAATAATGTAAATAAAAAAAATTAAACCAAAATAAAATAAAAATAAAAATATAAAAAAACCTAAACTAATTCCTAAACTTAAACCTAAACCTAAACCTAAACCTAAAAAGAAAATTAAATAAAAATTAAAATTAAAATAATAAATAAAATAAATAAAAACCCAAACTAAACTAAAAAATAAAAAACCTAAATAAACTAAAAAATAAACCTAAAATAAAAATAAAATAAAACCAAAACTAAATAAAAACCTAAACCTAAAAAATTATCCTAAAAATGAAACCAACAAAGGCATGGATTAGAGAAGATACCTTTAAAAAATGAATCTCGAACAAAGTTTACCTAAAACTACCAAACAAAATTCTAAAAAAAACAAGGTAGAACCCCCAGCAAAAATGGTATTAGAGCTTAGAAGATCTCCACAAAATAAAAATACTTTTTAGTGCGATCTCTATTATGCATGTTTATGCACACCAAGTTTTTCTTATCAAACTAATTTCCCATCATATGAATCTGAAATTAGGGAAGAAAAATAATTAAAGAAACATTTGAAACTAACAAAATTAGAAGAAGATTTATTCCCTTTTCATGATAAATCTAACTAAAGAATATTTAGATAAAGAATATAAAAGTCTTCTAGAGTTATTAAAAATCAAAATTACTAATAGTCAAATAGAAGTATTTCTAGAAGAACAAATTTTCCATATCAAAGTGCCATTAGGGAACTTAAACGAATGGATAGTAACTACTTATATGACAATAAAATAACACTATTAGTTAGGTCTTGGTTCAACCCCTTCGAATAAAGTATCAACCAGTAATTTAGGGAACAAAATGAAAATCAGCATAACAAAGTTAAATAATTTAAGTCATTGTTACAAAAAAGATATAAACCTATTCTTTGGACTAATAGTACTAGTAATATACTTGAATTAGGAAAGCAAATATTAGACAATCAACAAATTCTTAACAATAATATTTCCAATTTGATTTACTAGAAATAAAACCAAACAAAAATTTGTCCTAGTATCTGTCAACTAAACAAAACCATATACAAACACCCAACAAAGGTAATATACAAGGAGCAATACGAAGTAATGAAATCATAAATGTCAATGAATCATAAGAGATAGATGAATTAATATCTATTTTTTATCAACATCAATTTATGAATAACACACCACAAATGCCATCTATAGATAGACCACTTATTGAAATATCCGTGACAACTACATTACCAAATACTAGTAGCATCGGATCATCCACTACTTCAACCTCAAGATAATACATCCCACCTAGTGCTAGAAGAATTCTGACACCAAAAAATTATCCACCCACTAATACCCAAAAGGAATGTTCGCATGAACCAATTAGTGGGCATCGTATTTACTTAAACTTAGATTGTTGTAAAAAACTATTGATAAATGGACAATAGAAAATAGTCTAGCCATTTACAATTATAATCTCCAAGGTGAAGATGCATATAACTTTATCAAAAATATGTTAATAGTATCTATAAAAAATGGATTCTTGGACTTAGTTCAAACCAAAAATAAAAAAATTAGAAATACTTGTTTAGAAACCACAATAGGTACAGGAAAATGGGTAAGATTTTATGAAGATTACATTAAAAGTGAATTCTTAGGGTACCAAATTAGATTCACTATAAGAAGAAAAGATAAAAAATAATCTAAAATTGCAAAATAAAAACTCAGTTCTTAGTATTTGCAATATTTGTTATTTAAATGAATACATGAATATCAATTCTTTTATGATATTCATGAACCATAACGAAGCCAATATCTAGATACATTCTTCTACAAATTACCCGAACCATATAACATAATATGGAGTCAATAATTTCTTCAACAATATCTTATAGATATAACCTTAGGAAGTAGAATTTAATTTCCTAAATAAAAATTAGTAGAAGCCTGCCAACAAATTGATTTACATCAATAAAATAAAAAATATAAACAATCTTTATGTTGTGCTAAGAATGATCTTGTAGCACATCAATGGGGATGTTCCAATAATACAACTTCCTCATGTACAGGATCAGATAATAAAAAAAAAAAATTCTTTAAGAAAATAAATAAAAATAAATTGAATTTAAAGAAAAGAAACTTTAGACGAAAATAATTTAACAAAAAACCAAAAAATTGTAAATGTTGGTTATGTAAAGAAGAAGGACATTATGCTAATGAATGTTTAAAAAGAAAATTTTCAGGGAGAAAATCTATCCAAATTTTAGATGAACAAGAACTAGAACCTATCTTTGATATTTTTGAAATCAACTCCGATGAAGAATTTTATGAATTATCTCATCAAGAAGAACTTATAAATCAATATTGTTATTTTGATAATGAAAATAATTTAAATGAATATTTATATATAGATTAAATGATTGAGCTCCAACAGCTTAACATAGAAGACATTATAGATAATCAATCAAAATATGGTAAACACTTAACCCTTTCATAAGAAGAATATAAGAAGATTCGAAAAAGAAAATTATCATTAGAAACTCAAGACTATTTTGATATGCCAATTTTAAATTGGATAAAAGCAATTCATTATAGTATCATACAAGGAGAATACCCTATTGAAATAATAGAATCCGAAGGTAGTACAAAAAATCCCTTTATATAATTATACAATGAGAAATCAAGATTTACAAAAGATTCCTCATCCCAAAAAATATAGACATGTATTTTTTTTAGAGGAATACAAATACTAATCAAAGCATACTTTAGAAAAGGTATAGATAGCCCTATAACCTTATGGATATATGATGATAGAATTATTAATTCTAAAAAAGATGCTTTATTAGAAGTTATTCAAGGAAACTTATGTTACCAAACTTTAATGTTTAATTTACATCCTAATTATGCCATCAATATTAATGATAGACATATAGATAGAACTCTTACTCTCAAACATAAATTAGATCATGTTCAATTAAGACAAGGAATTGATGTTTATAGCATTACATATCAAGTAGCTTATGCTAATATAACAATCATTATGTTGTAGCTTTTAGATCACATAACGAACCTATTCATATAGATTCTATGTTTTCTCATATAGGACAAACTATACAACTAGACAAAGTAGATTATATAAATTTAACACCACCACCTGATCAGTTAGCTTTAGATATGGGTGAAAGCAGTGCTATCAAAAGAAAAATGTTTTAGAATACCTAGAAAACTACATTCTTTTAATGAACATAACAAATATCTAATTATTCAACCTAGAAGGTTTCTTGATTCTAGAAAATCACAATATGCTAATAATCAATTAAAACTTTAGGGTTATTATATTTCACCTGGTAATATCCACTCAATATTATTAGATACTAGATCACATAGTTATCATATTGATGTCTCATTAATTCCTCTAAATCTACAAATCCAATGAAATGAACCATATGTATATAAACACTACCATGGAAATAAACATTACTCTTAAAATGAAACTAATATTCTATTTGGTTTTTGGGAAATCCAAAAGAAACAAATAGACTTTCAACATACCTTTTTAACAGATGATACAAAAGAAGGATGAATTTTAGTAGGAATGGATTTTTTACAACAACATACTATTCAATTTACTAACTCCTCTGTCTGAATTAACTCTTCAATTATTCCTCGACATCATAGTTAATTTTCATAGCTATATTAAAATTGATATATTCCCACTTATGATCCTATACCTATTCATACTTTATGTGATACTGATAGTGATATTACCCGTTGGTAAATGATGTATCCTTCCCCAACATATTTCTCCTCAAACTGATACTTTACTTCTAGATACCTTCAATGGTATTCGTATAATTACTCATTATTGCTCTATTCAATATATCTTACTCTGTGAAACACTCATTAAAATACCTCATTTATGGTGTCTAGATGAACCTGTTCCTGATATGATCCTTGGAAATAACTTTTTTAAATCCATGTATTTTTTTACACAATATATAACATACATCAATTGATTACCCCGTGTAAACATACGTTAATTTGTCCATTTATTCACCATCCTGTTTCTCATGATCCTACTAGTCCACCTCCTTTTCACAACCAATGTGGTGATTTAGATAATTTAATTCAAACACATCTTTCCACTCACTCAAAATTTGGCTTACATTTATACCTCTTTACCGATCTTGGCAAACTACAACTAATCAAACATTTCAGTGAACAATTATTTTCCAAAACATTCTCTAAAAATCCCTTACAATTTTGGGCAAAAGACAAACATGTTTCCCATATTGAACCTATTAATCCCACTCTATTGCTGCTATCAAGTTAATCTTTTTTTTTAGCTTAATAATAATTAGAATGAAAAGAAAGTTGAGAACTACATTACTATTTTCTTTTACAAGTTTTGCAACATCGCTATCTTTTCTAATAAACTGGATCAAATTCTTTTCAAGCTCTCTTTCAATGGTGATTTCATTCTTAAAGAGGTTTGGAATTTTATTAGAAATAAACAAAACACCTCTAATGTTTCCATTAAACTTTGGAACAATATCATTCACAGTTCTTATTATGTTTTAGCTTAGAGGATTTTGAATAACTTCATCCCTGTTGATTCCTTGCTCTGGCTTAAAGGATTTTATTTACCTTCCAAGTGCTATTGTTGCTTTCATATTGAAAGTTTTAATCAAGTTTTTGTCAATGGTGCTATTTCTTCAAAACTTTGGATATGGTATGATGATTTGTTTAACACTAACTAATTTCACGGCTCTCTTTCATCATATCAACTTCTTGTAGTTTATTTCCATAAAACTCTGAAAGGTCATATGAAAGTTTTAATTATTATTACCCTTATTTGGTTCATTTGGATGGATATAAATGATTCTAAATATCATGATATCCCTATGAAACATAAAAGGATCCTTGCTAGAACTAAAGAAAAAATTCATGTTTTATTTAATGTAAATTTAATTAGTAATCATCACTTTAGAGGTTATAAACCGCTAAAAAATTGGGTATCACATTGCATCCTTCCTACAAGAGTATTAGGATTATACATTGGATTAAGCCTAAAAAAATTTTATTATGATCAATGATGGTTGATTTCCCCAAACAAATATGGTCGGTGGAATTCTTAGGGATCCTAAAGGTACTATCATTTGTGCTTTTCCTACCCTCAAAGCTTATTCTTATTAATGAGCTCATGGTCAACTATTAATATTTGTTTAAGCAAAGGCCTCTTTAATATTTGGATTAAAGTTTATGCTCTTCTATTACTTGATATGGTCAATAATAATAAAATGGGGAATGCTGACTTATTTAATCTTCTTAATCACACTAAGAAGCTTCTTTGACACGTTTGCTACAAAATGTTTCACATTCTTAGTGAAGGTAATGCTTGTACTAATTTTTTGGATAATTTGGGAGGGGAATGAAATAAGCTCACTTTATTTGATAACCACAGCTTAGCTAAGCATCTGCGTGGTCTGGTCAATCTGGATAACACTGGATTGCCTTACCTCAGACTTTAACCTTCTACTATTTTATTAATCTTTTGGCTATGGTGGTTTTATTCAAACTATTTTTGGGTTGTTTATTTTATGCTTCCCTCACTAGGAAGTGGTTTTTACAGAGTTAATTTCCATACTTAAACACCCTTCCTCTTAATGCCATTCTATAATTAACTGGCCCTTTTTTTGGTCATAGTGGTTTTTAATTGGTTTCCCTATACTCTAAGACTAGTGGTTTTCTTTCTATAGCTCATGCTATGCTTCTTTTTCCACACAACTAGTGATTTTTTTAGGGTCTCTTGTTGGGTTGTGGCTATGGCCTACCCCTTTTATTAATGGATGTTGGGTTTGCCTCTGGTTTTGGATGGCTATGGCCTTATTCAAATTGGATTTTAGTCTACGGTCTACTAATTGATTTATTTTCTTCCATTTTCCTGGCTATTTTGGGTGGTTATTTTTTCATGGCCATCATTGGCCTCTTCTGGCTTGGCTTAGTTTTGGCTTTTTTGGAGGTTGATGTTCTTCTTTTGTGGTTTGTCTTGGTGGCTTCTGCTGGTTGATTTTTCCCTCTCCCTTATGGATTGGAGGTAGCTGTTATGTGGTTGTTGTCTTTCTATTTTCTCCTTCATGGTGAATGTCTGCTCTTTGGGATTTGGAAGGGGTTTATTTATCTTTGGCCTTGTCCTTTCCTTACAATTTTTCTATTTGTGGTTGGGTGGCCCTCCTTGGTCTTTCTCTAGCAGGGTAACTACCTTTTTTATTTCTTGGTTATTTTGGAGATCTCCAAGTTGGTTGTGTTTTTGTCTACTTTTGTTCTTTCCCTCTTTTTTGGTCTCTATATTGGCTTTGTTTGTTGGTTGGTGTTGTTGGTTGATTGGGCTGGTTTGCTATTTTGGCTAGCTGGGTGGATGTGTTGGCTGTGTTTGATGGTTGGTTTAGGTGCTTTTGGTTGGATTTCTGGCCTACTCCTGGGCTAGTTATCCTCTCATAAGTGCAGCTACTTTCCCTTTATTTTTGTTCCCAGTTTGGGTGTCAATTTTTTTTTTGCTCTGATTTCTCCTGCTGCTCATCCTGTTGGCTACTTGCCTGGGTTATTTTATTGGCTATTTTGTTGGTGGAGGATATGAGCTCTTATGGTTTTTTTGTCCTATTTTAGGACTTGTTGTTTAGGGTTGGCTGCTTGAGGGGTTTTTTGTGGTTGTTATCTTTCCTTGGATGATTGTGCCATGGTTGGTGTTTTGGGATTTATGTTGTCTATTGGTATTGACTCCATATGGTTTATTTGGCTTTCCTTGTTTCTTGATATTTGTCTCTTGGTTGGTGGTGGTGGATTTGCTGTTCTTTTGGCTACCTTGGTGGTCATTTTGATGGTAATTTATGGATGCCCTCTTGGCCTCTCAATACTATGGCTTTCCTCTCTTTGGTGTTTCTTATCTCTTACTATTTTTCTATTTGGGTGGAGGATTTTTTCCTTGGATTTGGATTGGTAGTGCTCTGGAGATAATCATGGGTTGTTCTTTTGCCTTTGAGACTATTTTTTTTCGATTGTGTTGTACCCCTATTTATGATGACTTCCCCTTTTTCGTGTTTCTCTTCTTATTGGTTATTGCTTCTGTGGAGTTACTGCTTAGTTTATATTAGCCAATCGATCCCTATAACTTTTGGGTTCTTTAAGTGATTCTTTGTTGTGGGTTTTGGTTGGGGTTGGTCACATGGCTATTATTTTATCTATTTGTTTGGTGCAAGAATTGGATCACAATGGACTATTTTGCCTTGGATGATTGCTTATATTAGGTATGCTGGCTATGATGGCCTTGATGTTTCCACATACCTTCTCTCTGGTTGGTAGCTTACATATGATTGTAACTCTTCTTATAAAGTTTGGATGCTCATATGTATTATTTTCCCTTGAGATGATCTTAACTGAGCCTGAGCCATCTCTTTCTTAGCTCTTTTTAAACTATTTACTATATTTTCCCTTCAACTATGACCATTGCCTTTGTAGTGTTTTGTAGATTTCTTTTGCAGGTTGAAACTTTATAGATGGAATGAACTTTACTCAGTCAACTCAAGTATTGTTGATGTGGATCTTGCTTATCTTGAATTCTCAAAGGGATCATGAGCTGCTACTGACTTGTCTTTTTACTGCTTTCTTGAGTTATATTAGCCTTATTTTGTGTCTTTTCTCATTTCCTTTTAAGGTGTTGTATTTGGTCTTTAATTTTTTTTCCATTGTACTTAGATGGGGGATAGCTCTTTAGGTTTCTTGTAGCTTTATGAGCAGTAGAACTTTGAGCTATAAACCTTTAAAGGACATAATATCCCATATTTCTATGGTAATAAAATTCTACCATTCCCTAAAAAAAAGCCTACCCACTAAAGGCCAAACCCTAAAAAGCTAAAACCTAAACCTAAATGAAATAAAACTTTAAAATAAAATAAATAAATAAACCTAAACGAAAAAAATAAAATAATAAAATAAAATAAGAACCTTTACTAAAACGTAAACCTAAACCTAAACCTAAAAAAATAAAATATAAAATAAAAACTAAAATAAAATAAAATAAATAAAAACATAAAAAAACTAAAAAAATAAAAAACCTAATTTAAACAAAAACTAAACGTAAAGTAAAAAAATTAAATAAACCTAAAATAAAATAAAATAAAAACTACATAAAAATCTAAACCTAAAAATAAATAAAAAATAAAACCTAAACCCTAAACTAAAAAAACCTAAACATACAATAAAAATATAATAAACCTAAACCTAAACTAAAAAAAAAATTAAACTAAAATAAATAAGACCTAAAATAAACTAAACCAAAACCTCAACCTAAACTAAATAAGATAAAGTAAATAAAAGTAAACCTAAACTTAAATAAAAAAATAAAACCTTAAATAAAAACCAAAAATTAAAACTTAAACCTAAACAATAAATTAAAAATAAAACTAAATTAGAAAATAAACCTAAACCTAAACCTATAACTTAAAAATAAACTAAAATAAATAAACTAAACTAGATAAAAATAAAAATAAACCTAAATAAAAAAAAGAAAATAAACTAAATAAACTAGATTAACCTAGGCATAGCAATTTACTTGATTAAAAAAATTAAAAAATTAAAAAAAAAATAAAAAAACTTAAAACCTATAACCCTAAACCCTAAAACCAAAACCCCAAACCCTAAATCCTAAACCCTAAACCCTAAACCCTAAACCCCTAAATCGTAAACCCTAAAAATTTAAAAACCTAAACCTAAACTAAATAAAAGATAAAAATAAAATAAATAAGTAAACGTAAACCTAAATAAAATAAAAACCAAAACTAAAACCAGAACCTAAACCTAAACTTAAATCTAAACCTAAAAATAAAATTAAATAAAAATTAAAAACTAAACTAAAATAAAATAAATTAAATCCTAAACTAAACTAAAAAATAAAATAAACCTAAAAATAAAAAATCTAAATATTAAAAAACCAAACATAAAATAAAAAAAATAAACCTAAATTAAAATAAAATAAAAACTAAATAAATACGTAAAACTTAAAAATAAGCCTAAAAATAAATAAAAAAATAAAACCTAAACCCTAAACTAAAAAAAAACCTAAACCTAAAATAAACCTAAACCTAAACTAAATTAAAATAAGTAAAACCTAAACCTAAACCTAAAATAAACTAAACCTAAACCAAAAACTAAATAAAATAAAATAAAGTGAAAATAAACCTAAACCTAAACTAAAAAATAAAACCTAAAAATAAACCTAAAATAAAAACCAAAACCTAAATCTTAAAAAGTAAAATAAAAACCTAAATCTAAACCAAAAATTAAAAACAAAACCTAAACCTAAAAAATAAAATAATAATAAAACCAAACTAAAAAAATAAAATTAAACTTAAAAAATAAATTAAAATAAAAAACCTAAACTAAAATAAATAAACCTAAAATAAATAAACTAAACTAAATAAAAATATAAAATAAACCTAAACAAATAAAAATTAACTAAAATTAATAAAAAAATAAACTAAATAAATGTAAACCTACAAGATTACATAATTTTTTTAAAAAAACCCTAAACCTTAAACCCTTATCCTTAAACCCTAAACCATAAACTCTAAAAAACACTAAACCTTAAACCCTAAACCCTAAAACCATAAACCCTAAATCTTAAACCCTAAAAAGCCATAAATCCTAAATCCTAAACCCTAAACCCCCCTACAACCCTAAACCCAAAGCCCTATACCCTGCAACCCTAAACCCTAAACCCTAAACCTTAAACCCTAAATCATAAACTAAACCCTAAACCCTAAACCCTAAAGCCTAAACCTTCAAAACCCTAAACTATAAATACTAAACACTAAATACTAAACCCTAAACCCTAAACCCTAAACCCTTACCCTAAACTCTAAACACCTAAACCCTAAATCCTAAACCCTAAACTTATTTTCACTTCTTTGCCTGAGCTGGGTTATGTTTTTGACCTCTAGCTTTTGGGTTGGTGTAGTGGTTGCTACCTGGTGGTTCTTATCTTTACAGCCTAGGTTGCCTTGGTTTTTTCACCAATTACTCTGGGTTAATGGTGGATGAGATGGTTTCGCCTGCTTCTATTTTCTCAATGGTTGGTTTATTAGCTCTCCTCTTGAACTTGAATTACTTTTTGTTGGTTTTTCATGGTTGGATGGGTGGCCTTCCTAGTGGGAACTGCTGTTGGTTGTTGTCTTTTTGGGCCTTCTTTTGGAGAATTTCTTGGCTGCTATTTTGGCTTTGCCTCCCAATTTCTTATGTTTATTGTTGGATCCTTCTTTTGCCTTGGTTTTGTGTTTGGTTATTCTCCTAGGATTATCTTTTGTTGGGTACATTTTTTTCAGCACGTTTTGTGTTATTATTATGCTTCCTGTTGATTTATCTTTATTGCTGGGGAAGTTTGGTTTTTTGGCAAGTCTTGGCTTGCTACTGTAGTTGCCTTTCTATGTATGTTGTGCTTCGTTTGGACCTCTATTGTGTGGTGCTTTGTTGGTGTTTTTCCTTTCCTTGGCTGCTAGGGATTCTTTCTTTATTGGTAACTTTTGATGGGTTGTTGTTTGGTGGTTGCCTTAAGGCTATTTTATTTAGCTAGTTTGGTTAGAGGACTTTTAGTTGTCCTTGGAATCTTGGTTAGTTGATTTTTTCCTTGTTGGTCTTTTCCTTCTTCTTGGACAATTTGCTAGAACCTTTTGCTATGCTGGCCGAACCTTTGTTGATCCTTTTGGATTGGACTTTTTGGTTTCTGGTGGTTGGTCACTGCCTTTGGCCCCCTTTTGTGTGATTATTTTATCTTCTTGTGATTTGCCCTACCGGCAACTTATGTTTCCTTCAGTTGATGGTTTCATTTCTGAGCTATTTAGTCATTTGTGGTTGCTCACACTAGTTTGGCTTGGTGACTACTACTTGTTGTGACTTTGGCTTAAAGGCTCCTATCTTGGTTTTGTTGGATGTTTCTTTGTTAATTGGCATGGGTCGGGTGCTTGCTGACAGTTGGTTCTAGTTTTCCCTAGTTTGTAGCTTGGATGGGTATCTAAATAATGGTTCTTGTTGGTGTTCTAACTTGGTTATGACCTCTCTTTAGGTTATTATGAATAGTCTATTTTGGTTTTTGTTTGGTGGTTTGGCTAGTAGTTGGTTACTGGCCAGTTGCTCTTTGTTTAATTGTGCAAGATCTAGAACTCTATGGATTATTGGCCTTGGATGTTTGCTTATATCAAGTATGCTGGCTATGATAGTTTTGATGTTACTCACCTCTTCTCTCTGGTTGGTAGCATTACATAAGATTGTAACTCTTCTTTATGAAGTTTGGATGCTCATATGTATTGTTTCCTCTTGAAATGACCCTAAATGAGCCTGAGCCTTCTCTTTCTCAGCTCTCTCCTTTTCCTCTCTTCATCCATATCCTTTTTAGCTATGAGTTTTCCTCTGTAGTGTTTTGCAAATTTATTTTATAGGTTGGAACTTTATAGAGGGAATGGTCGTCACTCAATCAACCATAGTGTTATTGATGTATCTTGTTTATCTTGCTTTCTCAAAGAAATCATGAACCGCTACTCACTTATTATTTTACTATTTTCAATATTTGTTTTAGTTCTCTTATGCTTTTTAGTTATTGTATTTGCTCTTTTATATTGTTTTCATTTTCTAATGTACTTCGATGGGAGTTTAGCTCTTTAAGTTTCTTGTAGCTCTAAGAGTAGTACAATTTTAGAGCTTTACTTCTTTTAAGGACATTGTATCTTTTCCTCTTATGGTAAAAAAATTATAACTCCCTCCCTTCCCCAAAAAAAACTACAAACCCTAAACCTTAAACAACCCTAAACCCTAAAACCCTAAACCCTAAACACTAAACCCAAACCCTAAACCCTAAACACTAAACCCTTAATACTAAACCCTAAAACCCTAAACTCTAAACCCTAAACCCTAAACCCTAAACTAACCTTACAAGCTAAAAACTCTAAACCCTGAAGACTAAACACTAAGCCCTAAACCCTAAACACTAACCCTAAAACCTAAACCTAAAAAACATAAAACCTAAAACTCTAAACACTAAACCATAACCCTAAACCCTAAACCCTAAACCCAAACCCCAAACCCTAAAACCTAATAGGTATAAACCTAAACTCTAAGAATGGGCAGAACCTTGACGACAACAACATCACCGTCAACCAGGCTCAGTCTAGATCTGGCGATGGAGTCAATGGCGAAGACGGCCATTATCACAGTGGTGGTGTGGGATCTGGAGATGCTGATGGATATGGAGGTGGTGGTCGGAGCAGTGGTGGTTATGGAGGCAGGAGGACCAACGGAGGTTATAGCCATGGTGGTGGTGGGGGAGAGATTGGGGATATGATGGTGGATCCCACTACTCGATAGGCCAGAGTGGTTCTGATGGGAATTGGAGAAATTGAAGAATAGTCGATCTTATCCAATGCTTATGGAATTGTGTCTTTACAGTAGAGATAGTTCTAGTTATATAGGGTTTTTGATTTGCTCTATGTGTGCTCAATTGTCATCTATGTTATCTTTTCGATCTTAGGAAACTTGATGTGTTACTTGGTTGATGAAATAAAAAAAATGTTAAATTTGAATTTATTCTCTATTAAAAAAAATAACCAAAAACCCTAAACCCTAACCTAGAACCTAAAACCCTAAACCTAAAACCTAAACCCTAAACCCTAAACCCTAAACCCTAAAAACTCTAAACCTTAAACCCTAATCCCTAAACCCTAAACCCTAAAACCCTAAATCTTAAACCCTAAACCCTAAAACATAAACCCTAAACCCTAAACCCTAAACCCTAAACCCTAAACCCCAAACCCTAAACCCTAAACCCTAAATTAACCCCAAACCCTAAACCCTAAATCCTAAAAAGCTAAAAATCCAAAGTTAAACTAAATAAAACCTAAAAATAAAAGAAATAAAAAACCTAAACTAAAATAAAATAAAAAATAAAATAAAATAATAAACCTAAATAAAAACTTAAACCTAAAAAGAAAATAAAATAAAAAAATTAAACTAAAATTAAATAAATAAAAATGTAAACTAAACTAAAAAATAAAAAACCTAAATAAAATAAAAACTTAACCTAAAATAAAATTAAAATAAATTTAAAACTAAATAAAAACCTAAACTTAAAAAATAAACATAAAAATAAAACCTAAAAATAAATAAAATGTAAAACCTAAAACCTAAAATAAAAAAAAAACCAAAACCTAAGATAAAAATAAAATAAATCTAAACCTAAACTAAAATAAACCAAACTAGAATAAATAACACCTAAACCTAAACCTAAATAAACTAAACCTAAACCTAAACCTAAACTAAACAAAATAAAATAAAAATAAAGAAATCTAAACCTAAACTAAAAATATAACCTTCAAATAAATCTAAAATAAAAACCTAACACCTAAACCTAAAAAAATAAAATAAAAACCTAAACCTAAACCTTAAAACAAAACCTAAATCTAAAATATAAAGTAAAAAATAAAAGAAAACTAAAAGTAAGCCTAAACCTAAAACAAGAACAAAAATATAAAACCAAAACTAAAATAAACAAACTAAACTAAATAAAAATAAGAATGAAAAATAAAATAAACTAAATAAACCTAAACCTATGAGTTTAGTTATTTAAAAATAATAAAAATAATAGAAATATAAAAACCCCTAACCCTATTCCCTAAATCATAAAACTAAACCTAAACCCTAAAATCATAAACATACACCCTAAACCCAAAATCCTAAACCCTAAAACCTACAACCCTAAACTTTAGACCCTAAACCCCAAACCCTAAACCCTAAACCCTAAAGACCTATAAATTTAAACCTAGACTAAATAAAACCTAAAAAAAAAAAACTAAACTAAAATGAAATAAAAACCTAAACTAAAATCGAAACCTAAACTGAAACCTAAACATAAAAATAAAATAAAATAAAAGAATAAAACCTAAACTAAACTAAAAAAATAAAATAAACTTGAAAATAAAAAACCTTAATATAATAAAAACTAAATGTAAAATAAATGTAAAATAAAACTAAAATAAAATAAAAACTAAATAAAATCTTAAAGCTAAAAAATAAACCTAAAAAATAAAACCTACAAATAAAAAATAAATAAAACAAAAACCTTAAACTAAAAAAACCATAAACCTAAAATAAATAAAAAAATAAACTTAAACCTAAACTAAAATAAATAAACCCAAAACCTAAACCTAAAATAAACGAAACCAAAACCCTAAACTAAATATAATAAATTAAACTAAAAATAAACCTAAACCTAAACTAAAAAATAAAACCTAAAAATAAACCTAAAATTAAAACCATGAACTTATACCTAAAACATAAAGTAAAAAACTAACCCTAAACCTAAAAATAAAAAATAAAATCAAAACATTAAAATTAAAATAAAAATAAAACCAAACTAAAAAATAAACATAAAGCTAAATCTAAACCTGGTAAATAAATTAAAATAAAAAACCTAAAATAAATTAAATCAACTAAACTAAATTAAAATAAAAAATAAACTTAAATAAAAATAAAATAAATAAAATAAACAAAAATAAATAAAAATTTGACTAAATAAACAGAATAATCCTAAACCTACCAGTTTACTTAATTAAAAACAAATCCTAAACCCTAAATAACCCTAAACCCTAAAACCCTAAACCCTAAACCCTAAAAAACCATAAACCTTAAACCCGAAACCTTAAACCTTAAACCCTAAACCTTAAACTCTAAACCCTTAACCCTCCTACAACCCTAAGCCCTAAATCCAAAACCCTAAACCCTACAACCCTAAACCCTAAACACTAAACCCTAAACCCTAAAGCCTAAACACTATACCCTAAACCCTAAACCATAAACCCTAACCCTAAACACTAAACTCTAAACATATTTTCACTTTTTGTTCTGAGGTGGGTTATGTTTTTGACTTCTTGCTTTTTGGTTAGCCTTGTGGTTACTACCTGGTGGTTCCTGTCTTTCCAGCCTAGGTTGGCTTAGTTTATTTGGCCTGGTGGCTACTGTCTTTTTTGTCTTGTTACTTTAGTTACTGGTGGATGAGATAGTTTCTACTCTAGCTTTATTCTATTTTTTTCACTGGTTGGTTTGTTGGCTCTCCTCTTGAACTCGAATTGCTTTTTACTCATTTTTTATGGTTGGATGGCTGTCCTTCCTAGTGGGAACTGTTGTTGGTTGTTGACTTTATGGACCTTCTTTTTGAGAATTTCTTGCCTAGTTTTTTGGGGGTTGCCTCTCAGTTCCTTATTATTTTTTGTTGGAAACTTCTTTTATCTTAGTTTTGTGTTTGGTTAATCTTCTGGAATTACCCATTGCCATGTACATTATTTACAGCACATTTTCTATTATTATTATGCTTCCTGTCAGGTTAGTCTTTGTTGTTGGGAAGTTTTATTTTTCGGCTGGTCTTGGCTAGCTGCATTTATTGCCTTTCTATGGTGGTTGTGCTTCTTTTAGACCTTTGTTTTGTGGTGCTTTGTTAGTTTTTGGCATTTCCTTGGCTATTGGGAATTCTTCCTTTATTGGTTACATATGATGGGTTGTTCTCTGGTTGTTGCCTTATGGCTATTTTACTTAGCTGGTTTGGTTGGAGGACTTTTATTTGTCCTTGGAATCTTGGTTGCTTGATTTTTTTCCATGTTGGTCTTTTCCTTCTTCTTGGACAATTCTCTAGAGCATTTTATTGTTCTTGCCAAACCTTTGTTGGTGCTTTTAGATTGGTCTTTTTTGGTTTTTGGTTCTTGGTGGCTACCTTTGGCCCCATTTTGTGTGGCTATTTTATCTTCTGGTGATTTGCACAGGCCGCAGCTTATGTTTCCTTTAGTTGATGGTTTCATTTTTGAGCTGTTTAATCATTTGTGGTTGCTCACCCTGGTTTAGCTTGGTAATTGCTATTTGTTGGGACTTTGGGTTGAGGGCTCCTATCTTGGTTTTGTTCACTGTTTCTCTACTAATTAGCATTGGTCTGGTTCTTGCTGATGGCTGGTTCAAGTTTTCCCTAGTTTGGAGCTTGGATGGGTATTTGGATAATGGTTATTGTTGGTGTTCTGAGTTGGTTCTTGCCTTTCTCTGGGTTATTATGATTAGTCTGTTGTGGTTTTTGTTTAGTGGTTTGGCTGGTAGCTGGTAGCTTTTTGTTTAATGGTGCAAGATCTAGAACTCTAAGACTAGTGGCCATGGATGTTTGTTTATATCAAGTATGCTGGCTATGATAGTTTTGATGTTACTCACCTCTTCTCTCTGGTTGGTAGCATTACATATGACTGTAACCTTTCTTTATGAAGTTTGAATGGTCATATGTATTGTTTCCCCTTGAGATGACCCTAAATGAGCCTGAGCCTTCTCTTTCTCAGCTCTTTCCTTTTCCTCTCTTCATTCTTATCCTTTTTAGTTATGACTTTTGCCTTTGTAGTGTTTTGCAAATTTCTTTTACAAGTTGGAACTTTGCAGAGGGAATGGTCGTTACTCAGTCAACCCAAGTGTTGTTGCAATCAATCTTCCTTATCTTTCTTTCTCAAAGGAATCATGAACTAATGCTAATTCATCCTTTTAGTATTTTCAAGATTTGTTTTAGTCTTACTTTGTGTCCTTTTCTCTTATGATTTTTAGCTTTTTTATTTGCTCTTTTATTTTCTTTTCTTCTTATACTATACTTAGATGGGGGTTTAGCTCTTTAGGTTTCTTGTAGGTCTGAGAGCAGTAGAATTTTAGAGCTTTACTCCCTTTAAAGACATTGTATATTATCCTTTTATGGTAATAAAATTCTAACTTTCTGAAGAAAAAAAATCCCTAAACCCTAATCCCTAAACCCTAAACACTAAACCCTAAACCCTAAAACACTAAACCCCAAACCCTAAACTATCCCTAAATCCTAAAAACTCGAAACCCTAAAGCCTAAAGCTTAAACACTAAACCCTAAACCCTAAACCCTCAAAGCACAAATCCTAAAACTTAAAACCCTAAACCCTAAACCCTAGCCCTAAACCTAAACCTAAAGTAACGAAATAAATTAAAAAATAAACCTAAACCATAAAACCTAAGAAACTTAAACCTAAACTTAAACCCTAAGAATGGGAAAAACCTTGACTGTAGGAACATCACCATCAACCAGGCTCAGTCTTGATCTAGCGGTGGAGGTAAAGGCGAGGTGGCTATCTGACCACGGTGTGGGATCCGGGAGGGGTGGATATGGAGGTGGTGGAGCACTTGTGGTTATGGAGGCGAGGAGTGACCAAGCCATGGTGGTGGTGAAGAGATGTGATAAGATGGTGGATCCCACTACTCGAGAGGCTAGGGTGGTTCATATGGGAACTGGAGAAACTGAAGAATGGTTGATCCAATCTACTGCTTATTGAACTGTGTCTTTATAGTAAAGACGGTTCTAGTTATCTAGTGTTTTTGATTTGTTTTATGTGCTCAATTTTGATCTATGTTATCTCTTATGTCTTAGAAAACTTGGTGTGCTACTTGGTTGATGAAATCAAAAAAGAAGAAATGTTGAATCAATTTGTTCTCTAAAAAAAATGAAAAACCCTAAACCCTAAACTAAAACCCAAACCCTAAACCCTAAACCCTACACCCTAAAAACACAAAAGCCAAAATTCTAAACACTAAACCCTAAACCCTAAAACCCAAAACCCTAAATCCTAAAATCCCAAACCTGAAACCTTAAACCCTAAACCCTAAACCCTAAACCCTAGAAAGCTAAAAAGCTAAACCTAAACTAAATACAACCTAAAAATAAAATAAATAAATAAACCTAGACCAAAATAAAATAAAAACATAAACTAAAACCTAAACCTAAACCTAAACCTAAACCTCAACCTAAACCTAAGAAGCAAATAAAATAAAAAATAACAACTAAGCTAAAATTAAATAAATAAAAACCTAACCTAAACTTTAAAAATAAAAAACTTGAATAAAATAAAAACCTAACCTAAAATAAAAATAAAATAAAATAAAAATTAAATAAAAACCTAAACATAAAAATAAACCTAAAAATAATAATAATAAAACAAAAACCCTAAACTAAAAAAAAAAAACTAAACCTAAAATAAAAATAAAATATACCTAAACATAAACAAAAATAAATAAAACCTAAACCTAAACCTAAAATAAACTAAACCTAAACCTACACCAAAAATAAACTAAACCTAAAACATAAACTAAATTAAACAAAATAAACCAAAACTAAAAAGTAAAACCTAAAAATAAAGCAAAAATAAAAACCTAAAACTTAAACCTAAAAAAGTAAAATAAAAACCTAAACCTAAAGCTAAAAAGAAAAAAAATAAACGAAAAAAATAAAACAAAAATAAAACTAAGCTAAAAGATAAACATAAACCTAAACCTAAACCTAAAAAAAATAATAACCTAAACTAAAATAAATAAACTAAACTAAATAAATATAAAAAATAAACCTAAAAAAATAAAAAAAATAAAATAAACTAAAATAAATAAAAAATAAACTAAATAACCTTAAACCTACTAGTTTACATAATTTAAAAAATGCCCTAAAAATAAAATAAACCATAAACCCTGAACCCTAAAAAACCCTAAACCCTAAAACCTAAAGCCTAAAGCCTAAACCCTAAACACTAAATCCTAAACTCTAAACTCTAAACCCTAAACTAACCTAACCCTAAATCTAAACTAACCTAAATGAAGCCTAAACCCTAAACCTAAATCAGAAACCCTAAACCTAAACCCTATATTTTAAACCCTAAACTTTAAACTATAAACCCTAAACTCCTAAACCTAAACCTCTAAAACTAAACCCTAAAGTTAAACACTAAACTCCTAAACCCTAAACCTTAAACCCTAAACCTTAAACTATAAACTATAAACCCTAAACTAAACTAACCTAAAATCCTAAATATTATAAACTAAACCATAAACTCCCAACCTTAAAGTCCTAAACCTTAAACCCTAAACCCTAAATCCTAAACCTTTAATCCTAAACTAACCTTAAACCCTAAACTAACCCTAAACCCTAATGCCTAAACCTTAAACTAACCCTAAACACTAAGCTAACCCTAAACCCTCAAGACCATAAAGCCTAAAGCCTAAATAATAAAACTTAAACCCTAAACCCTAACCCCAAGCGCTAAACCTTAAAACCCTAAACCCTAAATAAAAAAATAAAAAAAATAAAAACTAAATAAAAAAATTAAAATAAACTTAAAATAAAATAAAATAAAAACTAAATTAAAATCTAAACCTAAAATATAAACATAAAAATAATACCTAAAAACCCTAAACCCTAAACTAAAAAAAATCCTAAACCTAAAATAGAAGTTCAATAAACAAAATAAAACAAACCTAAACTTAAAATAAAATAAATAAAACCTAAACCTAAACCTAAACTAAATAAATTAAGATAAACTAAAAATAAGCCTAAGCCTAAACTAAAAAATAAAAATTAAAAATAAACCTAAAATAAGAACATTAAACTTAAACTTAAAAAAAATAATAAAAACCTAAACCTAAAACTAAAACTAAAAATGAAGAATAAAACGTAAACCTAAAAAATAAAATAAAAAAAAACTCAACTAAAAATAAAACTAAACTTAAAAAATTAACTAAAAAAGAAAACCTAAACTAAAATAAATAAACTAAACTAAATCAAAAATAAACCTAAATAGAAAATAAAATAAAATAAACTCAAATAGATAAAAAATAAACAAAATAAACCTAAACCTGCCAGTTTACTTAATTTAAAAAAAAATAAATCCTAAACCCTAAACCCTAAACTAACCCTAAACCCTAAACCCTAAACCCCCCTACAAACCTAAACCCTAAAACCTAAACACTAAATCCTAAAACCTAAATTAACCTAAAACCTAAACCTTAAACACTAAACTAACCTTAAACACTAAACCCTAAACCCTAAACCTAAACCCTAAACTAAACTTAAACTATAAATAAACTTAAACTCTAACTCCTAAACACTAAACTCTAAACCCTAAACTAATTCCTAAACCCTTAAACCCTAAACCTAAACTAAACTAAATCAAACCTTAAATCTAAACCTTAAACTCCTAAACTAAACTCCTAACCTAAACAAAACTAAACCTAAACCTAAACTTAAACAACCTAAAATTCAAGCTCTAAACTCTAAACCTCCCCTAAACTTAAACCCTAAACCAGAAAACTCCTAAACCTCTAAAGCTTAAAACTATAAACCTACCATCCTTAAACCTCAAACTAAATGAAATTAAAATAAACTTAAAATAAAATAAAATAAAACTAAATAAAATCTAAACCTAAAATATAAACATAAAATAATACTAAAACCCTAAACTAAACTAAAAAAAAAAGTTCAATAAACAAATAAAACCTAAACTTAAAATAAAATAAATAAAACCTAAACCTAAACCTAAACTAAATAAATTAAGATAAACTAAAAATAAGCCTAAGCCTAAACTAAAAATTAAAAATAAAACCTAAAATAAGAACATTAAACTTAAACTTAAAATAATAAAACCTAAACCTAAAACTAAAACTAAAATGAAGAATAAAACTAAACCTAAAAAATAAAATAAAAAAACTCAACTAAAATAAACTAAACTTAAAAAATTAACTAAAAAAGAAAACCTAAACTAAAATAAATAAACTAAAACTAAATCAAAATAAACCTAAATAAAAATAAAATAAAATAAACTCAAATGGATAAAATAAACAAAATAAACCTAAAACCCGGTTTACTTAATTTAAAAAACTTTGAACCATAAATCCTAAACCCAAATAAACTAAACTCCTAAACCACTAAACCCTAATACAAACCTAAAAAACCTAAACACTATCCTAACCTGATTAAACCTGGGCCCCATACTAACCTAAACCACACCCTCTGCCTACCACAACCCACCATAAATCTGATCACTGATCCTAAACTATAAACCACTGACCCACACCCTAAGTCCTGATCTCTCTCACTAAACCTCCACAGGCTGAACTACTCTTCTGGGCCTTAAACTCTACCACAGGCCACCTCCAAACTACTTAAACACTCCTAATCACACCTAAATCTTATCACTTAAACCCTAAAAACCCTAAACCTGGGCCATAAACCTGGGCCTAAACCCTCCAACTAAACCCACAACCTAAACCCTAAACCCTTAAACCCTAAACCAACTGACCCTATAAAATAAAATAAATATAAAATTAAACATAAAGTAAAAATAAAATAAAACTAAAATAAAATAATATAAAAACTAAATAAAAACCTAAACCTAAACCTAAAAAATAAACCTAAAAATAATTTAAAAATAAAACCTAAACCATAAATTAAAAAAAAATCCTAAACCTAAAATAAAAATAAAATAAACAAAATAAAATAAACCTATCCTTAAACTAAAATAAATAAAACTTGAACTTTGACCTAAAATAAACTAAACCTAAACCTAAACCTAAACTAAAATAAAATAAAATAAAATAAACCTAAGCATAAACTAAAAATAGTACCTAAATAAACCTAATAACCTAAAACCTAAATAAAAAACCTAAACCTAAAATAAAATAAAACCTAAACCTAAATAAAATAAAAAAAATAAACTCAACTAAAAATAAACCTAAACCTAAAAAATAAACTAAAATAATAAACCTAAAATAAATATACCTAAAATAAACTAAATAAAATAAAAAATAAACCTAAATAAAATAAAATAGAATAAACTCAAAATAAAAAATTAAACTAAACCTACTGGTTTGCTTTTTTAAAATAATCTAAATCCTACATCCTAAATCCTACCTAAATCCTAAACCTAAACCCTAAATCTCAATCCACCCTAAACCCTAAACCTATCTAAACCACTGACCCTAACTCCTAAACCCTAAACCTAAACCCTAAACCTAAACCCAAACCTAAACCTCCCTCCACAAACCCTAAACCACACTCCTACACAAACACAACCTACTACTTAAACCACACCTAAACCCTAAAGACTAAATCCTAAACCCTAAACCCTAAATCCTAAACTAACCCTAAACACTAAACCCTAAACTAACCATAAACCTTAAGAATAGGAACATCACTATCAACTAGGCTCAGTGTAGATCTAGCGATGGAGGGGATGGTGGAAGTGTGGACATGAAGGTGGTGGCGGTAGTTATCATAGTGGTGGTGGGAGATCTAGAGGTGCTAGTGGATATGGAGTTGGTGGCCACAACAGAGGTGGTTATGGAGGTGGGAGGGGTGATGGAGGTTACAACCGTGGTAGTGCCAAAGGAAGAGATTGGGGATATGATGGAGAATTCCACTACTCGAGAGGCGATGGTGGTTCTAATGGAAACTAGTGAAACTAAAGAACAACTAATCCGATTTACTGCTTATGGAATAATGTCTTTATAGTAGACACAGTTCTACTTATTTAGGATTTTTGATTTGCTATATATGTGCTCATTTTTTATTTATGTCATCACTTATGACTTAGAAAACCAGGTGTGCTACATGGTTGATGAAACCAGGTGTGCTACACTTAAACCCTAAACCAAAAACCCTAAACTCTAAACTAAAACTTAAACCCTAAACCTAAAACCTAAACCTTAAACCCTAAACCTTAAACCCTAAACCTTAAAAACCCTAAACTCTAAACTCTAAACACTAAACCCTAAACCCTAAACCCTAAACCATAATCCCTAAACCTTAAACCCTAAAACCCTAAACACTAAACTTAAAACCCTAATCCTTAAAGACTAAAACCTACAACCTTAAACCCTAACCCCAAACCTAAATTACCCTAAACCTAAATAACCTAAACCCTAAACCCTAAACCTTGAATAAAAATTTCAATAAAAGTATATCTAAATAATAACCTATTCCTAACATAGTTATGGTGGCTAAATAAAATATCTTCAAGAGACTTTCCCTTTGACTATTTGAATACCTAAACCCTAACCATAAATCATATTATAATACCATATTTTATAGTATAATGTAACATCATATATTTGGGTATGCAGTGATGTGTTTTTGGATGTTATAAGATGTTTTGAAATGTTTTAGTATATTATGGTAGTATGCCTTATAGTCTATATTAAGGGACTAGGGTAGAATCTACACATCCACAGGATAGATTCCCCAACCAAGGTTACTATGAAAGAACGTCAATCGATAGTAACCCAGGTAGTGTCTAAATGGGATCGCAAAGGACGTGATCCAAATATAATTCCCATAAGGGAGGTGCTTCTAGGGGCATTATCCTAAGACCTGAAAAAGAAAGCTTATAAGTGTACAATGGATAACTCAAGGAGAAAGCATAGCAAACTTATATCTGCCATGAGTGGTGTATCCTAAGGTGCGACAACCAACCAACCTAAAGTGTATCCGTCAGCATGAGTGGTGTATCTGTCAGCATAGTGAGAACCAACCAACCTAAGGTGCCTGTCAGTGTGCAATAATCAATCTGAAAAGAAAGCGTGTAGGCTTACAACTTTTTAAGTAGAACTGATCATTGAGATAGTATTTCATCGGCGAGACAGATGATAACTAACGTGGAGAGACTACTAAGTGGGGAGCCCTAAAGAATGATTGGACCCAAACTTGAAGTAGTAAGGAGGGAAGGAGTTGCTAGGAGATTAATCCTGAACCTCACATATACTCGACCTAGTTAGTGCACAAAGAAAAATCCCAGAAGAAAGCATAGTAGACTCACATCCTCTTAAATGAAGCCATCATGAGGTAGCTTACCAGCCATGTAGTAAGTCCTACCAAACTATCAAGGCATTATTGCGTGGCCAAGTAAGGAAGGAAAGCATACTTACATCCTCAACCAAGAAGACCAGGGTGACACACTAGTAAGGTAACGTCGAAAATACCTTGAGTACCGTTAGCTATATCTCAACTCAGAGTAGCCTGACACAAAAGATATGTGTTTGTTTTATATGTATGTGTGTGTAGATTGTGTTTGTGTTATGTCGATGAAGGAAAGGTACTTTGTTCCTTACATCTACCCTAGACACATCATGGTGGATTCACAGAATACTTTCAACATAGAAGAGATTGATTTTGAAATGAAATTTTTATTGATGATAATTATTTTTAAACATAAAATTTATAATATTTCTTTAAGTAGGGCCTATTGATTAGAAGCATTGGGCACTCTCCCTTATGATTAATAAGCTAATATGATCCTCCTTGGTAAGCCTTCTCTATGGCAAAAGGGTCTTCCCAAGTGAGTTCAAACTTGCCTCCCATCATATAGTTGGTAATAATCGATCTCTTCAGAACAAAAATAAGCTCTCCTACTTGAAAAGCTCTAGAATGGGACAACTTTTTGAGATATTGAATTATTTTAACTTTGTACACCTCAAGGTTTTGGCATGCCCACAGGTGTCTTTCTTCAAAACCTTCGATCTCTTCTAACTCTAACTTGGCATTTTACTTTATTATGATCTTGCTACACACATCTATCCTTAGTGATGGGAGTTAGACTTTTAATGGTAGAATAATTCAAACCCATACACTAAGGAGAAAGGAGTAAATCGAGTTAGAGTTCTATATATGGTGTGGTAAGCCCATAAGGCTTCAACTAACTGCTCAAGCCATTGTCGCATATTGTTGTCGAGTGTCTTCTTCAGTATTTATATGAGAGTTTTGTTGAAGGCTTATGCTAAGCCATTTTCCCTCAGATAGTTAATGGTAGAATATCTCCAATCAATGTTATTCCTCTAGGAAAAGTTGTTGATCTTAGTGTTCTTGAATGCAATACCATTATCAGATATAATTCATCAAGGAACTTCAAACCTATATATGATATGATTTCTAAAAATTGGAGCACATGCTGAGTTATGACCTCTCTAAGTAGAATCACCTTCGCCCATTTGAAAAAGTAGTCAGTAGCAGCTAAGATGAACTGATGTCCCTTAGAAGGAGGATCAATCAGATCCACTATGTCACTACCCCCAACACTCGAATGGCCATGAGGCCAATGTAAGATGTAGAATGTTAGGTGGTTGGTGTAGGACTACACCATATATTTGACATTTGTGGCATCACCTAACCGTATCCATGCAATCTTTGATCATCAACATCTAGTAGTATCCTAGTCTCTTGATCTTGGCTTCCATCTTCATACTGAATTGGTTGGATCCACATAATCTTGATTATACCTCAGTCATTATCTTATGGGCTTCATGCTTGTCTAAATAATGTAACCACATATGATTGAAAGACCATTAGTACAAGACACCATCCACAAGAGTGTAAGAAAGTGCTCTCTGCTTCATCTGATGGGCTTGGGACTTCTCTTGAGATAGTTTTCCTCTATTTAGGTAATCCATGAATGATTGCCTCCAATCTAATTCATCATCCATCTTAGAATGGTGACCTCCCCTTCAAGACAGTACTTTTTGATGAGTTCAATATCAATAAGAGATAAGACTTGCCTATTTTGGACCTTTATTAATATGGATCCATCCTCCGGATATGCTAACTTATTGGCATGCTTGGCTAAAGCATATTCTATGATGTTCTCTCCTCAAGGATTCTTATAAATGGTAAATTTAGGATTTAGGCCAACAACTCCATGGTGTACTTGTGTTAGTGATGGATCTTGGGATTTATAACCTTATAGGACCCAGTGATTTGGTTGATAACTAGATGAGAATCCCTGAAGATGTTGATATTTTGGATGCTTATAGTAACGGCTTCCAATCTAATTCATCATCCTTCTTAGAATGGTAACCTCCCCTTCAAGAGAGTACTTTTTGATGAGTTCAATATCAATAAGAGATAAGACTTGCCTATTTTGGACCTTTATTGATATGGAGTCATCCTTCGGATATGCTAACTTATTGGCATGCTTGGCTAAAGCATATGTTATGATGTTCTCTCCTCAAGGATTCTTATAAATGGTAAATTTAGGATTTATGCCAACAACTCCATGGTGTACTTGTGTTAGTGATGGAGCTTCGAATTTATAACCTTATAGGAACTAGTGATTCGGTTGATAACTAGATGAGAATTCCTAAAGATGTTGATATTTTGGATGCTTATAGTAATAGCTAACTCCAAACTAGCAATTAGAGCCTCATATTTGGCTTCATTGTTCATGCAAGGATTGGACAGATGATATGAGAATCTCATCACTTTATGTCCAGTGTTAAGAGAACTATGCTTACCCCTACCTTTCCAGGAATAATAGATTATGGTTCTTCTCCTCTTCGAGAGGAAGCCGCACCATAAAAGTACATCTCCTAGTGGTGAATTCTAATATCCCCTAAGTTCATGATTTATTCATCGGGGTGATCATCACTAAGCGGATAGTTAGTAGGAAGTGGGTGTGCTGTTAAGAAATCTGCTAGCACTTGACTTTTCACTGCACAGAGGGGTATGAAGGTAATGTCAAACTGTGAAAGTATCATGGACCATCATGCCAACTGTGTAGATAGCGTGGATGTCATGAGATACTATATAGTGGATTGATGTTGAGATCAAGTTCACCTTTAGTAAGCATGGTGCTATAGCTTTTGGGATGCAAAGATTAAGGATAGTAATGCTTCTATGGGTAGATAATTAGGCTTAGCAAGGATTAGATCAGAGGTAGCATTTTCCTTCCCTTCCTTGGGCCAACAAAGCACAAAAGGATCTAACATAGTAGTGTAAAGTATGAGTGGCTTCGAGATATGTGATAGAACTAATGGCATCATCAGGTCATGCTTGATGTCTTTAAAGGAATGGTCACACTTATCATCCCACTTGAACTTTGAATCCTTTTTGATAAGTGATATAAATGGCTGACATCTTCTTGATATGTTAGATATAAAATGTCTTAGATATGCCAACAACTCTTAGAATGATCTGAGTTGAGTTATACTTTTAGGGGGTGAAATTTTTAATATAACCTTAATCTTCTTCAAATCAATTTCCATTTCCTGGTGTCAAACAACAAACCCAATGAATTTTCTTAAAGCTACTCTGAATACACACTTTAGGGGGTTCATTTTGTTATTAAATTATCTTAAGTGTTCAAAAACTACTCTCAAGTCAAAGAGATGGTCTTTCTTTTCTCTACTTTTGACCATGAGATCATCGACATAGCACTCAACTTGATGATGAATGAGTACATTGAAGATTTGAATCATAGCCCACTAGTATATAGCGCCAACATTTTCATGGTTGAGAGGCATGACCTTATAGAAATAGATTTCAATTGGGGTTCTAAAAGGAATTTTTCTTTCATCTTTAGGGGTCATCTTTATTTGGTTATATCCATATGAGCCATCCATGAAAGAGAAGACTTCATGAGATGAGGAAATGTCTATCATGAGCTTCGAGATTGGTAGTTGAAATTCATCTTATGGACATGCCTTATTTAAATCCCTAAAATTGACACATATGTGAATTTGGCCATTCTTTTTCTTAATTAGGACGATATTGGCTAACCAAGTAGGGTATTTTTCTTCCTGAATAAAGGTAGCATTGATTAGTTTCTTATCTTCAGAAATGACATGTTGTTTTATGTCTAATCGCATGCATCAAGAAGTTTGCTTGATAGGGTGAGTAGTAGGCTCTATTGCTAGTTTATGGATTGCTACATCAGAGCCAATCCAGGCATCACTTCATAACTCCATGCAAACTAGTCCTTAAACTCAGTCAATATCATCACTAAGTCATTGGTTTCAATTTCATTCAACACAGAACTTATGTTTATTCAGTGTGGATCTTCTTCAATTCTTAAGTTGATTTTCTTAAGCTCATCGATGGTTGACTTGATCTCATCTTTGAACTCTGACGATGCATCTTTGACTTCAAAATTATCTGGATCATTTGAAGTTTCTAAGCATAGCTCTTCATATGAGTTAATGTGATTTGAAAAGAACCTATCAGATTCCAAATGATTGGTGTTGACTATGCAGTAAACATCATCATCGATTGGACCTACTGTACCGAATCCTAGTCCACGTCTTCATTGAGATCCTTCACATTTGTTCTTTCATATTATTTTGAAGTAATTTTACTTGTGCTTTGACCAAGTATGTGGGATTAACCCTTTCTTTGCTAAATTATGAACACAATGCAAGTACCAATCAAAAGTTAATTCTATTAAATCTTTATATAAATCATTCTCAAGTTCTACATCAACTTCATGACTTGAGGATGATGCTCGAAAAGAACCTCTGAGTCTTCACACACGTGGATGACTTAGGGGACTACCAAACCCTCAACTTTTTGAGAGGAAAGTAGGGTTATAGCTAAGGTTCCCAACGGATACCTAACTATTTCACATATAGACTTGGATACACTTATGCTTTGCTTTGGAGCCCGATCTTCATCACTATATGGCTCAAGTGTCACCTCCAAAGGAATCTACTACTGAGAAGAGTTGGCTGGTGTGCTAACCATATAAGACTCATCCTATGAACTAGATTCTATGTCTATATGGATAGTAGGTATACACCTGGTACCTGGGACATATCTTCTATTGGGTGGCCAATAAGAAAGTTTTTCCACCCGAGACTTCTGATTTTCCCTCTCCCTGTGGAGGTCAGGTCATCTACCCATATGCTTGAATGGGTAACAAATGGGTGGAATCAAATGTGAGCTCCACTCATCCTCCAAGTCTTTTTTCACTCCTTTTTATTTTCACTTTTTATTTTTTTGAACTTTGGCCAAGTTCACGGCTTGTTGATTTTGAGGGGAGGTAGTAAGACACATCCTCATATATGAATGAACAAATGGCTTGAGATCTCTTTTAACACTAGATGATCCCACCTCTCACAACTTCACATGTAGAGTGGATGGAACTATGTAGTTCTCATGTATCCTTGGTCTCCCAAGCAAAGCATTGAAAGATGTATTCGAGTCTATAATATGAACTTGGCTTCGGTCTTCCAATCATCTATCTCCAAGGGCAACACTATGGAGCCTAAGTCCTGTTCACTCACTGTTGGAGTGCGGATTAAATATTCCCATTTTATATTTTGGAGTCTTCTAGAAACTAAGACTTCCTTAGTCATAAGATACTTCAAACAGTTAGGTAAACACATAACCTAAGCCTAAAGACTTAGAAGGGTTAACCACAAGATTATGTTATGCCTTAGGGATTAGGATAATTCACCTACCCTACAACCTAAATCCAATCCATGTTATCCTTCTCAAACCAAACCTTAAGTTCAATTCAAACATCAAATTCAAATCCAAATCCAAATCCAAATCCAAATCCAAATTCTAAAACCAAATGATTGAAGCCCATGATCAAATCCAAACTTGAAACCCTTCCTAATTCATATGACCTATCCCATGGACTTAATCAAATCTTAATGCAAATCAATCCAAAATCAATTGATTTTCTTATAATCAATTTATATCTTCAATCATCTTCCTAAATATAAATAAAATCTACATTCAAATGATCAAAACTAAATCAAACTAAATCAAATTAAATCAAACCCTTCCTAAGCCATATGACCTATCCGAAGGACTTAGCTAAATCTTAATCCAAATAAAGTCACACTCAACTGATTTTCTCACAAATCAATCATATTTTTAATCACCTTCACAAATTTAAATGACATATACATTTAAATCATTAAAACTAAATCAAACCAAATCAAAATCCGAACTTAAGCCACATGACCAAACTCTATGGACTTAGCCAAATTCCTTCATTCTAAAACCCAAATTCAATTGTTTATCTCATGAATTTATCATACCTTCAATCATATTGACAAGTATAAATGAAATCTACAATCATCAAGCCAAACCAAAATCAACCCAAGTCAAACCTAACTTAACCCTTTTGACTTGAAATGTTCAAATGAACCAAAACCTATTTGACCCCAAGCCAATTGCAATTGAATTTATATATCAATCCCAAATCCATATATAAACTCAACTAAATCAAACTCAACCCAAAATCAAGCCAACTAAACCTAATTGGTCCACTTGACCCAAAGTGGCCAATTTGACCTATTTGAGCCAAGTTCTAATCCTACCCAAATTGGATTGAACCAAGCCCATCAAAACTACCCATCATGATTGTTGATCACCCTAAGTTGATCAATTGTCATAAATTAGGTCAAACCAAGTTGACTTAGTCATTTGACCAAGTCAACCCCTTAACCCATATGAACCCAAACTAGCCAAATTGCAACCTATGCCAAATCCCTTGAAACTAATGATTCATACCAAATCAAATTTAATATTTGAATATGACTTCATCAAACCAAATTCAATTGGCCCTCTTGACCCAAGTTTACCCAAATTGACCTAAAAGACAATTTTGGGTCAAATAAAAATATAAACCAAATTGATTGCAACCAATGGCTCAAGTTCATTCCAAATTGATTGTTGAACTTGACTAAGCCATGATTGGACCCAAATGAACCCAATTGACCTACTTAGCCCATATTGACCTAAAGGGTCAAGTTGGCCTAAATCAAAATCATATCCAATTTAATTGAAACCAATGCCTACAATCATCTTTAGTTGGTCAACTAAACCCAAACCAACACCCAACCCAAGCTAATTTGGCCAAATTGGTCAAATTGGTCAACTTAATAAATTTGACCCAAATGAATTCAAATGATCCAAAATCAAATCTAAGACAAATTGAATAAATCCAATTGAACCAAAACATCTCAAATGATCATATGAACTTGACCCAACCCTTTGTTTGACCCAATTTGACCAATTGGTCAACTTGACTCAACCTAACCAAATTTGACCTAAAGGAGTTAAATTGAGCCAAATTTGACCTTAATTATATTTTGTTAGGTTAAATCAAATCAGTAATGTGGGAATGAATTTAAAATAACAAGTGATGATTTCTCTTCTTATCTTTAAATCAAATCAAATCCAAAACTTAATAAAGAAGCTTTGGTTTGCTTTAAATAATCTTATTTGATTTGATTGTCCTTAAGAACTAGTTTGGTTGAATGAATCACATGCTTATATTTGATTGTCCTCTTTCCAATCATGTTAAATTTTTTATGTCATTTTAATTCATGCATCCATCTTTTCAAAATCAAGTGAAATAAAATGGATTTCTTTTATGTAAGCTTGCATTTGTTGATTTAATTTAATTTATGCATGGCTATTATCACTATTAAATTTAAATATATTTTTCAAAAGCTTATAAATGAATAAAAATATGTGTTATGATGCTAGTTATAAATACATAAGAAATGCATGTGCTTATAGCTTAAGTGTATGAATGTTGAGATCTCTTTCCTCAATTCATGTGTTGATTTATATAAGATTGAATGGTAATGAGTATATAATATGGACATCCGAACAGAGCCTTTAGCTAAAGGAGGTCATTTAATTACCTCACTTCCACAGTTTAACAAAGGCACGTACCCATTTGTTATCATTTTTATTTATTTAAAAATTAGAATTTGGATAGAGCTTTAATTCATATATATAAATGATTCAATAAAAAAATACAATCTTTGTATGGTTTTTTTTCCTCATTTATGTACACATCCATGTGTGTCCAAGAAAAGCAAGTATATAGTCTAGACATCCTAGGAAATTGAGGTTTTAGTTAGCCCCAAGGAGATTATTTGATTACCTCACTTCCCTAGTTTAACAATGACACATACTTGCCTATATCTTTGTACATGTATATATATATATATATATGTGATTAGTGAATGAAAAGCCCATTTTACATTAAAATTGCATGCATTCGTAATTGACTAAGTAGTTGAATTAATTAGCCATATGAAGTGGAGCTTACTTCCTATGTTTATGTATACAAATTTACATATGTTTGAATGCAAATGGGTATATAGTCTGGACAACCTGAGAATATGAGGCTTTAGCTAGCTCTAAGGAGGTCATTATATTGCCTCATTCCCTCGTTTAATAATGACACATGTCTATTTAATTTAATTCTTATGTCCTTTTTGTATAAAATTTGGATAAAGTTTTAAATTAATATGTTTAAATAATCCAATCAAATAAAATATAAATTCTAAACATACACTTACATTCATCATTTAAGTGTGCTAAAATATGTTGCATGTATAGATACACTTAGGATTGAATCATATGCATGTTATATGTGATGGAAAGGAATGATTTAATATATGTCATATGGTAGTAATTAAATTAAATTAATCTTAAGATGCATTTAATTTTGAATAGGATTATTTAAAGTGAACTTAAACATAGGATTAATTAAATCATTTAATAATCTATTCACTAAAGAGAACTAAATTAAATTAATAAAATTTAGAAAGTGACTTCAGGTAGGGATTAAAGAGGGAAATTCTCTTTTCCTTTCTTTATTATACTTAGTTGCTAAGTATAATCAAATGAAATAAAAGAAAACACAAATTAAAATTCTCAAATCAATTAAACTACTTCAAGTGAAATCAACCTTTCATGTAAAATTGAATCCTTCTACACTTAGAAAATATAACACTAATGCCTAACAAAACTTTCCACACAATCCTTAATACACACATTAGAATTAAGTCACCACTTCTAGCTCTAAGTTAGAATGGTGTATGATGTGTTGTATGTTTTGTTTTATGATGTATTACTTTTGATTGGATGTTAGGGTGTATGCTTCGTATAATGGATGATAGGCAAATATTAGCCTAATCATATTTTATGTAGGGGATTATACTTAAGGAATGTTTAAAAATAAACATAAATGCCCTTTTTGTAGGTTTCTTAAATCTTTAAGTATATCCAAGTTAGGACAGTTGGGCTTAGTAACCCATGTGTAGGGTGCTAAGTCCAAATTATAAATACAACTACTTGGGATTATATGTATATTTAGCTAACCTCTGGTTTACAGGTGTAGTTAGATTTACATTTCCCACATAAATGTAATTTTTGCAATAGAAATTAGGATTAGTGCTATGGGGGATTAGAATGAGCAGTTCCTAGAAGGCTTTGTTCTAGGGTGCCCTGTGATGCCATTGAAGCAAGCACCATCCAAATCAAAGAAGGAGCCAAATCGAAAATGGAGATACGAAGAAAGAAGACTCTCATAAAATTTAATATAATTATAATTATTCTTCCATATTGCAAGTTATATAAGGGTAGACCTCGATTACCCATCTTTTCTTTCTTTTAGTTATACGGCGATACACGACCGCACCGGCCTTT
The DNA here is from genome assembly GCA_021442155.1 of Cymbidium sinense. NCBI lineage: Eukaryota > Viridiplantae > Streptophyta > Magnoliopsida > Asparagales > Orchidaceae > Cymbidium > Cymbidium sinense. The sequence continues at coordinate 60,948,969 of CM038216.1, forward strand.
TATTTTTTTACAATAGTTTATATAATTTTTGATGTTATGTTTAAATTGTGCATTAGGATGGCATGCTTTTCATAGTTTCTTAAATGATTGATGCTTTAATGTATGGATTAGATACGATTAGGCTCTTAGAATAAAAATAACTTTTCTACCTAACTAATCTCTCATAATTAAATTTTAAACAACTCATAACCTCATCATAAAGTTGTGGTGTTTATTTTTCAAACTTGGAATTTGAAAAATTTGTATGTATATTATTGGGACACCACATAGATCTGCAGATGTACTCATTAGGGTGATTGGGTGCGACATTGAGGAATGATGTACTATCTCGAGAGATAGAAGTCACCATCCTACAATGGACCTAATCACCTAATGAGGACCCCTAAAGGCAATGGGTCCTCGAATGTACCAGAGATATATCCCCTACTTTACACAAAAAAGTAAAGTAAGGCTTATTTAAATCAAATTTGTTAAGTTCCTTATGGAGGCAAGCCCCCATAGTTATTTAAATCTTAAGGAATGAGATTCCTTAAGAATACTCTCGATTAAGGTAAATGATCATTATCTCAAAAAATTTTAAAGATAGGACTATCAATAAATTGGTTATTTTTGGAAAATCAAGTGGGATTGAACAAAAGGAGGGAGTTATTATTGAAACCAAAGGGAGATGAGTAGGGGATGCTCATGATACTAGGAAACTTAGTGAGCATCCGAAACTAGCCTATGGTTGGGCTTTATATTTTTGAAATTTATGAAAAATTATATGTTTGAGTTGAATTTTTATTAGAAATCTATGGCTTATAATTCCACAACATGAGATCATGAAAATGCTTAAGAGGTGAGGATTTATGCTTGTAACTCGCAAAGTGAAATAGAAACCTCAGATCTAAAATCTAGGGAGCTTTGGTGAGGGCCAAGGCATGACCTAAATCTAAAGCAAAGATGGGTATATGGTTTACCTACACAAGAGAGGATAAACCACCCGACTCTTGGACTTACAACCGCCTGGGGGGTGGCCGCCAACTAACTCCTCTTATTATTTTAAATACATGTAGGCAAGTTTTATGCTTTGTAAGATAGCTAGGCTATTATTTATTTAGAAAGGAGACTAAATCCTTAAACACACTCCCTAAGAGACTAGATCATGAAGGACATGAATAAATTACTTAATCTAATGCAAATTTTGTTAAGTTTTATTTTCATTTTTGGACATTTTTATTTGACATAGGCTATGAGATTTCATATTCCTAATGCATGATAAATTGGTTATGGGACAAAATTAGAATGAAAGAGGTGTGTTTCCACCATGGATCTCAAAGTTCAAGCCATTTTCTCTAGCAAATGTGGAAGCCCACCATTAGCAAGAGTGAGGCAATATGTTTTATGCATGATGTGAGACATACAACATCCAGCTAAGGGGTTGCTAAATTTTTTATTATCTTTATTTATGTCCTAAGCTTTTTAGGTGAGGTTATGAGTTGTTTAATTTAATTTTGAGTTGATTAATTGGATAGAAAATTTATTTTTCTTAAGAGTCTAATTGCATCCAGTCCATTCAACAATCATTAAGCAATTAAAAAACTAAGAAAATCATGTCATCCTAATTATGCAATCATAAACAAAACATCAATCAATTTATAAAATTAGCATAAAAGGATCAAAGGCCAATGTGGTCGAGTACCACCATACAAACTGAAAAGAAATATCGGTTGCCAAGCTCTACCCTTATACAACCCAGATTACAAATGAATAATTACAATGTAGACAAAATTCATGTTATGGGAGTCTTCATTCATCATTCTTTATTTCTTCCTTTCTTCATTTCTTCCTTCCTTTTGATTTGACTTGGGATGTAGTTTCCTCCAAGATTTCACATGATAAATAAGACATGGTCTTATGACCAATGCTTATTTTAATTCTCCCATAGCATTCATTCTAAATTTTAATTACAAAATTTACATTAAAATGGGAAATATAAATCTAACTAAACCTGCAAAATAGAGATTAGCTAAACATACAACACCACCTAAGCAGTTGTATGAATAATGTGGACTTAGCACTCCTCAAATGGATAACCAAGTCCCCAAGTCCTAGTTTGGGTTATGCTTAGGGGTATAAGCAACCTGCATAGCAAAAGCATTTATATTTTTATTATAGCACCCCTCAAGGACAACCCCCTACAGAAAGCATGATTAGACTAATATCAGCCTAACCTCTAGTCTATGCACATGCACCCTAACATCTAGTCTAAAAACATTACATCACAAAATAAAATAAAGCATCAAACTATGCACCGCCCTAACATAGAGCTAGAAATGGTGACCTAGCCTAATGTGTGTGCCATTTAAGGCTTGTGTGGCATGTCTTAGCTAGGCTATAAGATTAAGATTTCCTAAGTATGAGATGTTTAATTTAGAGGGTGGTTTTAGTTTAAGTGATTTAGTTGATTTATCAATTTTAGTTGGTGATTTAATTTGGTTTAAATGAACTTACACATAGTTATGAAATGTTGTAAAGATAAGAAAATATAAGAGAACTTCTCTTTCATCCCTACCATAAGTAATTTCTAAGGTAAATTTATTAATGATTTTTTTAGAGAATATTTTATTATGTGTTTTAATTAACCATAAGTTTAGATTTGCTCTAAATAGCCCTATACATTAAGAAAGGCATCTTAGGATTAATTAAGGTGAATTACTATCACATAACACATAACCATTTATTTTTTTCCACCATGTATACCATGCATATGAATAAATCCTAAGCATGCCTATACATGCAATGCAAATTTTTAGCTCACCTTGATGAGGAATGCTAGGAGATATGATTTGAAATTTTGGATATTACATGAATGCAAGTCTTTATTATGTAGAAAGGAGGGATTTTTTATCCATTAACATAATGAACATTCACATGTATAAAAGACATAAGTGAGTATACCGCCATTATTTTCTACAACAGGGGTGTAAGGTACAAGACCTACTTAGGGCTACTTAAAGCCTTGCAACCCCAGGATGTCCAGACTAATATACCACTTTTCTTAAATACATGTAAATGTACAAAAAGAAATAAATGGATGAAGAATCATGCAAATGATTTTTGTGTTTGATTTTGTTGTATAATCTACATGTGTAATGTGAGGATCCTTCTTAAGTCTAAAAATAGGAGTGCATAGGAATAGATTTATGTAAGTGTTATGTTCTTTTCAAATGAACTATACATTTTGCAAATCCTATACAAGTCCATGTTAAGAGAAGAGAAGAAAACAACATAAAACACATCTTATGCTATAATCACAAGCAAGCTTATAAGTACTTATATGTAGCATCACTTCATTCATAATCTTTTTATAAGTTTTTGAAATAATATTTTGTTTAATATTGGTAATATCAACTCATATTCTTAATTTTAACCAACACATGCAATTTTACGTAAAAGGAAACATTTTATTAAATTTATTTTTTAAAAGAGATAAATGCATGATTCCATATGGAAAATAACATTTAGCATGCTTAGAAAGAAATAAAGTGATGTAAGCATATGTCTTCATTCACCATAATTAATTCCTAAAGATAATCCTATGTAAATAAGATCATTAAAAGTGAATCAAAATTTTTTAAGGAGATTTTTATTTTTGAATTTGATTTGAATTAGAAAATATGAGAAAGGTTTGCTGGTCCTAACCCATTTTACCCATGTGTGAATTAGTTTAGTTTAATATTTAGACCAATTAGGTTGATTTTATATTTTATTTAGGTTAAGGTGTGAATTAAATTCATTAATTACCCCTTACTTACACCACTTTAACATAATTAAATAAATAATTATGAGCTAATATATGATATGCAACCACATGAAATTTAAATTAGCAATGCACTTAAGAAATAAAGGGGCCTAATGCAATTAGCTCACAATTATTGATTAATTATGCTAAATGGTTAATTATGTACTTTCATAAACATCCTACATAAGTAGTTTGATTATAATTTCCTTTAAAGTCTCTTAGGTTATTAAACTCCTAAGAATCTACCCAAGATTATGTGATTAAGTTTTGGAGTGATTTAGTTTTGAGTTTGATTAATTGAACCATTAATGAAATAATTAAGTTATGAATTGCAAATTAATTAAATGTTTATCCAAATGAAATAAACTTAGGGAAAGATTTGGAAAAGAAATCCTAATCTCATTCCATAAGTCCATTCACTTTTTCATGATGTTTAACAAACTTAAATAATGAATTTATCACTATTTAATAGATTAATTAATCATTTATTTAGTTAAGAGAGGGATTAAGAATGAACTAAGAAATTCCCCTAAATAATAAATAATAAATTCCAAGAAAATCATAGGAGGCAGAGGTCATCCCACTAATTAACCTTAGAAAGTTTGGAATTTATTGATCAATAAGGAGCAATTAGCCTAATTACATTTCCAATAAAACCCAAATTGAGTGGAAATTACTGTTCAAAATTAACAAATTTTAATTTTATATTATTCATTACTGAATTATCTTTAAAATGAGCTTGAGCTTGTATTTTTTAAATTTTTCTATAATTAGTTATGAATTTTGGAAGTTTTAGAATTAAAAATGAATTAATTAAATCTAATTAAGTCCCTAATCCCATTGGGCCACATGGGAGCTGATACGACATGCTTTCCACATGGCACAATGCGATAAGTTATTTAAGTTGTCACATTTGTGGTTGAGTTAGCCGGTGGTGGACGTGCTTTCTCGATGGACTGTCCGATCTAAGATCGGATGACTACAATTAATCCTGTGGTTTAGGCTTAAATTAGAGGGAGATCTATCATGATTTAATCACAATCGTCTATTCTAATCATGCATAACAGACGGTGTGTGATCTATCTCTTCTAAAGTAGGGAGAGACGGATGTCATCTATCAATTATTGTTGGATCTGAGCCCACCCGAGCTAAGATGGAGTTCAAACTCACTCCACACCTTCGGAGGAGCATAAGTAATGAATCCAATGGTCAAGATCTTAGGTGATTACAATTTCATTCACAAAGGACCAATCAATTTTCATCCTAAGATTGATTTAGAGAAATACCTCATCGGAGGCTATCACCAGTGCTTCCAAAAGAGGAGGTAGCTTCGTCTAGTAGAGATGAAGCCCTGTTAAAGTTATCAAGTCTTGGTTTAGGGTGGATGGCTTGGTTGACCAAGCTCCCCTTCAATGGAAATCGACTTTGATCAAAGTCCTCCTTCCTGTGGCTTGGTGACTTTGGAAACAACTTGATTGAGCTCAATGAGGTCCTTTGATGGTGCTTATAAGATTAATTTGGGTTTGGTGGAGAGAATTGGATGGGTTGGATCTTCACTTCACCTCCCCTGATTCAGCCTTGAGAAAAATTGAGAAGGAGAAATTAAGGAAGCTTTGAAATGGATTTGGGATGCTCAGGAATGCTTGGTTTCGATTCTTAGAGCTTAGTTGAATTCAGTGCTTCTCATTTGAGTGGGAATGAGGGGGAGTATATCTCCCCATCCTTAGATCGGATGGTGAAGACTAGAGTTGCAATTTTAGCTCAATTACTAAGATTGGTTGATTAGTTCATACTGTTTACCATCCCATGTGATTCATTTTAGGTAGTGGAGAGAAGGAGAGTGAGTGTCCATGTGCTAGGTGAGTGTATTGGGTGATCCAAGTGCTCAATTCCCACAAGGCAGGTTAGTTTTTCCTTGGGTTGGGTCATGGCCAACCTAAGGACATTGGGTCATGTTCACCACCCTACTTGGTGTCCAAGTGAACGACTAAATGGATGCTAGGTGGCCTTGAGAAAGAATATGACCAAATTTCAAGTGAATTTGGTCATAGGTACCCTTTTCACCAAGGGGTAAAGTGGTCATTTGGCCTTGATTTTGATTTAGGTAGATTTAAAATGATTCAAAAGTAGGTTGGGCCAAATTTCAAGTGATTTGGAGTTCATTCAGTTTGAATTGGCTCAATTTGACACATTTAGGTCAAGTTGGGTCAAATTGGGTTAGATTGTCTAATTGGTCAAATTGGGTCAAATTTTGGTTTAGAACAAGTTCAAATAATGATTTGGAGCCTATGGGTACCATTGGTTTGGTTCAATTTGGTTTACATTTTATTTTGGTTCATTTAGGTTCATTTAGGCAAAGTTGACCAATTTGACTCATTTGTCCTAATTGGGTTAGGTCATGGGTTGGTTTAGGCTTGGTTGATCATTTGAAATGAATTTCAAGCTTTTGTTTCAATCAATTTTGGTTTGGTTTGATTTCAAGTTGATTTGACATTTTAGGTCAAGTTGGGTTCATGGTCAATTGGGCTAGGTTTGGTATAGTTGGCCAATTCAACTTTGGTCAAGTTGAATAATCAATTTAGAATGAGTTTGACCCATTGGCTGCAATTAATTTGGCTTAGATCAAGATTTGACTCATTTGAACTTTTTATGTCAACTTGGGTCAACTTAGGTCAAGTGGCCAATTAGGCTTGGTTTGGCTCAATTGATGGCTTGGTTAATTTCAATCATTCATTATGAACTGTCGTTTGATTTGTAGCATCGATCAGTTTCTTGACTTCAAAAATGACCTGTTGTTTGATTTCTAATCGCATGAATCTAGGAGCTTGCTTGATAGGGTTAGCGTTAGGGTCTATTGCTAGTTTGTGGATTGCTACGTTAGGAGATAATCCGAGCATTTCTTCATAGCTCCATGCAAAGCAGTCCTTAAACTTATTAAATAGCCTAACTAAGTCATTAGTTTCTTCTTCATTGAACAGAGAACTGATGTATGTAGGACATGGATCTTCTTCTGTCTTGAGGCTAATTTCTTTGAGCTTGTCGATAGTTGAATGGATTTCCTCTTCAAATTCTAGAGGTGCATCTTTAATTTAAAGATCATCAAGATCATATGAAGTTTCTAAGCACACATACCATAAGAGTTAGTGTGGTTTGATAAGAACCTATCAGACTCTAAATGATTGGTGATAATTAAGTAGTAATCATCATCATCGACATGACCCTACTATACTAAATCCTAGTCTTGGTCTTGATTATGCATCCCTACCTTTATTATTTCACAGCTTCTCGAAATACTCTGACCTATGTCTGGAACATGTATAAGGAATCTAACCTTTCTTTGCAAGATTATGAACACAAGGTGAGTACCAATCAAAAGGTAATTCCATAAAATCTTTAAATGAATTATCCTCAAGTTCTACATTAGCTTGTAGACTTGAGGATGGTGATCCCAACAAGAATCTCTTTGGCTTGACATTCATGGAAGACCTAGGGGCTTCCTTAACTACTAATCTTCAACTTTTTGAGAAGAAAGTGAGGTTAGAGCTAAAGTTCCCAACTGCTGCTTAATAGTTTTACATAAACCTGATTCAAATACACTCATGCTTTGCTTAAAGGCCTTATATTCATCACTATCTGGATCGAGTGTCACCTCTAATGAAACCCACTAAGAGGGATTGGCTGGTGTGCTAATCACATGAGACTCATCTTTTGAGTTGGATTCCAAGTCTAAGTGAATAGTAGGGGTAGTCATGTGACCTAGAACATGGCCTCTATTGGCTGACTGGCAACCAGGGGATCTTCCACCTCTGGAATTTCCTCTGTATCTTCCTCTTACTCTGCCTGGTGGAGGTTGAGTCATCCTACCCATATGTCTATATGGTGGAATGAGCTATGGGTGGAATGTAACATGTGGCTCTACCTCTTCCTTAGTGTCCCTTTCTCGCTCATTTGTACTTTCTTTCTTCTTTTCTTTTTCTTTTTTTATTTTTCTTTTTCTTTTGTATTTGAATTTTGGCCAAATTCATGATAAAGGGTGTTTTGGTTTTGAGAAAGATAGTAGGTTGCATTCTCATATATCTCAACCTCTCTAACTGAAAATGGCTTTTCATCTCCTTTGACACAGTATTCGATTCCATCTCTTCAAAACTTAATGTACTGATAAAGAGAGGATGGAACCATCTTATTTTGGTGTATCTAAGGCCTACCTAGCAAAGCAGTGAATGATGTATTTGAATCAATTATATAGAACTTGTCTTAAGTCTTCCAGTCACCTATTTCCAAAGGTAACACTATGGAGCCTATAGCCCACTCACCTTGTTCATTGAATTCTCTCAACATCATCTGATCTCCTTGGTGCTTAAAGATGTCGATCCTCAAATAGGCAAGGGTTTTCAAGCTCATAATGTTCACCAATGCACTTGGATCAACTAATACCCTAAAAAGTATGAATCTTCCCATATCCACTATAATGTAGAGGGGACAATTGTGCTCCATATTTTTTAAAAGAAGGTCTTCATCGAAGAATATGACTCCTTGGGCTTCTCTTGAATAATCTGCCTCCTCTTCAACAGTAATCAACTGAACTAAGTATATCTCTGGATTAGGAAAAGCCTTGATTAATGATTCCCTCATCTTTTTAGATAAGACAAGGGCATCATATATGCTTAGTTTAACTGATAACTCTTAAGTGAGCGAGGACATTATAATCAACTCTAGGCTAGTCCTCCACAAGCATATCCATGGGTGGAGCATCCTGTGAAGGGGATTTCTGCTCGTTGGTACCAGTGACTTGTTTTCCCCTAACTTGAGGTGATACCCTAAGAGGTAGATCCTTGACACTACGGAGCTAAATTTTGGTGATCTCTTATGGTGGGTTAGTGGAAGATTCTATGTGCTCATCAGGCACACCTACAGCTTCTCCTATAGGACCCTTAGAAACAGATGATTCCAAGTTTATCTCAAAAGGTGAACCTGTAGTATTCAAAAAAGGAAAGTCCATTTTTGAATCAAAAAAAGGATGATTGGAGTTGTTATAATTATTTAGATTTGAAGATTTTTATAAAAGAGTAGAATCAGATAACCCATGAGAAGTGACATAGATGTAATTCAAACTAGATTTACACCTCAATTTCTTAGATTTATAAGGAGGTACATAATAGAAACCTAGTAAAGTAAGTGGGGTGAGGGATTTGATGCCCTCATATGCTAATATAAAATAAATACTAGAAGAAGAGCAAGCTGAAGTAGAAATGTCTGCTAATGTAGTAGTTATAATAGTGAAATGGAGGCTAGGCTCAGTAGGTGGTTATGCTAATTGGCTATCCTGGGCAAGTATGGGCTGCTACTGCTACTGTTGAGCTCCCACTTTCACTATGTTGTCTTTGGAAACTTACGAAACTTCTTTGATGTTGGAGGTTCGAGCTGCCTCAGGCACTTGCAAGGAAAGTTTCTTGATTTTTTAAATAATCTTTTTAGAGGTTTAGGATAAAGAGATATCCCAACCTTCTTTTATTTCTAAAGGATCACATGTATCCCCAAGGATTACTCTAATAGAATTGGATGGTTGTTCCACTAGATATTCTTTAGGAATAACTATATTGCCTAACTTGTAGCTATGCTCAAGCCAGTCCTTAAATGTGAAGCAATCATCCAAAACATGGCCTAACATGCAGTGGTAGTGGCAAAAGTTAGGATCATTGCTCCTGCCCACTTCCTCCGGCTTTCTAGGCTCGGGTACCTGAAAATCAAATTTCTTTAAGAGGTTGTTAAAGATTTTCTTGACTACCTCCCTCTTAAATGAATAAAATTTATTTTGTTTATCCAAAAGAGTAGGTGGATGATAGCTAACTGGGGGCGGGTATGTGTACCTCTGCTATGAGTATGGCTGAGGAGGAGGCGATGAAGTCCATGAAGACTGCAACAGTGGCTGATAGGATGGCCTAAGTGGGGGTAAAGGAAGTGGAAGTGATGGCTGTGGAGCTCGAGGTCTCTCATGCTGATCCCTGGTCGGTTGCTTCCCCATGTTCAATACTGCTACTACCCTTGGATTCTTTTCATAGGCTTTACGATTTGATGGTCGATCTTAAAAGGTAACTTTGGCCTCTCCTTAGGGCTAGCTCGTGTTGATTAGCTTCTCAAATGTCTTATTAGTAAAAACTTTAAGCATGAATGCGACTAGGCCATGAATATTCTTTAGTAAAATTTCAATAGTGTGTTGTTCAGACAACTGTGGCTCACATTCCATGCTTAAATTATGCCATCTAAGAATATAATCAATGAGAGACTCATCGAGGTGTTGTTGTACTACAACGAGATTGCCCATTGTTACCCTTTCTTGAGCTCCAGCAAACCTCTTAACAAAGAGTTTCTCCAACTCAGCAAAAGTCTTCACTGAATCATTGAAGAGTTTAGCATACCAATCAAAGGCTATACCCGTTAAGTTGCTGACAAAGTGATAGAACAATAGTGCAGCGCTACCACCAGCGTTGCAACAGCTAGCCTTGAAGTGCACTATATGCTGGTGAGGGTTCCCACTACCATCAAAACTCATGAAAGAAGGAGGCACAAAACCCTTAGGATACTAGATAGTATCAAATTCCTTTGGGTAAGGTCTACCATTTGGAATTGATGAACCACCTCGGTCTTACGCTAGCGCTTCTGTCACTTGTTGTTCAACCATGAGCTTAATATCTTTTTCCTGTATGGAGGTACTATCCACCACCTTCCTATACAAGCTAGTGCTACCCTGCTCTACTAGACGTGAATTCTTGGGTTGATCCAAGACATGCAATAACCCAGGCTGTCCAGTCTCCATAATGATAGGATGTGAGGTTGGAGCTTGATTTTGAAGTGCCAGAACTGTCACTAGCAAATCTTCAAACCTCCTTCCCATCTTGTCAAATCAGCTCATCCTTTTGTTTGAGTTGTTGAAGGAGGTGTTGAGTCAAATAAGCTATCATCATGTTCAGCCATAACACCTTCTAAACTCTGGTGATCCCTAAGGAGAGAACCTCTGGTATCAACCATACGCACCTCTATTGAGTCTTCCAACAAATCATCCTCATTAGGATCAAAGCTAACCTTCTCTTCTTTTAGGTCATATTAGTCATACCCTAGGATTTCCTTTTTCTCAGTGAGATACTGCATTACGATATCATCCAAAGAGCGGTCTAACTATGCAAGCACAAATGCTCATGGCTGACCGGTGGTAGGATCATGCTCATAAATGAAGATACATCTGACCTCCCCTGAGCTAACTCTATGAGGGCTACGCTCACTAGAAGAAATGTGCTCATGGTTATCAACAACTACATTCATGATCTATTGAGGTGGTGGTGGTGATGGCACAACTATGATGGTCACCACTCCCTTTTCACCGTAAATGAAGTAGGAGTTTAAGCAGGAGAGCTCGGCCTTGCCTCAATCGATGCTATAGATGAAATGGGATCCCTTGGCCATAGCTGTATCACCAGTGGGGCTTTCTTTTCCCCTGATGCTACCTTCATGGCTTTAGATGGAATTGTGAAAGATGGGACTTATACTAGTGATGGTAGATCTAGAGTGGAGCGATGTGATTGAGACAACACCACCTCTCTCTGTGTGGGAGCTTTCCTCCCATGATGGATAGTACTAGTCACTACAATGCTATCATTGTGACCAGCATGGGTAGCACATAGATCAGGGAAATCTATGAGGGCAAAGGCTACGGACTACCTAGTGCACCTTCACATCTTTCTACTGGTAACATGAACTGATACACGGGCCTCTCTGGTCCTCTCTTGATGGATATACTTGCCCATACTGTAAGGAATAACTGATTGTAAATTCAATTGGGCACCGGACTCTAAAAATTTGTAAGCCCCTCCAACATGGCATAGAATTATCCTAAGGCTAGCATACGACCTCCTCCTATCTATAGTAGGTGCCTCATACTAAACTACAGGTGAAGGTGACACTGTAATCCTCTTAACATCTTCCTCTCCATCAGATCCAGAAAGAGCATGAAACTTGTTTTATGTAATCAAAGGAGAAACTACCCTAGGTGACTCCTCTACTGTAACCTGAGAGACTGCCTCCATTTCCTTGGCTATGCACACATGATGTCGCTTGATCTTGCCGCTCTCATTATGGCACTGAGTTATGCTGGGTGGAGGAGTACGGGAACTAGACCCTATCACAAAGGTAGGAGAGACTATCCTTGAAGCCAGGGTAGCCTTCACTTTGGACGAAGCCAGTGAGTCGGTACTAGCCCGTACTATGGCAGTAATGGGAATAACTAAATGTACAAGCACTGGAGCTATAGCTACTATGAGAACCTCCGCCACCTTCCTCTTTAGTGAGGGAAATTTAGAATCTGAATGTATCTCAACATGGATGACTGGCTTCTTCCCATTCACCATATTCTTACTAACGGTGGTGAGGGTTGCCCCCTCACAAGTGATCCTTGCCCCCTCGAATCCTCAGCCAAAGTGTATTAGATGAGAAAAATCCATTTATGGGAGCCTGGCCCGATCCAAGGCTAAATGTATGCTAAAGGGGAAAGTGAACACATACTTTTGAGCATCCATTTACTATACTGAACTTGAGAAAAAGCTGACTGAGACTGAACTGAAACTCTACAATTGTTAGAATCAAACTTAAATCAAATTTTCTATTTTGATATTCTATTAATTTTTTTTTGAATTTGATTTAGAATTTGAACCCACACTCAACAATTTGAATATGTTGAGTGGGATTCTTTGGATTTAGGAGAGAGATTTTGAATGAATTGGAGAAGAGATTTTTGAATTTAGAATCCACTTTCAACAAATTTGTGTATGTTGAAAAAGGGTTCAAATATTTTGAAGATATTTTTGATCCTTCCATTGGTTCATATTTAAATTTGATTCATTTATGTTTGGGGACCCTTTATTTAACAAATTTGAGTATGTTAAAATAGATGTTCAATTAATTTTTTTTGGGATTGCTAATTTGACAAATTTGGGTATGCTAAATGACTTGTTTGAAAATAATTTTCATCTTTTGCTTGTTTGCCCATGATGTGTATCATGTGTGAATGGGATCTTTACTTAAAAACTTTGTGTATGCTAAATAAAACCCAAATATATTTGATTAATTGTTTAGATTTATTAAAATGAGGTCTTTACTTAGAAAATTTGGGTATGCTAAATAAAGGCCCAATTAGTTTGATTTTTTTTTTTTTTTTTTGAAAATGGAACCTTTACTTAGAAAATTTGTGTATGCTAAATAAATTCGAAATTTGTTTGAGTTTTGTTTTGATTTTTGAAAAAGAGAACTTTACTTAGCAAATTTGTGTATGCTAAATAAAGTTCAAATGTGTTTGATTTTGATGTTTTGATTTTGAAAAGAGGGATCTTTACATAGCAAATTTGGGTATGCTAAATAAAGTTGAAATGTGTTTGATTTTGATTTTGAAAATGGAACCTTTACTTAGCAAATTGGTGTATGCTAAATAAAGTCCAAATCTTTTTGAAAGATCCAAATTTATTTTGAAAAATGAAACTCTCATTTGACAAATTTGGGTATGTCAAATGGGAGTCAATCATGTTTTATTTTACAAAGATGTAATTTTTGTGTGTGATTATTGCTTTATTTTAAAAGAAGGGAATTCCAACTTAACACACGGGGAATCTGTTTGGTGGAATTTCAAATAGTGTGATTTTACTTTGGAAATGAAACCTCCATCCAACAAATTTGGATATATTGAATGAAGAGGTTTATCTTCAAATTTGTAATTTTTGAAAAGGGAAAAACTCCAACTTCAACATATGTGAGATATATTGAATGAAGATGTTTATCTTCAAATTTGTAATTTTTGAAAAGGGAAAAACTCCAACTTCAACATATGTGTTATATATTGAAATGGAATTTCAATTTTATGATATGATTTTATTTGGAAATGAAATCTTCATTCAATAAATTTGGGTATATTGAAAGAGGATGTTCATTTTCAAATATGTGCTTTCTGAAAGATGATTTTGATTATATTTGGAAATAAAATATTTATTAAATAAATTTGGGCATATTTAATGAGGATGTTCATTTGTACTTTTTGAAAAATAATTCTTAACTTTGATTTTTGAAAGATCCTACATGTAACGATCTTCAAGATTGTTAGATGAGGTTGAGTTATGAAAATTTTTGTGCAAGTATTTTATTTTGTGAGCTTTATTTGGGAACATGCTTTTGAAGAGTGATGTTTTTATAAGGATTTATTTTTTTTATTTGTAGAATGAACCTTACCTTACCATAGAAATGGTAAGGAAGGTCAACAAAGTTTTTTTTAGTTTTTTCTTTTGGTTAAATTTTATTTTCACCTATTGGGAGACTCAACAGGGATTTCAAGACCTACACAGAGTGAGGTCCTAAATCCTAAATCCTAAATGATCATTTACCAAAGATGGATATTGGCCTCATTTTTGGATGAGGTTAATTTGGCACTTAAGAGATCCTAATCACAAATAGGATTCTACTAATTCAATGCTTAGGACACTATACATAGTGACCTAGAGAATTCACCTTGGGTTGCATCTAACCTATTTATCTTAGGTAGGATCAACTCAAGCATCTAAATTAAAAATCAACTAATTGAATCAAAAATCAATAATCATCAATCCATGATGATTAAAATTCAAACCTAAAGTTAACTCTCTAGTCAACTTAGAGTTGACTTAAGTGGGCCCACTTGGTTAAAAAGTCAACCCGCTAAAATTTGACTAAATTAAATCATAAAAAATATTCTAAAATATCAAATAAATATTTGTAAACATAATAACAAATAAATTTGACTTCATTAAAGCTTAGATTAAGGAAATTAAATGCCTAAAATCAAAATAACCTAAATAAGCCACATTGAACTCAAATTTAAGAAAAATCAAAATAACTTCAAAGTAATTGTCCTAATTCATATAGGACATAACCTAACTCCTTATTGGGTGTGGTTAGGTCAAATAGGTCATTTGACACATAAGAAATTAGGTTTAACTCATCTTAACCCAATTTAACCAATACATGTTAGAAGGAGGTTAATCATCTTAAGCATCATTAATGAGCTAATTAACCCTCTTAATTAATAAAATTAAACAACTAAAAGACAAAATCAAAAAAGAAATAAAAAAATGGACAAAGAGAAGGAAAATTCTATTTTTCCTTCGCTTTATCCCCACCTCTTCAAAGATGTACTTTTGAGGCAGGGGCATCTTAGCTACCTTCCAAGCATCTTCCATCATCGAAACCGATCAAGAGGAGCTAAGGAATTGCAAAAAAGAGCTTTGGCCATATAGGAAAAAAAGATACACACTTCCTTAAGGAAAATTAAGTTCACATACACCCTCACACCTCCAAACTGAAACCAAACGAAAGCTCCCCTTCCCTCCTAGTGCTCTCAACCATTAGAACCATCAAAACAAAAAATTCAACCTAAATCTTGGGCTAGAGATCAAACTACAAGGAATTAGCTCAATTCTTTTGGGGAAAGTCTTTCCCTTGAAGAAACAAAGCTATTAGAATTGATTTCAACATCTGAAATGCCCTAAGTCAAGGTACGCCATTGATGACCCCCCATTTTCTTTAAAGCTTTTAGCCTTGGTCGTTCCCATATAAAGCTTGTTCTCCAGTGAGATCAAGCTATATGGATTGAAAGAGGATCTTTCAACGAGCATGTAGCATTTTAAATCATCCAATTTGGTTAACTATATCAAAAGATATTAACCAAAAACCATGGATGATCCACAGCTCTCGCAGAGTTTGGGCGAGAAAATTTGGACCGTCTGTTTCTCTTAAAAGAAATGGACGATCCAGATTTAGGCTGTTAAAATGATTAAATTCCCTTTTAAGAATCGCGAGAACAATACAGACCGTCAGATCTATGATCAAATGGCCTAGGATCGTCCCGCCGGATCAACCCACGCACAACATGCATCTTGATTTCGTGAAACCACGGGATCACTAGGGACCGTCCGATCTCTGATCAGATGGTCCAAAACTAATCCCGCTCATTTTAATGAAATGATGTGGGACCCGTTACTTAAAATTGCTAAAAATCGTTAAGCAACGGTTTAATTAATTAAAATAAATTTAGAAAACTTCTAAAACTCATATAAAATCAAAGAAAAATCAGAAAAATACAAATAAAAGCCCTATTGGATTCTTCTTGATGAGAGGAATCCATAGAAATTAAAATCCCCTATTTTATTAGGGTACTCTTTCCTTTATTTTGGTTTAATTGAAAAACATTAAACCATAATTATTCTCAAATTAATAATCCAATTAGTTTGAAACTTTGGAGAAATAGAATTAAGCTTAAAACATACCTTAGGAAAATTTTTGGGGATTTAATTCTTTCAAGTCAAAAGAAATTGAAATTTTATGTGAATTAACCTTTAGATTAATTAAATTAATTATGCTTTAATAAAATAATTAGAAAACTTTAATCTAATAATCTTAAATCAACATAATGAATATCAAAATATTAATTAAACTTAAATAAACCTATATGAACCTAATAGATCACTAATTAACTTAATTTGGTAATTAAAAGAATTAAATAATTCAATTAAATAACATGAACTTAATTAAATAATAATAAATCAACCAGTTAAGAAAAAATTATGAATAAACCTTCATTGGAAAGGTATTTCAGTGAAGAATAAAAAATAAAATCTCTTAATGAATCTTAATAAATTAGGCTTCATTAAGGTTTTAAGGAAATAATTAAAACTTTAATTACACCCTAATTACATATCTAATCAAGCTGAAATTTTAGGAACAAAAAATTGGCATGTAACCCCACTGGCCATAATTATCACAAACCTAATTGGTCTATAAATTTGGAATTCTTGAATTTCAAAATCTCTAGGTCAATATGAACTAAATAATAATTAAGAATAATCATTAATTCATTATATCAACAAATAAATTGAATTAATCTGAAATAAACATCAAAAATACTTAGGGTAATTCATCAAAATTTCCTAAGTTAAATAATTTAATCAAATAATAAAATTTTAAGAAAATCAATACTTAATGAAATTCAAACATAATTAAACAACTTAAGTTAAATTTAATAAAACCATTCATCCTTACTAAATTTAAATAATGAACTTAAAAACTTAGATTAATCAAATCAAATCAAGTAATTAACCTAAGTACTTTAGGTTAAGAATAATCTACGAACAAACCTAAGACATTAATTCATATTAATGGACTTAAAACTTAAGCTTACAAATTCATGATTTAATATCTTAAGTTAAATTGAATGAATTAAAACTTAAATCGAACTCTTTAAATTAACATAAGCCAAATCAAAAGAAATCCATATAACTTAATTTAAAATGAAATAAGTCAAACAAAGTAAATCAAATAAAGTAATTCAAACAAATGAAATAATACAAATCAAATCCAAGCATAAATAAAATCAAAAGGATTAATTAAAATATTTAAGGATTTTCGTTAGACTTTTGGAAACTTCATTAGGATTTAGGTGTTGAATGGAAAGAACTCCATCCAAAAATGGAATCATTCCATTCTTCATTTTTGAAAACCTATACAACTTTAACCACATAAAATGAACATAAAAATGGGAATTAAATCATTAAACAATTTGAATTGAAACAAACCAATGGTAAAAACTAAACCAATTCAAACTTCAAACTTCAAACTTCAAACTTAAACTTAAAGGCCTAGAAATGACTTACCACACAAATCCCACTTCTACTCACACTAGATTACTTAGGTCATGGACTCTAGAACTAGGTTAGATCATTCAGTGATTTTCTTTTAATCTCTTGTGATATGTTGTGATGTGCTTCACATGTCTGTGTGGTGTATTGCTTTAGACTAGATGACTAGGCTTGTTTGTTCGTTAGACTGTATGTTAAGGCATTCTTTCTAGATTTAACATTATTTTTTGCAGGGGACTGTGTTAAAGGGATTGCTGTCATAAATAAATTATAAAATTATTATTTGCTTGTAGGTGCTAAAAATTCCTTAACATAGTTTATAACACAGGTGGGCTTGGCAAGCAACTAATGCTAAGCCCATATGTTTGTGAAATATAAACTATTTTGTGTGTTGTGTGTATTTCCTAACATCTGTTTTGCAGGGCTTAGGATTTTCTTTTGAATTTTAAATGTAAACTTGAGCTTAGAATTAGGTTAGGATCTATGGGGTATAGAATTAGCAAGAGCTGACCCAACCAGGAGATGGTGCGAGGGTCCCCTGTGGAGCCCGATGGATGTCCCTGAAGAAGGAGACTTTCTTTGAATGAAGACCCATAGATTTGAACTTGTAGTTCTAGGCCAGGTTGTATAAGAGCAGAACTCAGCTGCCCAATTTTCATTCTTCCGGGGTGTACAACAGTACCCGATTGCATTGGCCTTTTTCTTATATAATTTAACTTGGCTTAGTTTATTTTGGGTGCGCAATAGAAACAACATGCTTTTCTTAGGTTTCTTTCTGTGCTATGTTTGTACTGTGATGTATGCCTGGGTGTAGGCTCATAGGATAAACTGAATTTTATACCCAACTAAATGAATTAAAACATAAAAATAAATACAGCTCATAATATTCATATAAAAGCCTAGGTCATTAAAGCAAGATAAAATATGTAGCAACCCCTTAGCTGGATGTTTTAATATCATGCATAATCATATTGTTTCACTCTTGATTAATGAAGGACTTCCATCCTTCCCAATGAATCTGGGTTTGACCTTTAAGAGCCTATGATAGAAGTACACCTTCTTCTATTCTAATTTAGCCCATAATCTTTTTCTAATTAGATGCATTAGGCATAAATTGCATTCTTATGGCTTAAAATGAATCTTGAGTCAAAATTATAAAAATCTGAAAAATATGCATTAGTTAGGTACATCTTCATACCCTACAAAATCATAGGGGTTAGGAAGTAAGTCTAGGTTCATAGATTTCTTTCCTAAAACTGCAATAGCCCAACCATCTTGCATTCATATTACTTAGCCTTGTGGTTTTAAAATGCGCTTAGGTGGTGTTATCTGGTAGCCTTCTCCAGGATGGTTATAAGCCTAGAAGAGTCAGGGATAGGTTAATTCCTTCGAGTGAAGAGAATGACCAATGATTCCTAAGAATAGAATCAGGTCGAGCATCTGTAGACTAGGTTCTGAAGCATCCTTTAGGAATAAGTATTCTACCCTAAGTATTTTTGTAGTCTTGTGCTGCTAGAATCTAAGCCCTAGATTTCTATGAAAATGAAAACTTGAAATCTAAAATAAAATCTGAAATTTATAGCCTAATCATAGGATATATGAAATGTCTACTAGGCATCCCAGTATTAATAGATTTCCTACTCTTTTTCATTTGACTCTTAAAAATAACTCTCTCCAATTTGGACCTCTCCCAATTGAATTTTAAAAAATCAATACTTTGAAAGCTACCTTAGTAGTCTTTAGGAATAACCACTTATTTCTTTAATCGAGAGTATTCTTAGGAAGAGACCCTTCCTAAGATGTAATTAACTCTAGAAGCTTGCCTTTATAGGGAACCATGATCCTAGGATAAAATTGACCCCATTCTACATTTCCATGTTGTTCAGGAGAAAATACTCTGGCACACGAAAGACCCATTAGCCTTAGGAGTCTTTTATTGAAATGATTGAATCCATTATAGGAGAGCATGTTTATCTTTCGAGATAATATGTTTATTCCTTAATGTCATATTTGATCATCTAAATAAAATATTCCTAAACCTTATGTGGTGTCATTTATTTTCTCTATTCTAGAGAGAAAAGAGAACCAACATATTTTTTTGGTGACTCCAGTAGGGAATGGTTCCTCTCTCCATCTTTATGAATAGGTGGTTATTTCTATATATCGGCAGTGTATTAGTGCCATTCACCGGTCAGGGCTACATTTCTTTTTGTTGGATACCTCTCCATTTCATTCTTGGTTGAGCCTATCCAACATCTTGAATAGAGGTTCTAGAACTCCTCGTTTATCATAGTTAAACGATTGGGTCCTAGAACTAAATCCTGAAATAATATGAGAAGTGTGAGAAATAAATGAAAAACAAGTCATTTCTGTTATGACCTAAATTTGGTCAAGATGGATTTGAAACCATTCCAATATGGAAAAGAGATATTAAATTTAAAAAAGTATGAAAAGTACTTCAAGATTTAAAAAGTAAATCTCCAAAAATAAAGTCTCAAAATTAACCTTATCCTTGATCTTACTTTGGCATTGTATTAGAGCTAAAGAGAATCAGATAGGTCCTTGAATGAACTCCTTGCTCTATATCTAAAAAGGTGGTTAAAACACCTAAGGACATATATTGAGATAAAGGAGTTCCTTCAAACCCTGAGAAAACTTAAATCAAAATGTGGCATAGTTGTGTCTGTCGCCCCTTTTCCCACCATGATTGAAGTTTGAATTGTATTTAGAAAGGAAGAATAAAAAGGAGTGACTTGGTGGTAACCTTCTTTTAGACCTTCCCAAAATCTTAAATTCTTAAGAGTTTGGGAGAGAGTAAAAACAAGGAGATGATATGACATAAACAAAAATAAAGTGACAAAATTCACTTTTGTTTCTAATCAATAAAAGAAAAGAGAGGGTAGCAAAAGAGAATTATGATTCTCTTGATAAAGTTGAAATGAATGAAATTTATATCAACATTCTTAATGGGAGTTTTTCCCATTGAATGAAATGATATTCCATGATTGGCTTTAATTAATTTTAAGGTTAAATCAAGAAAAAATAAATGAAGAATTTAATCCTTTTAAAGAAATCATGACCTTATGATTGGGTCCTAAAGATGATATTTCTATCTCTTAGAGCAAAAATATGAAACATCTATCTCTAGAAAGTTGATAGATAAATCACTTAGGACTTTATCAATCCAAAAGAATGAAAAATGCCTTAATTTTCAAGACTAAGGCATTATATGCTTTCAATACAAAATGAATTTAAGGAGAATCCTTTGCAATGTCTTATGTATTATTTGACATTGTCTTAATGTTAAGTATGGTGGTCAAAGATTCCATTGCAAGCTGAGATTACCTTTATTCTTATATGTGCTATAAAATAAAAGAATGCAAGTCAAAATTTGACTTTCTAATAGCACATCATCTAAACTAATAACTAAACCTAACTAAAACTAAAACAAACTAACTAAACTAATAACTAAAGCTAAACTAAACTAACTAAACCTAAACCCTAAACCCTAAACCCTAATAAACTAAACTAATAATAGCTAAACCCTCTAACTAATAACAAACTAAACTAAATTAAACTAATCCCAAAGCACTACCAACCTAAACCTTAAACCACTAAAGCTAAACTAATTTAATAAGACCAATAACTAACTACCTAATAAATGACCCAATAACAAAACCCCTACCACAATAAACCTACCCACTGAGCTAACTCTAACACTAGGCTAAACTAACTAACTAGCTGAGCGTGACCACTGAGCCCTAAAGAAATTTAGGCAGACTAAACAACTAGTTTTAGGCCTGGGCTTAAAGCTGGCTAAACTGATCCTCCTACTTAACTGAGCTAAAAACTGACCAACTGGCTGAATTAACTACTAATTGTAATACTACTAACGTGACTATGACAGTTAATAATAAACTACCCAATTAAACCCTAAACCTAGGCCTGGCTGGCTAAAGATTAACTAACCAGTTAACTAAACTACTAAACCACACTGCCTAAACCTAAACCCTAAACCTAATAAACTAAGAATAACCAACAATGAAACTAAACCTAGACTGACATAAACCTAAAAATGACTAAATGATAAAACTAAACTAATACCTAAATAACTAAATTAAACCTACTAAAAAATAATAATTATTACATAACTAATAAAAATAAAGTAGCCCTAAACCCTAAAACAAACTAACTACTACCATAAACCTAAACCTGAATAATACCTAATAATTAATAATAATACTAAACTAATAACTAATTAAATAAACTAATACTAATTAATTAATTAACTAGGCTAATAACTACTAATAAATAACAACTAAAACCTAACTACTAATAATTAAACTAATAACTAACCTAACTAACTAATCTAACTAAAATAAACTAAAACTAACTAGTTACTATACTAACATTACCTGAATTAAACCTAGGCCTAAACTGAGACCAAAAAATGGCTAAACTAATAAACTAAACTAAACTACCATAAACCATAAACCTAATTAACTAAACTAAACTAATGGCCCACTAACTAAAATAAACTAAACCTAATAACTACTAAAAATAACAACCTAGGCCTACTAATGAACAAATACTAGGCCAAAACTAACTAACTCATAAACTAAACTACTAACTAAAAAATAAACTAACTAATAACTAAACTAAAACTATTAACTGTACTAAACTAAAACTAATTAATAATAACTAACTAACTAACAGACTAACAAATAACTATTAAACTAATTAAACTAACTAATACTAACAACTAAATTACTAATAACTAAAACTACTAACTAAGTAAACTATCATAATAACTAACCTAACCTACCTAGGCCTAAACCCTGACCTAAACTAAACTAATACTAATTACTAATTAACTAACCTAGGCTAAACCCTAATCCAAATAAAACTAATAAAACAAACTAAACTAACTAACAATAAAACCTAAACTAACTAAACTAGATAAACACTAATAGCTAACTAATAAATAAAACTAAACTAAAACCCTAAAGCCTTAAAATGACAATAGTAATAAATACTAATAACTAATAAAACCTATAATAATTAAAATAAATTAATAAACCTAAACAAATAAAACTAAACTAAAACTAATAACTAAATAATGAAACCTAAACATAAAACCCAGCCGTGACCTAAATATGAACCCTACCCTAATGATTAACTAAACTTAAACCTACCCATAAACTAAAAACTACTAAACCTAGGCCCTAACCAAAGGCCAACTAAATACTAACTAAGCCTACACTACTAATACTAATACTAAAACTAAAACTAACTAAATAATAAAACTAATAATAATAAAATTAAAACAAATAAACTAAACCCTAAACATAAACTAATTAACTAGGCTGAGCTAAAATATAAAAACTAAACCTAAACCCAGGCCTAAACGTGCCTACATAACTAAACTACTAATATAATGGCTAAACTACTAAATAATACTAAACTAAATACACTAAACTAATACTAATAACTACTAATGGCTAAACTACTAATAACTAATAAATATTGACTACTAAACTAAACTAGGCCTGACCCTAACTAACTACTAAACTAAACTACCAACTAAACTAACCCTGGGCCCTGGGCCACTGGGCCTGGGCTAACTCTAATAACTAACTACTAACTATATAACTAAATGACTAATGACTAAATAAACTACTTGCTAATACTAACTAACTAATCTAAAATAACTACTAAATTAAATAAAATGATACTAATAACTAAACCACCAGCCTAAAAACACATTAAGGCCCTAAATTAAAAGCTAAATTATACTAAAACATAAACCTAAACCCTAAAAAATGAGCTAACTAATAAACTAAACTACACTGAGCTAAACCTGAGCTAACTAAATAAACCTATAATGATAAACTAAAGTAATAATAAAACTATGATGATAATAACTAATAATAAACTAAAACTAAAATGACTAATAAAAATTAAGCTAATAATAAAGACTAATTAATAAAACTAAACTAAACCATAAACCTAACTAAACTAACTAAAATAAAACTAAACCTAAATTAATTATAATACTAAAACTAAATAACTAAATAATAAATACTAAAACCACAAATATAACCTAACTGGACTAAATAAAATAACCTAAACTAACTAACTAATTAACTAATAAACTATATAATATAATTAATAAACAAAAACAAGGTTAATAACTAAACTTAAACTAAACTAAACTAACTAAACCCTAAACCCTCCCTAAACCCTAAACTTAAACTAAATAACCAATACCACAATACCAATAAACTAATAACTAACTAATAATATAACTAACTACTAAACTAATAAAGCTACCTACTACATAAAACTAGGCCCTAAATCCTACCCTAAACTAGTGGTACTATTAAACTAACTAATTCTACTAACTAACCTAATATAAAACTAACTACTATAAACTAAACTAACTAAATAAACTAATAACTAATGATGTAATAACTGATTATAAAACCTAAATCCTAAGCTAGCTGACTATAAACCTAAACCTACTGACCACTAAACTAAACTTAAACCTAATAAAACTAAACAAATTAAATTAAAACTAATTAATAACCTAAATCTACCTTAAACCTAACTAAACTAAACTTAAACAAAATAAACAAAACCTAATAACCACTAAACTAAACTAAATAACTAAAATATAAACTAAAACTAATAATCCTAAACCTAAACCCCTAATAACTAAAACTAAATAAACTTAAACCTAATTAACTAAATTAAACTAAAAACCTAAACCTTAACCTACAACAACAACAATAACAACAAGCCTTAATCCCACTAGGTGGGGTCAGCTACATGAATCCTTCGTCTCCATTGTGTCCTATTATGTGTCAAATTCTCATCTAATTCAAGTATACTAAGATCATTTTTTTTACATCTTAACCAAGTCTTTTAGGTCTACCTCTACCTTTCTTAACATAAGGCAAATCTAATGCATCTACTCTCTAATCGGTCATCGGATAGGTAGCTTTATGTGGCCAAACCATCTAAAGGCAACTCTCCCTAAACCTTAAAACTTAAAGCTAAATCTAGCGTAAACTAACTAACTAATAACCTAAACTAATAACTAAATTAAACTAACTAAACTAATAATAAAATAATCACTAAACTAAAACTCAAACTAAAACTAACACTAACTATAATAATAAACTTAAACCCTAAACATAAACCCTAATCCCTAAAAACTAAAAACTAAATTAACTAAATAATAAATAACTAACTAAATTTAACTAACTAAACTAAAATTAAACCATAAACCCAAAATCTAATAAACTAAACTAAACTAAACCTAAACCTAAACCCTAAATTAATAACTAGGCTAAGATGGCTAAAAAAGGCTAATGTAATAAAAAGGCTAGGCCACTGAGCTAATGGTAGGCTAGGCCTAGGCCATGACTGAGCTAAAGACTAGGCTAACAAGACTGACTATGAGCTAGGGTAGTAAAGACTAATTTAAACTAAACTAGGCCTAAGCACAGGACCACTGAGCCATGTTTAGGCCATAGGCCTGAAAAGGCAGCTAAAGATGAAGAGCTAAGGCTAAGGCTGAGCTAAACTAGGCCCACTCTGGGCTAGACCTAGGCCTGATGGCCTTGGATTAACTAACTGAATGAAGCAGGCTAAGGTTAATGATTAATGTAGACAGATGACTGATAAATGATTAATGAGCTAACTAATAATCTAATGAAGGCCTGAGCCTGGGCACGAGGCAAGCTAGGCTAACAGCTAAACTAGGCTAGAGTAAGGTTGTATAACTAGGCTAATGAGCTAATGGGCTAAGGCCTGGCTAAGGCCTGAGCCACAGGCCTGACCTAGGCCTGAGCTGAGCTGAGCTAAAATAAGGCTAAGCTTGATGGCTATTGAGGCTAGATGAACAATGAGCTAAGCTAAGCTAAGGCCCTGGCTAAAATGAGCTAGGTAGAGGCTAATGAGCTAAGGCTAGGGCAGGCTAAAGGTGATGATAGTATAGAGTCTAGTAAGGCCAGGCCCTAGAGTGCTGGGCCAGGCCTGGGCCTAGGCCATGCGTCTAGGCTGAGGCCTGGAGTCACTGGGCCCTGGGCCATGGGCTGAGCTAATGGCTGATAATGAAAGAGCTAAGGCCCTGGGCCACTGAGCCCTGAGCTGAGAGCTGAGCCCAGGTGAGCTGATGGCCTGGCCCTGGCTGGGCTAATTAAGGTGCTAAAGAAGAGGCTAGCATGATCACCACTGGCCCCAGGCTTGAGACAGATGGTGACTAATGAGCAGGCCACTAGGCCTGGAGTCTAGGCACTAAAGACTAGAGCTAAGACAGAGATAATGGCTAGGCTAATGGCCTAGAGCTAACTGAGCTAAACTAGAAAGAGCTAAGACTAAAGACTAAAGGCCTAAGCTGACAAGATTACTAAGGTAGCTAAAGACTAATCTAATAAATAAGATTGATGGCTCAGCCAAATAAAATAAGAAATGAGTAGGAGTTATTAATAAGGCCAATAATGAGCCAGACCTAGGCTAACTAAAAGGCCTGAGGCACAGAGTAAGCAGGCTAATGAGCCTGAAGCATGAGCCAAGGCAGCCCCTTTAAAGGCCCTGGCCCTGGCAGCTGAGCTAGGCACTAAATGCTAAGTAACAACAGAGCTTAAGCAGGCTGAGCTGAGCCTAGGCTAGGCTAAGGCTAAGGCTGAGACCTGTCTGATTAAGGCTAGGCTAAGGCTAGGCTAACTGATTGGCTGAGAGAGCTAAATGATTAAGACTAAGCTATGAGCCCCCAAGACTCCAAGGCCCTAAAATGCAAGGAAAGAATAAATAAGGCAATAGCCTATTTAAAATAGTATGAGCTAATAAGACTAAGTGGCTATAAACTAGTAAAGACAACAAGGCTAGGCCAAAACTAGGCTAAAGTAAAATAAAGTGACTAATCTGGCTTCAAAGACTAATAACTAGGCTGACAGGCAATGATTAAAGCTAAAGGATGAGAAAGCCTGAGCTACAAGGTTACTAAAAGGCACAAGACCTGAAGTAAGAGCTAAAGACCAGGCTAAAGATAAAACTAGGCTAATGTAACTATTGATTAACTATTATGCTGTACTAAATTGAGGTTAGATAAAATGACTAATAGTAATAAACTAATAAGCTAAGAAGACCTGATAACTAAACTAAACTAATGGCCAATTGGAATTAACAGCTAAAGGTAATAGGAGGACCACGGACCACTGAGCCCTGGGCACAGGGCAGAGGCCTGGTCCTAGGCATGGAGATTACTAAAAATAAACTAAACCCTAAACTAATAAATAATAAAATGAAGCAATTAATACTAAACTATCTAAATAAACTAGTAATAACTAAACTAACTAAAATGTTAAACTAATAACTAAACTAACTAAACTAATAATATAACTAATAATAATAATAATAAAACTAAACTAATAAAATAAGTAAAACTAAAACTAATAATTAAATAGTAAAAACCTAAAACCTAAAACCTAAACTAATAAAATAACTAAACTAATAAACTAATAAAGCTAAATAAAATAACTAAACTGAGCCTAAAATAAACTAATAATAAAACTAAACTAAACTGTCTAAAACTACTAAATCTAAACCATAAAAACCACAAACAAACTAAACTAATTAATAATAATGATAAAACTAAACTAAACTAATATTAAAACTAAAATAATAACTAAAACTAAAATTAAAACTAAACTACTAACTACTAAGATAAACTAACTAAAGTAAACTAAAGCTAAACTAAAACTAAACTATAAGCTTAACTAAACTAAAAGGCTAATAAAAAATAAAACTAAACCAACTAAAACTAATAAACTAAACTAACTAACTATTAATAAACTAAAATAAAACTAACTAAACTACCCACAAATCTAACTAAAAAACTAATAAAAAAAACTAATGACTATAATAACTAACCTAAACTAATAACTAAACTAAATAATAAACCCTACTACCATCATGAGCCCAACTGAAGGCCCTAACTAAACTAACTAAAATAATGATTAATTAATTAATGATTACTAATTAATAACTAAAACTATTAACTAAATAATAACTAAAAACTACTAAAACTATAACAAATGGCCAATAAACTAATTAAACTAAATAAAACCTAAAGGCCTAGTGAGACCTATACTCTACTTATAACTAAACTAACTAAACCACACCTAATTAGACTATTAATGACTAGGCTAATTAGGCTAAATAACTATGACTAAAAACTAAACTAATTAACTATAGACTAGTTAATATAATCTATACTAAAACTAGTTAAATAAATGAATAAACTAACTAACTAACTGGAACTGGCTGGCTAAACTACTAATGAACTACTTGCACCCTGGACCCAACTGACTACTAAACTGGGCCTCCCTGGCTACTATACTACTAACTGAGCCTACCAACTGACTGTGACTAATTCTAACTAACTAAACTAACACTAACTAAATAAACTAATATTAATAACTAACTACTATTACCTCTAATAAAATGATAACTAATTAAAACTACTGTATGCACACTAAACCTGACACTACCCTGAAATTAACTAAACTACTAAATTAATAAAATACTAAATTAAATTAAAAATATTAACTAGGCTAAACTAAACCTAAAGCCTAAGGCTAATAAAACAAAACTAAAACCTAACTGGCCCCTAAAAAATAACAGGAAATTAACTAAACTAATTAATATAACTAATCTAGGCCCTAAACTGAACTAAACTAACTGTAAACCCTAACCTGAGCCTAGTCTGGGCCACTCCAACCCTAAAACCCACACCCTAAACTTACCCAACCCACTACCTAGGCCCTGACCACTGGCCCTAAGGATAACAAATGGCTAATAATGGCTCATAATTAAAAAATGCTAAACTAAAACCTGTCTATACAACTAGTAAACTAATGATTAACTAAAGACCTAAATATAAACAACTACCCTAAAATGAGCCTAATAAATAACTAAACTAGGCCTAACTACTACTAAAAAAGCTAGCTAAACTAATAATAATTGGCTAATAATAAACTAATGACTACCTATAATCTAAATGACTAAACTAAATTAAACTAATAAGCAAACTAAAACTAGCTAAAACTAATAACTAATCTAATTAAACTAATAAAGTAAACTAAACTAATAAACTAAACTAAAACTAACTAAACTAAACTAACTAATAACTAAACTAACTACTAAATAAAACCTAATTAAACTAACCAAACCCTAAACTAATTGAAACCAACTAAATTAAAAAAACAAATAACTAACTAAACTAAACCTAATATAAACTAAACTAAACCTAAAATTAAACTAACTAAATTAAACTCAAACCTAAAACTAAAATAAACCTAACTAATAAAATAAAGTAAACCTAAACCCTAAACTAAAAATAATAAATAACTAAAAAACCCTAACTAAACTAATTATGCCTTATTTAATAATTATTGGCTAAACCATTGGCTATTAACTTTGATGGAGCATCTTAGTAGAACTCTCTTGAATCATGCTCCTATTTTGGTTTCTACTAAGGATTTTTTTCATAACAATAATATCATTAAAAAATTTTATTTTCAAAATATGTGGTTAAAAGATAAAAGTTTTCTTGCTGTTATTGCTTATCACTGGTGTGCTCCTCTTTCTTCTGATGATTACGCATTTGGTATGAAGAAATTTTGGCTTAAGCTTACAAATCTTAAGCATAATATCACTTGGTGGAACATAAACGGCTTTAAAAATCTTTTTGATAATATCATAAATATGGAACAAAGGTTGAAAGATTTGGAAGAACTGGTTATTATTGATTCTTCTTTTAATTTTAACCTTGCTGAAGCTAAAGATAATCTAATGAAGTTTCAAGATATGGAGGAGACATATTGAAGACAAAAAGTTGCCTCTAAGCATTTTTTTGAGGGGGAAAGAAACACTAAATATTTTCATGCTTTGGTAATGAAAAGGCTTGTTCTTGGTTGCATTCATAAAATCAAGAATTTAGATGGTTATTGGCTTACTGAAAAAGGGTATATATTTTCTTCTACTATTAGTTTCTATATAAATCTTTTAAATACAAATTGTCAACTTGAGCTTTTATCTAATCACTCTATCATTCCTTCTATTATGTCTATAAAGGATAATGAGTGCTTGGTTGCTCCTCCTTCTAATGAGAAAATTTTTGATATTCATAATGGTATGAATGTTGATTCTATTGTAGGGCTAGATGGTTACACTACTTTATTCTTTTAAAAAGCTTGGTTTATTTTTAAAGCTGATCTTGTTAATGCTGTTAAGGATTTTGTTTCGAGGGAATTATATTCCTAAATATTTTACTAGCATTTTTATTATTCTTATTACTAAAATTTGAAAAGGAAAGTGACCTTGTGATTACTAATCATAAAAGTTATTTTATCACTTCTACTTATATTTATGTTCATAGAATTAATAAAAATACGCATATTACTGGTTTCTCTCATCATCATGTTCCTATTAAATATTTAGGCTCTCCTTTATATTGTGCAAATGAGATCCCATCTTTTTGATGAGGTAATCCATAATATTCAAAATAAAATTTCTACCCTTGAATTTCATATATTATCCTTTGGTTTACTTGTTATTAAAAGTATTCTTTACTCTCTTCCTTTTTACTCGTTTCTTAATATTGTTCCTAATTCTCTTGTTCTTATCCTGATTGAAAGTCTTTTTTATAAGTTTTTTTGGGGCTCTAAAAATTTGGCCAAAAGGCTTCATTGGACTTCTTGGTCTAATATGTGTGGTATTATTTATGAAAGTGGTATTGGGTGTAGATCTTTCATGGATTCAACCAATTTTTTTTCTTATAAACTTTCATGGAATTTTCAGAAAAATGAAAGTCTTTGGGCTAAATTCATGAATTTTAAATACTAAAAAGGTAAGCATCCTTTAATTTCCAATTATAAACATGGTGACTCTATTGTTTGGAAATAGCTCTGTGATATTTAATGGAAAGTGGAACCTCTCATTTTTTGAGGTATTAATAATGGTTATTTTTTTTTCTGGCAAGATAACTGGATGGGGGACTTTTCCATTGATTCTTTGTTGAATACTCACTCTACTTCTTCTTTGAAAGTTAGTCATTTTATTTATAATGGTGATTGGAATTTTTCTCTTTTTAATGATTTGATTCCTAATTTCCTTAATAATAACATCATGAATATTATTATCGATGGTATTTCTCTAGATCAAATTATTTTCAAAATTTCTAGTAATGGAGAATTTTTTTTAAAGATACTTGACACCATATCACAGTTAAAAAATTCTCTACTCCTATTTTCTTTAAAATTTGAAATGATATTATTCCTACTTCTTATTCTATTCTTGTGTGGAGAATTTTAAGGGATTATATTGTTGACTCTTCAATTTTGGACAAAGGTTTTATCTACCCTCTAAATTTATATGTTGCTTTCATATTAAGAATGTTAGTCATGTTTTTTTGTTAATGGTGCCATTAAAGTTTGTGGTTGGTATAAGGATTTATTTAAGTTAAATTATTTTAATGGTAATTTAACTTTAATGCAACTTCTTGACTCTTTTTTCTTAATATTGTTAAAGGGCATATCAAAATTGTGATGGCTTAATAGAAATGATGATAAACATCATAATGTGCTTATGAATCATAAGAGGCTTATTGTTAGGACTAAAGAAAAGATTTTTTCTTTACATAAGGCTGCTCTTCTTAGTGGTACTAATTTTAGAGGTTGCAAGTTTGTTGCCTCTAAATCGGGTATTGATTTCCTTATTGTGACTCATCTCCGGATTATAAAATTATTCATTGGATTAAGCCTCTTGATTGTTGTATTAAAATTAATATTGATGGCTCTGTTGCAGATAATTAGTTGGGTTGTGGTGGTATTTTTAGGAATAATCTTGGGAATGTTATCTTGGCTTTTTCCACTCCTGTCTCTATTAATTCTATTATTTTTGCTGAATTGATAGATGTTTATCATGCTCTTAAGCTTTGTTTGGATAGAAATTTTCATACTATTTGGTTGGAATCTCATACTGAGATGGTTGTTGCTATGATCAATTCTAACCATAAGGGTAATGCTGAGCTTTTTTGTTTAATTAAAAATATTAAAGCTATTATCCCTAAACTTACTTTTAAAATTGCTCATATTTCAAGAGAAGGTAATGCTTGTGCAGATTTCTTAGCTAGTTTGGGGTTTAAATTCTCTAATTTTACTTTGTTTGCTGATGCGAATATTCCTAAGAAATTAAGAGGGATGTCTAATTTAGATGAATCTAGTTTATCTTATGTTAGAATTTCTTAATTTTTCTTCTTTTTTTCTTTTTTCTTTTCTGTTGTTGGTTTTCTTGGGTCTTCTGCTTGGGAGCTTCTGGTTATTTTTGGTTTACTCGATTACTATTGGCTCCTGTTCTTTCTTGGGTATGTTCTTGTAATTTTTCTGTACTTTGTAGGCTGGAATGTTGGCTTCTGGTGTTTTAGTTGTCCGGCTATTGATGTTTTCTACTCTTACTTTAATGTGGTATCTCTTGTCGGCTTATTCTTTGGGTTTTGGTTGGTTGGTTTGTTTTTCTTTGGTGGCATTGTGTTTGGCATCATTGAGCTTCTTAGTTTTTGGGTGCCTTCTCTGGATGAGATGTTGGTTGTTCTTCTTTCATTCTATTTACTTTTAGCTGGTTGGGTTGATTTGTTATTGGGTGTGGCAGTTTCTTTCCTTTGTGGCTTTTATGGCCTTGTTGTTTTTGATTTTGTTTTGTGGTTGCTGTATGTGTGCACATTTTTTATCTTTGTCATCGCTTCTGTCCTAGAAAACTTGGTGTGTTACTTTATGAAATCGAAAAGAAAATAATGAATCTAAATTTGTTCTAAAAAAACCTAAAACCCTAAAACTTGAACCCAAACTAAAACTTGAACCTCAACCCTAAACCCCACCTTAAACCTAAACCAACCCTAAAATCCTAAACCTAAACACTAAACCCTAAACCAAAACCCCTAAACCTAAACAAACCTTAAACCCTAAACCCCCTACTAAACTTAAACTAAAATAAATAAATTAAAAAAAAAAAACCATAAAACCTAATAAACCTAAACTTAAACCAAAGCCCTAAGAATGGGTAGAACCTTGATGATAAGAACATTATTGTCAAGCGGCTGGATCTAGATGGAATGAAGGCGAAGAGAACATGGCGGTTCGTAGTGGTGGTGGGGGATCTAGAGGTCTTTGGTGGTGGAAAGGGTGGTTATGGAGGAAGGAGGAGCGACGGAGGTTATAGCCGTGGTGGTGGTGGGTGAGATCGAGGATATGATGGTGGATCCTGCTACTTGAGAGGCTGGGGTAGTTCTGATGTGAACTAGCTAAATTAAAGAAGGGCCAATGCGATCAACTACTTATGGAACTCTTTATTTACAGTAGAGACGGTTCTAGTTATCTAGGGTTTTTTATCTTCTCAATGCATGCTCATTTTTTATATATGTCATAGCTTATGTCTTAGAAAACTTGGTGTGTTACTTGGTTGATGAAATTGAAAAGAAGAAATATTGAATCTGAATTTGTTCTCTATTAAAACAAAATACCAAAAACCCTGAACTAAAATCTGAACCCTAGACCAAAAACCTAAACCCTCAATCCTAAACCCTAAACCCTTTCTAAACTCTAAAACCCTAAACCATAAACCCTGAAC
This sequence comes from Cymbidium sinense, assembly GCA_021442155.1. Taxonomy (NCBI): domain Eukaryota; kingdom Viridiplantae; phylum Streptophyta; class Magnoliopsida; order Asparagales; family Orchidaceae; genus Cymbidium; species Cymbidium sinense. The sequence goes on from CM038216.1 coordinate 60,982,146, forward strand.
CCTAAAACCTAAACCCAAAACCCTAAACCCTAAACCCTAAACCTTAAATCCTAAACCCCAAAGCCTAAACCCTAAACCCAAAACCCTCAACTAACCCTCAACCCTAAACCATCAACAAACCCTAAACCTAAAAAGCTAAAAATCTATCCCTAAACTAAATAAAATGTAATAATAAAATAAATTAAAAAACTAAACCAAAATAAAATAAAATAAAAACCTAAACTAGAACCTAAACCTAAACTTAAACAAAAACCTAAACCTAAAAAGAAAAGAAAATAAAATAAAAAATAAAAACTAAAATAAAATAAAATAAATAAAAACCTGAACTAAACTAAAAAATAAAAACCTAAATAAACTAAAAACTAAAACTAAAATAAAAATAAAATAAACCTAAAATAGAATAAAATAAAACTAAGTAAAAAACCTTAACTTAAAAAAAAATATAAAAAATAAAACCTAGAAAATAATAAACAATAAAGCCTAAACCTAAACTAAAAAACTTAATCCTAAAATTAAATAAAATAAAACTAAACCTAAACTAAAATAAACTAAACTAAAATAAATAAAACCTAAACCTATAACGTAAAAAAACATAACCTAAACCTAAACTTAAACCCTAAACCTAAACCTACACGTAAAAAATAAACTAAAATAAAAAACCTAAACTAAAATAAATAAAACTAAAATAAATAAAAAAATAATCCTAACTAAAAAAAAAAAATAAACTAAAATAAATAAATAAACTAAATAAACATAAACCTAGCAGCTTACTAATTTTATTTAAAAAATAAGAAAAATAGTAAAATAAAAAAACCCTAACCCTAAACCCTAAACCCTAAACCATAAAGCTAACCCTAAACCCTGAACCCTGAACCCTAAACCTACAACCCTAAACCCTAAACCCTAAACACTAAACACTAAAACCTACAACCCTAAATCCTAAACCCTAAACCCCAAACCCTAACCACTAAACCCTAAACCGTAAAAACCTAATAAGCTAAACCTAAATTAAATAAAACCAAAAATAAAATAAATAAAAAACCTAAACCTAAATAAAATAAAATAAATAAAATAAAATAAAAACCTAAACTAAAATCTAAATATAAACTTAAACCTAAACCTAAACCTAAAAATAATATAAAATAAAAAATTAAAACTAAACTAAAATAAATAAATAAAAAGCTAAGCTAAACTAAAAAAAATAAAATAAACCACTTAAAATAAAAAACTTAAATAAAATAAAAACTAAATGTAAAGTAAGAATAAAATAAACCTAAAATAAAATAAAATAATACGTAAATAAAAACCTTAACCTAAAAAATAAACCTAAAATAAATAAAAAATAAAACCTAAGCCCTAAACTAAAAAAAACTAAATCCCAAATAAACAAATTAAAATAAACCTAAATATAAACTAAGATAAACTAAGCTAAAATAAATAAAACCTAAACCTAAAATAAACTAAACCTAAACCCTAAACTGAATAAAATAAAATAAACAAACATAAATCTCAACCTAAACTAAACAATAAAACCTAAATATAAACCTAATATAAACCTAATATAAAAACCTAAAACCTGAACCAAAAAAAATAAAATAAAAACCTAAACCTAAACCTAAAAAATAAAACCTAAACCTAAAAATAAAATAAAATTAAAATTAAATTAAAAAAATAAACATAAACATAAACCTAAACCTAAAAAAACTATAGAAAAACCTTAACTAAAATAAATAAACTAAACTATATAAAAATAAAAAATAAACCTAAATCAAAAAGAAAATGAAAATAAACTAAAATAAATAAAAAATAAACTAAATAAACTAAATAAACCTAATACTTTATTTTTTTAAAAAAATCTTATAAGCCAAAAAAACCCAAATCCCTAACCCTAAATCTTAAACCCTAAACCTAAAACCTAAAACCTAAAACAACACTAAATCATAAACCCTAAACCTAAACCATAAACCTGACTGAAACCTAAAAAATAAACCCAAATTAATCTTAAACCCTAAACTAAACCTAAACTTTAAACCCTAAACCCTAACCCCTAATAAACCCTAAGCTCTAAACCTAAAACCTTAAACCTAAATAAAACCTAAAACTAAACTAAACCTAAAGCCTCAAAAAAACTAAAGTTTAAACACTAAACTAAACCCTAAACTACCTAAACCTAAAACCTAAAACCTAAACTAAACCTAAACACTAAACCTAAATAAATAAACCTAAACCTTAATACTAAACCCTAAACCCTAAACCCTAAACCTAAAACCTAAACTAAACGCTAAATCCTAAACCATAAACCCCAAACCCTAACCACTAAACACTAAACCCTAAAAACCTAACAAGCTAAACCTAAACTAAATAAAACCTAAAGATAAAATAAATAAATAAAAACTAAACCTAAAGAAATTATAAAATATAAAATACAAAATAAAATAAAAACCTAAACTAAAACCTAAACCTAAACCTAGAAATAAAAATAAATTAAAATTAAAAATTAAAACTAAACTAAAATTAAATAAATAAAAACCTAAACTAAACTTAAAAATCAAATAAACCAAAAATTAAAAACCTAAATAAAATAAAACTAAACATAAAATACATAAAATAAACCTAAATAAAATAAAAAACTAAATAAAAATCAAACCTAAAATGAACCTAAAAAAAAATAAAACTTAAAATAAATAATATATAAATAAACCCTAAACTAAAACAAACCTAAATCAAATAAACAAAATAAAATAAACCTAAAACTAAACTAAAATAAATAAAACTAAAATAAATAAACCTAAACCAAACCCTAATAATAAAATAAAATAAACTAAACATAAACCTAAACCTAAACTAAACAATATAACCTAAAAATAAATCTAAAAAAACAACCTAATACTTAAACCTAAAAAAATAAAATAAAAACCTAAACCTAAACCTAAAAATAAAAAATAAAACTTAAACCTAAAATTTAACTAAAAATAAAACTAAATTAAAAAATTAAACCTAAACTTATACCTAAACCTAAAAAATAAATTAAAATAAAAAACCTTAATTAAACTAAATAAACTAAACTAAATAAAAATAAAAAATAATCCTAAATAGAAAGAAAAATTAAAATAAACTAAATTAAAAAAAAACTTAAACTAAGTAAACTAAATAAACCTTGACATACTGGTTTACTTAATTGTTTTTCAAAGAATCTTAAACCCTAAAGCCAAAACCCAATACCCTAACCCCTAAATCTTAAACCCTAAATCTTAAACCCTAAAATTACAACCCTAAACACTAGACCTTGAAACATAAAAAATCCTAAACCCTAAGCCTTAAATTAACCTTAAACCCTAAACCTTAAACCCCAAACTTTAAACCCTAAACTCTAACCTTAATCGTAAACCCTAAACCCTAAACCCTAAACCCTAAAACCCTAAACCGTAAACCATCAAACCCTAAACCCAAAGCCTAAACCCTAAAAACTAAACTAGCCCTAAACCCTCAAAATGCTAAACCTTAAAGCCTGAACACTAAACCCTAAACCCTAAACCCTAAATCATAACCCTAAATCCTAAACCCTAAAACTCTAAACCCTAAAAACCTAAACAATAAACCCTAAGCCCTAAACCCTAAATCTTAAACCCTAACAACCTAAAAACCTAAACCTAAACTAAATAAAGCCAAAAAATAAAATAAATAAAGAAAACCTAAACCTATATAAGATAAGAAATAACTTAAAATTATAAACTAAACTAAAACCAAAATTGAATCCTAAAAATAAAATAAAATAAAATAAACTAAAATAAAATAACTAAAAACCTAAACTAAAATAAAAAATAAAATATACCTAAAATAAAATAAAATAAAATAAAAACTAATTAAAGAGTTAAATCTAAAAAGTAAAAACTAATAATAAAACTTAATTATAAATAAAAAATAAAATCAAAGCCCTAAAATAAATAAAAAAACATAAACCTAAAATAAAATTAAAATAAATAAAATAATATAAACCTAAACCTAAACTAAAATAAGAAGACCTAAACCTAAACATAAAATAAACTAAACCTAAACCAAAACCTAAACTAAATAAACTAAATAAACCAAAAAAATCCTAACCCTAAACTAAAAACAAAACCTAAAATAGACCCAAAATAAAAATTAAAAACCTAAACATGAAAAAATAAAATAAAAACCTAAACCTAAACTTATATCTAAAAAAATAAAATAAAAATAAAACTCACTAAAAAATAAACCTAAACAAAAAAAAACTAAAATAAAAAACATGAACTAAAATATATAAACCTAAAATAAATAAACTAAACTAAATAAAAATAAAAAATAATCCTAAAAAAATAAACCCAAATAAATAAAAAATAAACTAAATAAACTAAATAAATCAACATAACTAAAAATAAAAAAATCCTAAACCCTAAACCCTAAAACTAATCCTAAACCATAAACCTAACTAAACTAAAACCTAAACCCTAAACTCTAAACTAAACTAAACTAAACCTAAATAAAACCTAAATAAACCTAAATTATAAATAAAAACTAAAACTAATAACTAAATTACTAAAACTAAACAACCTAACTAAACTAATAACTAAAACAATCTAAACTAACTAAATAAACTCTAAACCTAAACTAACTAACTAAACCCCAAAACTAAACTAATAAACTTAAACTAAACTAACTAAACTAACTAAACTAAACTAACTAACTAATTAAACTAAACCCTAAACTACTAACTTAAATAAACTAATAAACTTACTAAAACTAATAAACTAAACTAATAAAACCTAAACCCTAAAAGCTAAATATAAAACCTAAAACTAAAAAATAATAAAACTAAACTAACTAACTAAACCTAAACTAAACCTAAACCTAAACTAACTAAACTAAACAAAATTAACTAAAAACCTAAACCTAAACTACTAATAAACTAAGCTAAAACCAAAACTAAACTAACTAAACTAAATAAACTACTAATAACTAACTAAATTAAACTAACTAAACTACTAACTAATAACAAAAACTAAACCTAAACAATAATAAAACTAACTAACAAACCTAAACCTAACTCAAACCTAAACCTAAACTAAACCCTAAACTTTATCTAAAAATACACTAACTAATAAAACAAAACCTAAACTTAAAACTACACTAATAAACTAAACTAAAAGCTAATAAACTAACTAACTAATAAATAAACCTAAACTTTATAATAAGAAACCTAAAACCCAAAACCCTAAACTAATTTAAAACCTAATAACTAAAACTTAAACCTAAATAAAACTACACTAACTTACTAAACCTAATAAAACTAAAATATTTAAACCTAAAATAACTAAACTAATAAAACTAAAACTAAAACTAATTAATAACCTAAACCTAAACTTAAAACTAAACTAAACTCTAAACTAAATTAATTAACTAACTAACTAACTAATAACTAAACTGCTTAAAACTAACTAAATAAACTAATAATAAACTAAAACTAAACTTAAAACCCTAAACTAAAACTAAAACTAAATAACTAAAATAATAAGCTAACCAACCTAAACTAAACCCTAAACCCTTAAAAAACTAAAAATAACTAAAAATAATAATAACTAACCTAAACCTTAAACTTAACTAAACTAAACTAAACCCTAAACCCCAAAACTAAAACCCTAAACCCCCTAAACCTAAACCCTAAACCCTAAACCTCCCAAACCTAAACCCTAAACCCTAAACCCTAAACTAATAAATAATAACTAAAACTAACTAATAACTAATAACTAAACCATAAATAACTAAACTAAAACCTAACTAACAAATAAAAAAGTAAAACTAACTAAATAAAACCTAAACCCTAAACTAACCTAATAAATTATAATAACTACAAGCTAAACTTAAAGTAAACTAAACTAATAATAATTAACTATAACTAAACTAACAACTAAACCTAATAATAACTAAACTAAACTTAAACACTAAACTAATAACTAACTACTAAATAAACTAAACCTAAATAATAAATTAAAAACTTACTAAGCTAACTAAACTAACTAAATAATAAAACTAAAATCTAACTAAACTAAATTAACTAATAACTAACTAGCTAAACTGAATAAAACTTAATTAAACAAACTAAACCCTAAGCCCTAAACCTAATTAAAACTAACTAAACTAATAAACTAAAAACTAAATTAATAAACTAATAACTAACTAAACTAAACCTAACTAACTAAACTAAACCCTAAACTCTAAACCTAAACTAACTAAACTAAACTAAAACCCTAAACCTAAACCTAAACCTAACTAATAAAATCAAGTAAAACTAAACCCTAAATAGTCTAAAATAAATAAACTAATAAACCTAAACCTAACAAAAAAAATTGTGCATTATTTAATATTTATTGGTTAAATCGTTGGCCATTAACTTCAATGGAGCACCTTAGTAAAACTCTCTCAGCTCATGCTCCTCTTTTAATTTCTATTAAAGATGTTATTCATAATAATAATGTCATTAAAATTTTTCATTTTTAAAATATGTGGTTAAGAGATAAAAGTTTTCTTGGCGTTATTGCTTTTAATTGGTGTGGTCCTCTTTCTCCTAGTGATTCTGCATTTGGTATGATGAGATTTTGGTGCAAGCTTAAAAGGCTTATGCATAATATCACTTGGTGGAACAGAAGTTGCTTTAAAAATCTTTTTGATAATATCAAAAAAATGGAACAAAGAGTGAAAGATTTGAAAGAATTGGTTATTACTGATTCTTCTTTTTGTTCTAATCTTGTTGAAACTAAAGATAATCTCATTAAGTTTCAGGATATAGAGGAGACATATTGGAGACAAAAAATTTCCTCTAAGCATCTTTCTGATGGATAAAGAAACACTAAATATTTTCATTCTTTGGTAATGAAAAGGCGTGTTCTTGGTCGCATTCATAAAATCAAGAATTTGGATGTTTCTTGGCTTACAAAAATGGGATATATTCTCTTCTGCTCTTAGTTTCTTTAAAAATCATTTAAATAAAAACTGTCAACTTGAGCATTTATTCAATCCCTCTATCATTCTTTTTATTATTTCTATAGAAGATAATGAGTGATTGGTTGCTCCTCCTTTTTATGAGGAACTTTTTAATATTCTTAATGGTATGAATGTTGATTCTGTTGCAGGGCCCGATGGTTACCCTACTTTATTCTTTCAAAAAGCTTGGTTTATTTTTAAAGGTGATCTTGCTAATGATGTTAAGGATTTTTTTCAAGGAATTCTATTCCTAAATATTTTACTAGCACTTCTATTGTTCTTATTCCTAAGAATGATAATCCTGACTTTTGGAATGACTTTAGACATATTAGTCTATGTACTTTTTTTAATAAATTGATTTCTAAAATTTTGACTAATAGGCTTAGTAAGTTTCTTCCTATGATTATCTCTCCTAATCAAACTGGCTATGTGAAAGGTAGAACTATTTCAGATAACATCTTGCTTACTCAAGAATTGATTCATGGTTTGAATGTTAAAACTAGAGGTGGCAATTTACTTCTTAAGCTTGACATCACCAAAGCTTACGATAACATTTCTTGGGATTTTCTTAATAGCATTCTTACTTTATTTGGTTTCTCTAATCATTTTTTCTTTGATTAACAATATAATTAGAAATGTTTTATTTTTATTAGTTATCAATGGTAAAAACTTTGGCTTCTTTAATTCCTCTCAATGTATAAGACAAGGTGACCCTCTTTCTCCTACGCTTTTTATTATTATGATTAAATATTTGTCTCGTTGGCTTAATCTTTGTTGAGAAGAATTCTAGTATGTACTTCTGGAATCTTGGTGGCTTGGCTCTCTCTCACTTAAGTTTTGTTGATGATTTCATAATATTTTGTAATGGCTTGTTACATTATGTTAAAAAGCTTAAGAGTTTTTTAAATAAATTTGAAAAGGAAAGTGGCCTTGTGATTAGTAATCATAAAAGTTGTTCTATCACTTCTACTTCCATTTCTATTCAAAGAATTAATAAAACTAAAGATATTACTACTTTTTCTCATCAAAATCTTTCTATTAAATATTTAGGCTCACCATTATATTGTGGTCAAAAGAGATCCCATCTTTTTGATGAGGTAATCCATCATATTCAAAATAAAATTTCTACCCTTGAATTTCATTTCTTATCCTTTGGTGGTAGATTTATTGTTATTAAGTATTCTTTACTCTCTTCCTTTTACTTGTTGCTTAATATTGTTCCTACTTCCTTGTTCTTATCATGATTGAAAGACTATTTAATACATTTTTTTTTTCTAGAATTCGCCAAAAGGCTTCATTGGACTTCTTGGTCTAATATGTGGGGTACTATTTATGAAGGTGGTATTGGGTGCAGATCTTTGATGGATTTAACCAATATTTTTTCTTATAAACTTTGGTGGAATTTTTGGAAAAATGAAAGTCTTTGTTCATCAATTTTAAATATTGCAAAGGTAAGCATCCTTTAATTTGGAATTATAAACATTGTGAATCTATCATTTGGAAATGGATCTATGATGTTAAATGGAAAGCAGAACCTCTCATTTTTTGGGGTATTAATAATGGTTCTTCTTTCTTTTGGCAAGATAACTGGATGGGGGACTTTTCCATTGATTCTTTGCTTAATACTCACTCTACTTTTTCCTTGAAAGTTAGTCATTTAACTTATAATGGTGATTGAAATTTCTTTCTTTTAAATGATTTGATTCATGATTTCATTAGTAATAACATCATCAATATTTCTATTTATGGTATTTCACATGATCAAATTCTTTTCAAAATTTCTAGTAATGGAGAAATTTTTTCTTAAAGATACTTTGAACTATCCTATAGTTAAATAATCCTCTTCTCTTATTTTCCTTAAAATTTTGAATAATATTATTCTAATTACTTATCCTATTCTTGTGTGGAGAATTTTAATGGATTATATTATTATTGACTCTTTACTTTTGGACAAAGGTTATTATCTACCCTCTAAATGCATGTGTTGCTTTTAGATTGAGAATGTTAGTCATATTTTTTTTAATGGTGCCATTGCCTCTAAAGTTTGGGGTTGGTATGTGGATTTATTTAAGTTAAATTATTTTAATGGTAATTTAACTTTAATGCAACTTCTTGACTCTGATTTTCTTAATATTGTTAAAGGGAATATTAACATTGTGATGGCTATCACTTTGATTTGGCTTATAGAAATGATGCTAAACATCGTAATGATCCTATGAATCATAAGAGGATTATTGCTAGGACTAAAGAAAAGATTTTTTTCTTTACATAAGGCTATTCTTCTTAGTGGTACTAATTTAGAGGTTGCAAGTTTGTTGCCTCTAAATTAGGTATCTTGTTTCCTTATTGTGACTCGTCTCTGGAATATAAAATTATTCAATGGATTAAGCCTTTTAATTATTTTATTAAAATTAATACTGATGGCTCTATTGCACATAACAAGTTGAGTTATGGTGGTATTTTTAGGAATAATCTTGGGAATATTATCTTGGCTTTTTCCACTCCTCTCTCTACTAATTCTATTATTTTTGCTGAATTGATGGTTGTTTATCATGCTCTTAAGCTTTGTTTGGATAGAAATTTACATACTATTTGGTTGGAATCTAATGGTGAGATGGTTGTTGATATGATCAATTCTCACCATAAGTGTAATGTTGTGCTTTTTTATTTAATTAGAAATATTAAAGCCATTATCTCTAAACTTTCTTTTAAAATTACTCAAATTTTAAGAGAAGGTAACGCTTGTGCAAATTTCATAGCTGGTTTGGGGTGTGATTTCTTTGATTTTACTTTGTTTACCAATGTGAATATTCTTAAGCAATTAATAGGGTTATCTAATTTAGATAAATTTGGTTTTCCTTATGTTAGATTTTCTTATTTTTTTCTTTTATGTTGTTGGTTTTCTTGGGGCTTCTGCTTGGGAGTTTCTGGTGGTTTTGGTTTGTTCGATTGTTGTTGGCTCCTGTTCTTTCTTGGAGAGTTTCTATTATTGTATTTTTCCTATACTTTATAGGTTGGAATGCTGGTTTCTATTTTTTTGGTTGTCCTGCTATTTTTGTTTATTGCTCCTACTTTTAATGTGGTGTCTCTTATGGGCTTATTCGTTGGTTTTTGGTTGGTTGGTATGTTTTTCTTCAGTGTCTTTGTGGTTGGTATCCTTGAGCTTCCTAGTTTTTGGGTGCCTTCTTTGGATTAGATGTTGGTTGTGCTTCTCTTCCTTCTATCTCCTTTTAACTGGTTGGGTTGATTTTGTTTTCGGTGTGGCTACTGCTTTCCTTTATGGCTTTGGTGGCCTTGTTATTTCTTTTTTTTTTTTGTGGATGTTGTGGCCTATTATGGTTGCTTTAGTTTGGTTGGAGTTTGTGAGCTTGTTGTTTGCTTACCGTCTTCCACACTTGCTTTTGTTTTTGGTACTTCCTCTTTGGTTGGTGGCTTTGTTTATTATTCCTGTTGCTCTTGGGTGGTTGGATGGTTATGCTAGCTTGGATTTTCTTTGTTGGCTCTTATTTTTCCTTTGTCCCCTTTGGCTGGTGGCTCTATTGCTATTCTTACCTTTTTGGTGGCTTGTTCTAGATCTTTGTTGGTTATTGGTGTGTGCTCGGGTGCCTTAGTGAGGTTCGTTGACTATGATGGCTAGGATGTTAATTCTTTTTTGTTGGTTGGTACTAGTATTTGTGACTATAACCCTCATTTCATAGTTTGGTTGCTCATGAATTTTTATTGCCCCTTCTTATTTTTGTGACTGAGCTTGAGCCTTTTCCTGGGCTTTTCTTTCCTTTCTCTTTATCTCTGTTTGATTTCTTTTATTTGTGCTTATCTATGCTTTAGTTTCTTTCTTGTAGGTTTCCTTCACTTGTTCTTGGGTCTCTTCAGATTGATTGATGACCTGCTTAGAGATTTTGTGATGTTGCTGTTATTTTCTTAGTTCTTCCTTTTGCTTTTCACTATCTTTTATTTTAGTTAGGGAATTTCTCTTTAGGCCCTTCTGTAGGTCTTTGAGCAGTAATCTTTAAACTATAAAACCTACAACCCTAAACCAAAAAATCCAATCCCTAAACCCTAAACCCAAAACTAACCCTAAACCCTAAAAATGGACATAACCTTGATGGCAGGAACATCACCGTCAACTAGACTCAGTCTAGATCTTATGGAGGTGAGGTGAAGCGGATTATCCGCGGTGGTGGCGGGATAAAGGTATGGTGGATATGGAGGTGATGGTCGGATCAGTGGTGGTTATGGAGGCGAGATGAGCGACGGAGGTTACAACCATGGTGGTGGCAGAGTGAGAGATTAGGGATATGATGGCGGATCCCACTACTCGAGAGGTGGTGGTGGTTCTGATGGAACTAGAGAAATTGAAGAATGTTATATCCAATCTACTACTTACAGAACTGTGTATTTACAGTAGAGATGGTTCTGCTTATCTGGTTTTTTGAATTTGCTCTATCAGTGCTCATTTTTTATCTATGTCATTGCTTGTGTCTTAGAAAACCTAGGATGCTACTTGGTTGATGTAATTGAAAAGATGAAATATTGAATCTGAATTTATTCTCTATTAAAAAAAACATTAAACTCTAAACCATAAACCTTAAACCCTAAACCCTAAACTAAAACTTAAACCTTAAACCTAAACCCTAAACCTTAAAAATTCTAAACTCTGAACACTAAACCCTAAACCCTAAACTCTAAATCCTAAACTCTAAACTGAAACCCTAAACCCTAAACCTTAAACCCTAAAACCCTAAACTCTAAATCCTACCATAAACCCTAAACCCTAAACCCACCTAACCCTAAACCCTAAACCTAAACCCCCAAACCTAAACCCTAAACCCTAAACCTAAACTAACTAAACCTTAAACCCTAAACTCAAACACTAAACCCTTAAGCCCTAAGTCATTGGGTGTAGATCTAAAGAATGACTTAATCTAACATAGGTTATGGTAAAGAAAATGTCTTTAGAATACTTTCCCTTGACTTTTAGATTTTAATACCTAAACCCTAACTAAATCATATTTTAATACCATATATTATAGTATAATGTAGCATCATATATTTGAGCATGTAGTGATGTGTTTTTGGATGTTATAAGATGTTTTGAAATGTTTTAGTATATTATGGTATTATTCCCTATAGTGTATATTAATTTAAATCCTAAAAATATTTATTTAATAAATTAGATGATGAGATTTAGTAAATTTGAAGTGGAAATTAAATTTTAGTACCAAAGGTGTGCTATGCCACTTGTAGTCTAAAAAGTAAGATTTTATGTTCAAAATAAATATTATATGTTGTAGCATAGTATAACAACATATATCATAATATATTGTTTTGTCCATTTTAAATCCTTTTAGTATTTTACAATCATGCAGTCAAGCCTACACTAGCATTATCTATAAAAAAGTTGATTTAGACTTTATAATGGTGGAATTTGGCCAAATGCATAATAGGTAGAGCATGGCATCATAATATATTATTTCAATTTAAAATATGTAAGTGATACGACTAAAATTTATAGTTTTTTTTTTGTTTAGACTAATTTTATAATTTTTTATCTTAAGCAATCCCTTGTGCAGTGATATGCAATATAACATAATATAATATAATATAATATAATATGTTATAGTGTATTATTATATAGGATGCTATAACATAGTGTTGCATCATATTGTGTATTACTACTTGTTGTTTAGCATATTTTAGTTTGTTATAGTGTGATGTAGTAGAGTTAGTACTAGTATAATTCATAAAAATACTAATTTATAGGCTGAGTTGATGGGATTTGGCCAAATTTAAGGTATGCTTGAGGGAACATCATTGGGGGTGTGCAATGCTATATCATTTAATCAAAAGGATGGAATTTTGTAGCCAAAATAAATGTTCATTTTTCAACAAAATTTTATAAATTTTTTGCTTAAAGTGAATAATTTTAAGGTGTAATGTAAGATAATATACTATATGAAAGCATATTAAAATATAATGTACATAACAATATAACTTCACATATATATATATCAATGTGGTGGTGTGTGTTACTATATATTTATTTTTATGTTTTACGTTTATTATAATACATTGGGTAAAAAGTGACAAAAATGTTAATTTGAAGGTTGAGATGGAAGAATTTGGCCAAATTCATGGCACACACCAAGAAGCAACACCAAAATTATGCTCTTTTGTACCATTTCTAATAGAAAAATAACAATTTTACATCCAAAATGAATATTATTCAAATTTTGAGAAAATTTTATTATTTCTTTTTTTAAGTGATTCTAATGAGGTATAATGTTATGTAATATATTATATTATATAAAATTATAATATAACATCATATATTATAATATAATATAGTGTGTTAATTCACACTATAATATGTTTAACATGATATTTTATAGTTAGTTTGAGCTTTCACAATCACAAATCATAAAATGTTGATAACAATGTTAAGATGATGTAATTTGAATGAATACATTATTAAGATTTTAGTTGAAGTATTAAAGGTGTTAATAAGATAAGAAATAAGATTTAATGAGGCTTCCATATTAAGGACATGGAGGGAGATCTGCTAGGGGATCACACATGCATTGGACATGACATGTAAGGTGTCTATGTCGAGGGCATAGAAGAAGAAAATCTGCTAGGGAAAAGAATCTATAATCCACTATGGATTATGATCAAATCAACTTTAATTTGTTTTGTTTTAATTGGAGGCACCTCTGCTAGAGATATGAGCTTGAGTCCACTGGGACTGGGTATATGAACATTCTACTAGGGAAGCAGTTTGAGCTATCCATTGGGGATTGGGATTTGAGTTTGAATTCATAGATTTTGTTTGGGAATAAGAGTTTGGTTGGATTTCTATGATTTAGACTCTACTGGGAGTTGGTTTAATTTGGCTCCACTAAGGAGGTTGGTTTTGAATTTGATTTATTTGTTTGACTTATTTATATATGATTTGGGGCTCCACTAGGGTGAAGGGTGTGATTTAACTCCACTGAGGGAAATTAGATAGAGTTTAATTTAATTAGAGTTAATGTATGGACCCTATTAGTGTGCGATGGACCTACCAAAAAGGGGCTATATTATCCTTGACCTACCTCAGGTTTACAAATCCAAAGGGATAGTCTAGGTACGGGTAGAGCTAACAACCAAGGGGTTGGCCTTTTGTGTGCGGCTTGCTAGGAAGAAGGCATAGCAAACTTACATCTTCAAAGATGAACAACCAGGGTGACTTGTTGGATGCAAATCAAACTTGACTTTGGATGACTCTTGGTGAATACTCGAGAACTTATGTCAACTCAAAAGTAGTAAGGATTAATTTTATCTTAATTTCATGTGATTTGATATGGTTTATTTGGTTTAGTTTGATTTCAAATTGAGGGCATATCTACTGGGGATGTGAGCTAGATCAAATTTGATAGATTTAATTTATGAACCATGTCAGTGTGTGATGGACCCACTAAGAAGGGGCTATATCAAAGTTGTCCTATCTCAGATTTACAAATCTAAAGAGATAGTCTATTGGCCATGGGGTAGAGCTAGCCAACCTAAGGGATTGCCTTTCGGTGTGCAATGGTTGTGCTAGGAAGAAGGCATATGAGACTTACATCTTCTAAAGTAGGGAACACCTGCTAGGGTGACTTGTTGGTAGCACAACAAATAGAACCCGACTTAGGGGTGACTATTGAATGAATGCTGCTATGTACTTATATCAACTTAAGAGTAGTAAGGTGATTACTAAAGAGAGTTTTGCTGATATAGACCCAAAGATAAGTTGCCTTATTGGGAAAATGTGCCACTAGGGGTGTCCTCCTAATCCATAAGTGAATATAAATTTTATCTATATGTTTGCGGGGACCCTATTAGTGTACGAGGGACCACAATGAGAAGGGATTATGTCGGCCTTGACCAATCTCAGATTTACTAGACCAAAGGAGAATCTAGACATCCACATGATAGATTCTATAACCATAGTGGTGGTTACTAGGAAAGGAAAACTATCCAATCTGATAGTAACCCATGTATTATCTAAATGGGGTTGCAAAGGGTGTGATACAAATATAGTGCCCACAAAGGAGGTAATGCTAGGGGCGTTATCTTGAGCTCTAAAAAAGAAAGCCTATAGGTGTATGGTGACCAACTCAAGGAGAAAGCATACGGACTTACATGCATGAGTGGTGTATCCTAAGGATCGAGAACCAACAACCTAAGGTGTATCATTAGCATGAGTGGTGTATCCATCAGCATAGTGAGAACCAACCAACAAGGTTCCCATCGATGTCAATGATCAATGGAAAGAAAGCATGTAGGCTTACAACTTTCCAAGATCATCATTGATTATTTGTATCGGAGGGGAGATGCTATCTGACCAAGAGTGACTACTAAGCAGGGATCCCTGAGGAAGGACTGGACCCAGACTTGAAGCAATCAAGAGGGAGGAAGCCTCTAGGGGACTTATCCTAAACCTCAAATTCTCGACCCAGTCAATACATGAAGGCTAATCTAAGAAGAAAGAATAGTAGACTCATAATTTCTTAAATAAAGGCAAGATAAGGTAGCTAACCGGCCATGCAGTAAGGCCTACCAAACTAACTAGGCACTCATCGGTGTGTAGTGGCCAAGTAAGCAAAAAAAGCATAGCAGACTTGCATCTTCAAAGGAAAGAAGACACTAGGGTGACACACTAGCAGGGTAGTACGTCAGCCAGACCTAGAGCAGCTATTGTGTGAGTGTCATTGGGGGAATTATCTTAACTCAAAGTAGCCCAATATAAAAGATATGTGTTTGTTTTACATGGTTATGTGTAGTATATGTTTATGTTGTTTCAATGAAGGATAGGATGGCACTCTGGTTCCTTATACCTACCATAAACACATCGTGTGCAGATTCAAAAACAAGAATACTTTCAACATGGAAGAGATTAAATTCAAAATGGAATTTTCAAACATGATTTATAATATTTCTTTAAGTAGAGCCCATTGATTGGGCGCTCTCCCTTATGATTAATAAGCTGATAAGATCTTCCTTGGTAGGCCTTTTCTATGGAAAAAGGGCCTTCTCAAGTGGGTTCAAACTTGCCTCCCATCTTATGATGGTCAACAATCGGTCTCCTTAGAACTAAATTAACCTCTCTTACTTGAAAATCTCTAGGATGGACGAACTTGTTATGAGCTTGAATAATTTTGGCTTTGTACAACTCGAGGTTTTGGCATGCCCATGGACATATCTCCTCCAAACCTTCAAACACTTCTAACTGCAACTTGGCATTATGATTTGTTATTATCTTATAACGCACAACTATCTTTAGTGATGGGAGTTGGACTTCTAATGGTAGAACGGCTTCATACCCATACACTAAGGAGAAAGGAGTATACTGAGTTGGAGTTCTATATGTGGTGCGATAGGCCCACAAGGCTTCAACTAACTGCTCATGCCACTTTTACTTATTATTGCTGAGTGTCTTCTTTAGTATTTGTATGAGAGTTTTGTTGAAGGCTTTTGTTAAGCCATTTTCCCTCAAGTAGTTAATGGTAGAATATCTCCAATCCATGCTTTATCTCTAGGCAAAGTTGTTGATCTTGGTGCTTTTGAATGCAGTACCATTATCAAATATAATTCATCGAGGCACTCGAATATATACGATATTCTAAAAAAAGACACATCTTGATATGACCTCTCTAAGCATAATCACCTTCACCCATTTAGAAAGGTTGTCAGTAGTAGCTAAGATGAATCGATGACTCTTGAAGGAAGAAGGATCAGTCAGACCCACTATGTCGGTACCCCAACACTTGAATGGCCATGAGGCTAATGTAAGATGTAAAATGTTGGGTGGTTGGTGTAGGACTACACCATGTATTTGACATTAGTGGCATCGCCTAACCGTATCCACGTAATATTTGATCATCGATGGCAAGAAGTATCCTAGTCTCTTGATCTTGGCTTTCATATTTAGACCAAATTGGTTGGCTCCACATAATGTTGAGTGTACCTCAGTCAAAATCTTATGGGCTTCATGCTTATATAAACAACATAACCACATATGATTGAAAGATCAATGGTATAAGACACCATCCACAAGATCATAGGAAAGTGCTCTCTACTTCATCTGATAGGCTTGGAATTTCTCTTGAGGTAGTTTGCCTTTATTTAGGTAATCTATGAGTAGTTTCCTTCAATTTAACTCCTTGTACTTCTTGATAATGGAAACCTCCCCTCCAAAAGAGTACTTTTTGATGAGTTTAATATTAATAAGAGATAAGACTTGCCTATTTTGGACCTTTATTGATATGGACTCATCCTCTGGACATATCAACTCATTGGCATGCTTGGCTAAAGCATAATTTATGACATTCTCTCCTCGAGAAATCTTATAAATGATAACCTCTAAGATTTGGGCCAACAACTCCATGGTGTACTTATGGTAGTGATGGAGCTTGGGCTTTATAACCTTATAGGATCCAATGATTTGGTTTATCACTAGCTAAGAATCCCCAAAGATGTTGATGTTCTAGATGCTTAGAGTAAGGACTAACTCTATACCAACAATCAGAGGCTCATATTTAGCTTCATTATTGGTGTAAAGATTGGATAGATGATATGAGAATCTCATCACATCGCGGTCTTGAGTTAAGAGAACTATTCCTACCCCTATCTTTCTTGGAATAATAGACTGTTGTTCTTCTCCCCTTCGGGAGGAAGTCTCAACATCAAAGTACATCTCCTAATGGTGAATGATAGTATCTCCTAAGTTCATGATTTCTTCATCGGGGAAATCATCACTAAGTAGAGAGTCAGCAGAAAGTGGGTGTGCTGCTAAGAAATCCACTATCGCTTGTCATTTCACCACATGGAGGGAGTATGACGGTAATGTCAAACCATGAGAGGATGATGGACCGTTGTGCTAACCGTATTGATAGCATTGGCCATATCATGAGATATTGTAGTGGATTTATCCTTGAAATTAAATTCACCTTATGAGGAAGCATGTAGTGCTATAGCTTTCATTATGCAAAGATAAAGTTAGGAAATGCTTCTTAATGGGTGGATAATTAGCCTCAGTAGGGATTAGATGATGACTAAGGTAGTATAGTGCATTTTCCATCCCTTCATCATTGGCTTGGGCCAATAAAGCACCAAGGGAGTTATCTAAGACAACCCTGTAAGGTATGAGTAGCTAGAACCAGTAGCATCATCAGGTAATGCTTGATGTCTTTGAAGGCATGCTCACACTTATCATCCCACTTGAACTTGGCATCCTTTTTGATAAGTGCTGAGAATGGCTGACATCTTCCTGATAGCTTAGATATAAGGCGTCTTAGTTATTCCAACAATCTTGGAATGATCTGAGTTGAGTTAAACTTTTAGGGGGTGGCATTTATAATATCACCTTGATTTTATCCAGATCGATTATGATTCCTTGGTGTCGGATAACAAACCCAAGGAATTTCCATGAAGCTACTCCAAATACACACTTCATGGGGTTCATTTTGAGGTTAAATTATCTTAACTATTCAAAAACTACTCTCATGTTAATGAGATGGTCTTCCTTTTCTCTACTTTTGACCACAAGATCATCAACATAACACTCAACCTGATGATAAATGAGTTCATCGAAGATTCAAGTCATAGCCCGCTGGTATGTAGCAATGACATTTTAAGAAAGGCATGACCTTATAGCAACAGATTTTGATTGGGGTTCTAAAAGCAGTATTTCTTTCATATTCAAGAACCATCTTTATTTGGTTATATCCATATTAGCCATCCATGGAAGAGAAGACTGCATGAGATGAGGCAATGTCTACCATCAACTTCAGGATTGGCAGTGGAAATTTGTCTTTTGAGCATGCCTTATTTAAATATCTAAAATCAATGCATATGTGAATTTGGCCATTTATTTTCTTAACTGGGATGATGCTATCTAACCAGGTAGGGTATTTTTCTTCCTAGATGAATCCAGCATCAATCAATTTCTTGACTTCATAAATGACCTGTTGTTCTATGCCTAATCGAATGCATCTAGGAGCTTGCTTGATAGGTTAGCAGTAAGCTCTATTGCTAGTTTATTGACTATTACAACAAGAGCCAATCCAGGCATCTCTTCATAACTCCATGCAGTAGTCCTTAAACTCAATCAATAGTAACTATTTCATTGGTTTCAATTTCATTCAATAAAGAAGATGTATGTGTCATGGATCTTCTTATTCTAAGTTGATTTCTTGAGCTCATCAATGGTTGACTTGATCTCTTCTTCAAACTCTAGTGGTGCATCTTTGACTTCAAAATCATCTTGATCATCTAAGTTTCTAAGCAACTCCTCATATGAGTTAATATGATTTGAAAAACTATCAAATTCCAAATGATTAGTGATGACTTGTAATTCATCATCATTGGTTGGACCAAATCCTAGTCTCGATCTTGATTGAAAGCTTTTGCATTTGTTCTTACATATTTTTTCGAAGTAGTCTGACCTGTGCTTTGACTAAGTATGTGGGATTAATCTTTTCTTTGCTAAATTATGAACACAATACAAGTACTAATCAAAAGGTAATTCTATTAAATTTTTATATGAAACATCCTCAAATTCTACATCAACTTCTTAACTTGAGGATGATCCTTCCAAAAAAAACCTCTGAGCCTTCACACCTATGATAACTTAGGGGCTTCCTTAACTACCAAATGCTCAACTTTTTGAGAGAAAAGTGGGATTAGAGCTAAGATTTGAAACTGATGCCTAACTATTTCACATATAGAATTGGATACACTTATGCTTTGCTTTGGAGCAGGTCTTCATATTATCGCTCAAGTGTCACCTCCAAATCTCTAGAAAGAGTTGGTGGTGTCTAACCATATAAGACTCATCCTATGAACTAGATTCTAAGTCTATGGATAATAGGTGTACTCCAAGTAGGTGGGACATATCTTTATCTTGGGTGGCCAATAAGGAGGTTTTCCACCCCGCCTCAATTGGCCTCTTCCTCACGGTGGAGGTTAGGTCATCCTACCCATATGTTCGAATAGAGTAATGAATTGTGGGTGGAATCTAATGTTAGGCTCCACTTCCTTCTCCAAGTCTATTTTGCTCCCTTTTATTTCAATTGGTATTTTCTTTTGTTTTTCTTTTTTTATCTTTCTTTTTCTTTTTCTTTTTCTTTTTTTTATTTATAAACATTTGCCAAGTTTGCAAGAATAGACTTGTAGATTTTGAGGGAGGTAGTAAGCCGCAACCTCATATATGTCAACCTCATGAACTATAAATGGCTTAGATCTCCTTTAATATATTAGATGATCCCACCTCTCGCAAACTTCATACACTGATGTAGAAAAATAAAACTATGTTGTTATCATGTATGTATTCTCCTAAACAAAGCTTGAAAGATGTATCCAAGTCTATAATGTGAAACTTGGCTTGTCTTCCAATCATCTATCTCAAGGGTAACACTATGGAGCCTAAGGCTTGTCCTCACTTTTAGAGTGCGATTCAATCTTCCCATCTTAGACTTAGAGTCTTCTACACTAAGACTTCCTAGTCATAAGACACTTCTAATAATTAGGTAAACACTTAACTAAGCCTAATACTTAGAAGGGTTAACCATAGGATTGTTATGCTTTAAGATTAGGATAATCCACCAACCTACAACCCAAATCAATCCATGTTCCTTCTCAAACCAAACCTCAAGTTCAATTCAAACATCAAATTCAAATCCAAATCCATACCCAAATTCCAAAACCAAATGATTGAAGCCCATGATCAAATCCAAACTTGAAACCCTTCATAAGCCAAATGACCTATCCATGGACTTAGCCAAATCTTAATCCAAATAAATCCAAAATCAATTGATTTTCTCATAATCAATTTATATCTTCAATCATCTTCCTAAATATCAAATCTACATTTAAATGATCAAAACTAAATCAAACTAAATCAAATTAAATCAAAACCCTTCATATGACCTATCCATGGACTTAGCCAAAAACCTTAATCCAAATCAAGTCAAACTCAAATGATTTTCTCACAAATCAATCATATCTTCAATCATCTTCACAAATTTAAATGAAATATACATTTAACTCACCAAAACTAAATCAAACCAAATCAAAATTCAAACTAAGCCACATGACACAACATGGACTTGGCCAAATTCCTTCATTCCAAAACCCAAATTCAATTGATTTGCTCATGAATCAATTATAGCTTCAATCATATTGACAAATATAAATGAAATCTACAATCACCAAACCAAACCAAATCAACCAAAGTCAAATCCAACTTAACCCTTTTGACTTGAAATGTTCAAATGAATCAAAACTCATTTGAACCCAAGCCAATTGCTATTGAACTTATATGTCAATCCGAAATCTATATATAAACTCAACTAAATCAAACTCAAAATCAAGCCAACTAAACCAAATTATTGACCCAAAGTAGGCAATTTGACCTATTTGAGCCAAGTTCTAATCCAACCAAAATTATATTAAACCAAGCCCATAAAAAATACTCATCATGATTGTTGATCATCTTAGGTTGATCAATTGTCACAAATTGGGTCAAACCAAGTCAACTTGGTCATTTGACCAACCCTTAACCCATATGAACACAAACTAGCCAAATTTCAACTAATCCAAATCTCTTTAAACCAATGATTCATACAAAATCAAAACCTATATTTGAATATGACTTGACCTTCAATTGAGTCAAACCAAACCCAATTGGCCCTATTGACCCAAGTTGACCCAAATTGACCTAAAAGACAAAATTAGGTCAAATCAAAATATAAACCAAATTTATTGCAACTAATGGCTTAACTTCATTACAAATTGATTGTTGAACTTAAGCAAAGCCATGATTGGACCCAATTGAACCCAATTGACCTACTTAGCCCATTTTGACCTAAAGGTTCAAGTTGGCCTAAATCCAAAAAAAATCCAAATTAATTGAAGCAAAAGCCTACAATCATCTTTGATTGGTCAACAAACCCAAACCAACACTCAACCCAAGCCAATTTGGCCAATTTGGTCAAATTGGTCAACTTAAGCCATTTGACCGAAATGAATTCAAATGAGCAAAATTAAATCTAAGCCAAACTAAACCAAACCAATTAAACCAAAACATCTCAAATGATCATATGAACTTAACCCTTGGTTTGACCCAATTTGACCAATTGGTCAACTTGACCCAACCTAACCCAATTTGACCTACATGAGTCAAATTGAGCCAAACCTAACCAAATCAACTCCAATTGACTTGAAATTTTGGCTGGTCCACTTTTGGCTCATTTCAAATCTACCCAAATCAAATACATTGCTAAATAAACATTCTACCCTTAGGTTAAGGGCATCACATGAGACAAATCACCCATGTAAGTGGACATTTCCATTCCTTGTCCACTTAGTAATCTCCCTCACTAGGAACTAGGACACTACCCAACATGACCCATGTGATGGTTAGATGACCCATAAGAGGTGAAATCACCTCACCCTCCCATTAAAGCATTTGAAACCCTTAGGCACTCATGATTCCTCCTTGGCCACCTCCACACCTTCAACCAACCAAGCTGAGCCAACTGACCTCCTCCCTTCCGCCCATGACTCCTTAAGATGGTCGGACAGCCACTAGAAGCCAAACCCAATCCCACCGCCCATCAAGTTGAAGGGGGGTATAAACCCCATCATTTCCACTTAAACACACATAAACATTATTCTTTAGAGCCTTAGCTACCCAAGATGATCTACTACAGCCAATCCTTAAGCTCCCACGCTCATTCCTCGATAAAAAAATGTCATTCCCGTCCATCCCGAAATAGGACACTCCCATTTTTCTCCTAACTTTCTCATGTCTCCATCAAACTCAAATTAACTTTGCATGCACCTTCCCTAGGCCTCATCGAGCAAGAAAAAATCATCTCCCAAGCATTTCAAGCACCGGAAATGGGACTTCGATCCAAATCATTAGTTCATGTCCTTTTGAGTGAACGTCAAGGAATTGATCCAATTGCTATTGAACAGAGCTTTATTTCCACTAGATGAAGCTTCCTCAATTGTTCAAGCAACCATTCCTGAGCTCCGGTGAGGTATGCTCCCAAAACTGATCCATCGCCAAAATGGGTTGGAGATCTTTGAAGAAAACTTACATCTCGTGTGATCTTGATCATTGGATCCCCTCCAATTGATGTTGTGAAGGTGTGGGATCCTTTTAGAGTTGATCCGGGGGTAAGCTTTGATCAGTGGATATGGCGAGGCGGACTCCATTCTCCCTCTTGCATGGCAACGTTGCGTTAGATCGCAATCGTTTAGCATGATGAGCGGAGGCGATAAGTGATTAGATATCTTAGATCGATCTGATTTAATCTATCTATGGGATTAATCATAGCATCCGATCTTAGATCATGTGACGAGAATGCATCCACCGCCACGTAGGAGTTGAGTCAGATAAATTTTGAGTTAGATAAGGCTTTAATTAGGCTTAATTATTCATTTTTAATGGATGAAAGTTCTAAAAATCATAAAACATCATATATAAATAAAAAAATGCAAATAAATACTCATTTTAAAGGTATTCCAGAGGAGAATTAATTATAAATGATGTTAACTAATTTTGAATAGTAATTAAGCTTTAATTAAAAAATTAACTAGCTTAATTACTTTTTAATTACATGAGCAATTAATCTCAATTTTTATGGGTTGTTTAATTGGATGACGTTTGCCTCCCATGATTTTCATGGGATTTATTGCTCACTTAAATAAGAAAATTGACTAATTAAACCTGAACTACTCTTTTAAGTTAATTAATGAATAAAAAATCCCATGAAAGATAATAAATTGGTTAATTAAGTTTATTAATCATCATTCAACACTAATTGAACTAAGGAATAGGGTTGGGACCCCTTTCCCTAAGTTCATTTCACCCATTTTTAAAATAAAATTAATTAAGATTTAACTAATTAATTAAATCAATTAATCAAATTGAAATCATAATCACATCAGACATTAATGAACTAAGTCATGGGGTAGATGTTTAGGTGTTTAATAACCTAAAGGAGTTTAATGAAATTATGGTTAGTCCATATGGGTGGGAAAACCATAAGAGTAATTAATTAAGTCTTTTAATCTAATTATTAATATTGTGCATTAGCCCCTTTTATTTCCTAGGATCATTGTAAGTTTATTTTCCATGCATATCATGTTGGCTCATAATTATTTTGTTAATTACTTTAAGGTGACATAGATAAGAATAATTGATTCGTCTAATTAAGGGTTCAACTTAATTAACCCATAAAATCAACTTAATTATATTTCCTTAAATTAAATCAAATCACTAATGTGGGAATGGGTTTAAAATAACAAGTGATGATTTAATAATTAATTCATCTAATTCAGGGTTCAACTTAATTAAGCCATAAAATCAACTTAATTATATATTTTTAAATTAAATCAAATCACTAATGTGGGAATGGGTTTAAAACAATAAGTGATGATTCCTCTTCTCCTAAAAATAAAATAAAAACCTAAACCTAAACCTAAAAATAAAATAAAATAAAATAAACTAAAATAAATAGATAAAAACTAAACTAGACTAAAAATAAAATAAATCTAAGAATAAAAAACCTAAATAAAATAAAAACTAAACATAAAATAAAAATAAAATAAAATAAAAACTAAATAAAAACATAAATCTAAAAAAGACCTAAAAAGAATTAAAAAATAAAACCTAAACCCTAAACTAAAAAAAACCTAAATATGAAATAAAAATAAAATAAACATAAACCTAAACTAAACTAAAATAATAAAACCTAAACCTAAAATAAACTAAACCTAAACCTAAACCTAAACTAATTAAAATTAAATAACTAAAAATAAACCTAAATCTAAATTGAAAAAATAAAACCTAAAAATAAACCTAAAATAAAAACCTAAAACATAAACCTAAAAAAATAAAATCAAAACCTAAACCTAATCCTAAAAATAGAAATTAAAACCTAAACCTAAAAAATAAAATAAAAATAGAACTCAACTAAAAATAAACCCAAACCTAAACATAAATCTATAAAATAAACTAAAATAAAAAAACCTAACCTAAAATAAATAAACCTAAAATAAATAAACTTAACTAAATAAATATAAAAAAATAAACCTAAATAAAATAAAAAATAAAGTAAACTAAAATAAATAAACTAAATTTGCTAAATAAACCTAAACCTATAGGTTTACCTAATTTTAGAAAACAAACCTTAAACCCTAAACCTTAAATCCTAAACTCTAAACCCTAAACCTACAACCCTAAACCCAAAACCCTAATCCCTAAACCCTAAACCCTAAACCATAAAAGCCATATTCCTACCAAAAAACCTAAAACCAAACCACCCCAAACCCTAAACCCTAAACCTAAACCCCAAACCCCAACCTAAACCTAAACCCAAAGTAACTAAATAAATTAAAAATAAACCTAAACCCTTAAATCTAATAAACCTAAACCTAAACATAAACCCTAAGAATGGGCAAAACCTTGACAAGAAGAACATTGCCATCAACCAGGCTAAGTCTTGATCTGGCTAGTGGATATGGAGGTCATGGTCGGAGCAGTGGTGTTTATGGAGGCAGGAGGAGTGACGGAGGTTACAACTGTGGTAGTGGCGAAGGGAGAGATCAAGGATATGATGGTGGATTCCGCTACTCAGGAGGCCAGGGTGGCTCTGATGAGAACCGAAGAAATCGAAGAATGGTCGTTCTGATTTGGTGCTTATGGAACTATGTCTTTATAGTAGAGACGGTTCTAGTTATCTAGGGTTTTTGATTTGTTCTATGTGTTCTCATTTTTTATCCATGTCACCACCTGTGTCTTAGAAAACTTGGTGTGCTACTTGGGTGATTTAAGTTGAAAAGAAGTAATGTTGAATCTGAATTTGTTCTTTATTAGAAAAAAAATACCAAAAACCCTAAACCTTGAACTAAAACCTAAACACTAAACCTAAAACCTAAATGCTAAACCCTAAATCCTAAAAACCCTAAACCTTAAACCTTAAACCCTAAACTAAATAAAACCTTAAAATAAAATAAATAAACAAACCTAAACCAAAGTAAAATAAAATAAAAACCTAAACCTAAACCTAAACCTAAGAAGGAGATAAAATAAATAAAAACATAAACTAAACGAAAATAAGTAAATAAAATTAAATAAAATAGAAACTAGACCTAAAATAAAAATAAAATTAAATAAAAATTAAATAAAAACTTAAATGCTAGAGTACAAAAAACCTAAACCCTAAACTAAAAATAAAATAAACCTAAACCTAAACTAAAATAAACTAAACAAGATAAATAAAACCTAAACCTAAAATAAACTAAATATAAACCTAAACCTAAACTAAATAAAAGAAAATAAACTAAAAATAAACCAAAACCTAAACTAAAAAATAAAATATAAAAATAAACCAAAATAAAACCTAATACCTACAAAAAAATTAAAAAATAAAAACCTAAACCTAAACATAAATAAAAATAAAACCCTAAAAAATAATAAAAAAATAAAACTAAATCTAAACATAAACCTAATAAATAAACTAAAAAAAAATCAACTAAAATAAATAAACATAAAATAAATAAATAAATAAAGCTTAAAAAAACCTAAATTAAAATAAAAAAAATAAAATATATAAAAAAAATAAAATAAATAAACCTAAACCTACAAGTTTACTTAATTTTAAAAAAAGACATAACCTTAAAACTAACCCTAAACCCTAAAACCCAACACCCCCTAAACCTAAACCCACCCTCCTAAACCTACTCTAAACCCTAAATCTTGGATCCTAAACCCCCTAAATCATCCTAATAAACCACAAAACATAAATCTAAACCTAAATTAAATAAAACCTAAATAAATAAATAAACTTAATAGATAAAATAAAATAAAATCCCAAACTAAAACCTAAACCTAAACCTAAACTAAAAAATAAAATAAAATAAAAAATAAAAACTAAACTAAAATAAACTAAATAAATACCTAAACTAATCCTAGATCGTAAACCCTAAAATCTAAAAGCCCTAAACCCTAACCATAAATCCTAAACATTAAACCCTAAAAACCTAAACTCTTTCCTAAAACTCTCCACTCCCTAAACCCACAAACCCTAAAATCCTAAACCCTAATACTAAACCCTAAACTCTAAACACATAAACCCTAAAACCCTAAACCCTAAACCATAAACCCTAAACCATAACTATAAACCCTAAACCCTAAACTATAAACCTGAAACCCTAAACCTAAACCTAAAGTAACTAAATAAATTAAAAAATTAACCTAAACACTAAAACTAAAATACCTAAACCCTAAGACTGGGCAGAACCTTGAAGGCAGGAACATCCTTACCTACTAGGCAAAGTCTAGATCTAGTTGTGGAGGCCAAGGCAGAGGCGGCATTTATCGTAGTGGTGGGGGGGATCTGGAGGTGCTAGTGCATATGGAAGTGGTGGTCAGAGCAGTGGTGGTTATGGATGTGGGAGGAGTGACTGAGGTTACAATCATGGTGGTGTCGGGGTGATAGATCAAGGATATGATGGTGGATCATGCTACTTAAGAGGTCAGGGTGGTTTTGATGGGAATTGGAGAAACCGAAGAACGCTTGATCTGATCTACTGCTTATGGAACAGTGTCTTTATAGTAGAGATGATTCTAGTTATCTAGAGTTTTTGATTTGCTCTATGCGTGCTCATTTTTTATGAATATTATTGCTTATGTCTTAGAAAACATGGTATGTTACTTGGTTGATGAAATCAAAAAGAAGAAATGTTGAATTTGAATTTATTCTCTGTAAAAAAAACCAAAAACCCTAAACCCTAAATTAAAACCAAAACCCTAAACCTAAAACTTAAACCCTAAACCCTAGACACCCTAAACCCTAAACTGTAAACCCTAAACCCAAAACCCTAAACCTTAAAACCTTAAACTCTAATCCCTAAAGCCTAAAACCTAAAACCCAAACCCTAAACCCTAAACCCTAAAAAGAAAAAAACCTAAACCTAAATTAAATAAAACATAAAAATAAAATAAATTAAAAAACCTAAACCAAAAAAATGAAAAAAAAAAGTAAAAACCTCAATTGAAACCTAAACCTAAACCTAAATCTAAAAATAAAATAAAATAAAAAATTAAAACTAAACTAAAATAAAATAAATAAAAACCTAAACTAAACTAAAAAATAGAACAACTAAAGAAAATAAAAACTAAACCTAAAATAAAAATAAAAAACTAAAATAAAATAAAATAAAAACATAATAAAAACCAAAACCTAAAAGGTTAAATCTAAAAAGAAAATGTAAACCCCAAACTAAAAGAAACCTAAACCAAAAATAAAAACTAAATAAACCTAAACTTAATCCTAAAATAAACTAAACCTAAGCCTAAACCAAAACCCTAAATAAAATAAAATAAACTTAAAATAAACCTAAACCTAAACTAAGAAATAAAACCTAAAAATAATCCTAAAATAAAAACCTAAAACCTAAACCTAAAAAAATGAAATAAAAACCTTAACCTAAACCTAAAAATAAAAAATATAACCTAAACCTAAAATATAAAATAAAAATAATAATTAACTAAAAAATAAACTTAAACCTAAAAAATAAACTAAACTACAAAACCTAAACTAAAATAAATAAACATAAAATAAATAAAATAAACTAAATAAAAATAAAGCTAAAAAACTAAAATAAATAAAATAAACTAATAAACTAAATAAACCTAGACCTGGGTTTTCTTAAGTTTAAAATAATAAAAAATTTAAAATTAAAGAATAACCTAACCCTAAACCCTAAAACCCTAAACCCTAAACCACAATAACCCTACCATGAATCTTAAACCTACAACCTACCCTAAACCCTACATTAAAACCTAAACCCTAAACATTAAACCCTAAACCCACCAATCCTCCATAAACCCTAAACCCTAAACCCTGGGCCCTAAACCCTAAACCCTAAAACCCTAGGCCATAAACCCTCCCCACCCCTCTAAACCTACCACTACACCCACTGAAACCCCAGACCCACCCTGACCTACCCTACCCAAAACCTAAAACCAAAGCTAAACTAAAGAGACCTTAAAATAAATAAATGATCTAAACCTAAATAAAATACAAAATAAAATAAAACCTAAACTAAAAAACCAAAACCTAAACCTAAACCAAATGTTAATAAAATTAAATTAAAATAAAACTAAATAAAAAAATAAAAGATAAAATATAAATAAACTCTACTGCTGGTTTGCTTTTTTATAAACCTTATTAACACTACCCTAAACTTTACTAAACTACCCACTCTCTTAAATCATACTACCACTGGGCTTTACACTAAACCCCACCCAACCCTACCAAACCTAAATCCTGATCACTAAACCTAAACCCTAAATCCCCTAAACCAAAAACTCTACCCTAATCCTAGACTAAACCCTACTCCTTGCCCTCAACCCTATCTTAAAAAGTAAACTAAATCTTAAACCATCTTTAAACCCCAAACTCTACCCAAAACCCTAAACCCTAAACCCTAAACCCTAAAACCTACACCCTAAACACTAAACACTAAAAGCATAAACCCTAAAATTGTAAACCTTAATCCTTAAATCCTAAACCTTAAACCCTAACCATAAACCCCAAACCTTAAACCTAAACCTAAAGTAACTAAATAATTAAAAAATAAACATAATAAAATTAAACCATAAAACCTAATATACCTAAACCCTAAGAATGGGTAGAACCTTGATGGTAGGAACATCACCATCAATGAGGATCAGTTTAGATCTAACGGTGGAGGCAAAGGTGGAGGTAGTGATTATCATAGTGGTGGTTGGGGATCTAGTGGTGTTGGTGGATATGAAGGTGGTGGTCAGAGCAGTGGTGGTTGTTGAGGTGGGAGGATCAACGGAGGTTACATCTATGGTGGTGGCCGAGGGATAGATCGGGGATATGATAGTGGATACCTCTATAGGAGAGGTTGGGGTGGTTTTGATGGGAACTATAGAAACTGAAGAACGGTCGATCTGATTTGCTGCTTATGGAACTATGCATTTACAGTAGAGAGTTCTAGTTATCTAAGTTTTTTGATTTGCTCTATGTGTGCTAATTTTTTATCTACGTCGTCGCATTAGTCTTAGAAAACTTTGAGTGATACTTGGTTGATGAAATTGAAAAGAAGAACTATTGAATCTGAATTTATTCTCTATTAAAAATAAACAAAATACAAAACCCACCCTAAACCCTAAACTAAAACCTGAACATTAGACCGCTTAAACCCAAAACCTTAAATGCTTAAAACATGAAACCCTAAACCATAAACCTTAAACCCTAAACCCTAAACCCTAAACCCCTAAACCCTAAACCCTAAATCCTAAACCCTAAAACCCTAAAACTTAAAACCCTAAAACCTTAATCTTAATAAAATCTAACTAAAATTAATAGTAATAACTAAAGTTAATAAACTAATAATAAATTAATAATTAAACCCATAAAATAAACCAACTAATTAAACTAAACCCTAACTAATAACTAACTAACCAAATTATGAAACTAATAATAACTAATAAACTAAAAACTTATTAACTAAATAATAACTAATAATAACTAAACTAACTAATAATAAACTAATAACTAAGAATAAACTAATAATAAACTTAAAATTAAAAACTTACTAATAAATAAATAAATAAATAATAATAATCTAAACTAACAAAGTAATAACTAATAATAATAATTATTATTATAATTATTATTATTATAATAATAATAATAACTAAAAACCTAATAAACCAACTAATAAAATAATAATTAAAACTTAAATAAAACTAATAATAATTAAATAAACCTAATAATAACTAATTATTATAATAAATAATAATAATAACTAAATAAAAAAATAAAATTGAACCGATAAACTAAAACCTAAAAAAACTAAACTAATAAAAAAACTAAAATAAAACTAATAATAACTAAAATAATATATGGTTGGTAACTAAACTAATAAACTAATAACTAAAAAAACCTAAAACTAATTAACTAATAATAAACTAATAACTAAATAATAATATCTAAACTAATAACTATAATAAAATAAACTAAGAATAAAAATAATAAACTAAATACTAACTAAAATGTAATAAACAACTAAACTAAATAATAATAATAACTAATAAATGATAATAAAAACCTAATAAAACCTAAATAATAAACTAACTAAACTAATAAATAACTAACTAATGATAAACTAACTAAAACGTAATAATAACTAAACTAACAGCTAATAATAATACTAACTAATAAATGATAATAAAAACTCCTAAACTAATAACATAATAATAATAACTAAAATAATAAATAAAAAACTAATAATAACTAATAATAACTAAACTAACTAATAAACATTAATAATAATAATCTTAATAATATGAAAACCTAAATAAACCTAATAAAACTAAACTAATAAAAACTAAACTAATAAAACTAAAATAAACTAATAACTAAACTAAAAACAAAACTAATAATACACTAATAAATATTAAAATAAAACTAAAACTAAACAAACATAGACTAATAATAAACCTAATAATTAACCTAAACTAAACTAATAATAATTAATATAATAATAATAATAATAATAATAATAATAATAATAATAATAATAATAATAATAATAATAAATTAAACTAATAATAAAACTAAACCTATAAATTGAACTAATAACTAAACCATAAACTAAAAATTAATAGTTAACTAAACCTAACAACTTAAACCTAAACCTTAATAATAAAACTAAAAATAAACCTAATAACCAAAACTAATTAATTAAACTTATAAAATTAAAAAATAAATAAATAAATAACTAAACTTAATAAATAATAACTAACTCCAACTTAGTAATAAACTAAACCTAATAACTAAACTAATAAACTAATAATAACTAATAAAAAACTAATAACATAATAATAATAATAATAATAATAATAATAATAATAATAATAATAATAACTAATAAAATAAAACTACAACTAATAACTAATAAACTAATAAACTAATAAACTAATGACTAATAATACTAATAATAAACTAATACAATAAGTAATAAAACTAATAACTAATAAACTAATAAAACTAATAAAACAATAAATAAAAATAAACCTAAACCCTAAATAAAACTAACTAAACTAATAACTAAATTAACTAATAAACTAAACCTAATAATAAAACTAAACTAGTAACTAATAATAAAATAAAATTAATAACTAATCACTAATAAAACTATTAATAAAACCTAAACCCTAAACTAATAAAACTATTAACTTTCTAAATAAACCTAACCTGAAAATACTAACTAATATAACTAACTAAACCATAAACTAAACTAAAATTAATTAAAACTAATAAATAACAAGCTAAAAACTAACTAACTAAACACACTAAACTAAACCAAACTATATAAAATAATAATAATAATAATAATAACTAAACCTAATAATAAAACTAAACTAACAAACAAATAATAACTAATAATAATAAACTAAACCTAATAACTAAAACTAACTAAATTAATAACTAATGAAATAAAACTAATAACTAACTAATAATAATAAACTAATAAAACTAACTAAAAACCTAAACTAATAATAATTAACTAATAAAATAAATAAATAACTAACTAATAAACTAATAACTAATAATAATAAACAAAACAAAAACTAAAAATTAAAAATTAAACTAATAAACCACTAAACCCCTAAACTAAACTAAAACTAATAAAACTAATAAAACTAACTAATAAACTAAATAATAAATAACTAAACTAACAAATAAAATAATAAATAATAATAAACTAATATTAACTAAATCTAAATAAAACTAAAATAATAATAACCTGTAATAATAACTAAAAAACTAAACTAAACAAACCATATAATAATAATAATAATAAACTAAAACTAATAAACTAATAATAATAAATGACTAATAAACTAATAATAACTAATAATCTAAATAATATAATAATAAATAATAAATAATAAACAACTAATAATAAATAATAATAAAATAATACACTATAAACTAACTAAACTAAAAACTAATAATAATAATAAACATAATAACTAAAACTAATAAACTAATAAACTAATACCTAAACTAGTAACTAATAACTAAATAATAAAAACTAAAAAACTAATAATAAAAAACTAATAATAACTAACCAACTAATAAAACTAATAAAAAAACTAATAACTAAACCTAATAAATAACTAAATAAAATAATATAATAAACTAATAAAAAACCCCAACAAATAATAATAATAAACTAAGATAAATAATAATAAAACTAATAATAACAAAAAACTAAAACTAATAAAAATAATAATAAACTAAAACTAATAATAATAATAATAATAATAATAATAATAATAATAATAATAAATAATAAACTAATAAAACCTAACCTAAACTAATAATAAACTAACTAAACAAACTAATAAATAACTAATAAAATTAAAACGAATGATAATAAAACCAATATAAATAACTAATAAAACTAAATTAATAAAACTAAACTAAACCATAACTCAAAACTAATAAAACTAATAAACTAATATAATAATAATAATAATAATAATAATAATAATAATAATAATAATAATAATAATAATAATAATAATAATAATAATAATAATAATAATAATAATAATAATAATAATAATAAAAATAAAACTAAACTATTAACTAAACCCATAAAACTAATAATAATAACAATAAAATAACAAAACAAAAAATAAACTAATTAAAAACTAAACCCTAATAACCAATAAATAATAATAATAAAACTAATAAATAATAAACTAACTAATAATAAATAAACCACTAATAAACTAAACTAATAATAAACCCTAAATAAATAATAAATCTAATAATAATAATAATAATAATTATAATAATAATAATAATAACTAATAAATAATAAATAATAAACTAAACTTAAACCCTAATAACTAAACTAAACTAAAACATAAACTAAACTAATAAACTAAACTGATATATAACTACCCAATAACACATAACTAATAATAATAATAATAACTAAACTAATAACTAATGAATAAAATGATATAAAACCTAATTAAAAAAACAAAAAAACAAACTAACTAAAAATAATAATAACTAATAATAATAAACTAAAACTAATAAAATAACTAATAAAAAACTAAACTAAATAATAATAATAATAATCATAATAACTAAAACTAAAAACTAATAATAAAAAATAAACTAATAATAATAATAATAATAATAATAATAATAACTAATAATATAAAAAAAATTAAACTAACTAACTAATTAATAATAAACTAAACTAAACTAATAATAATAATAATAATAATAACAAAACTAAAACTAAATAATAATAAACCTAATATAATAAACTAAAATAATAAACTAACTTAAATAACCTAAACTAATAAAACCTAATAAAATCTAAACCACTAGACTAACTAAAAAAACATAAACCCCATTAACTACTAATAATAATAATAATAATAAATAATTATAAAACTAATAAAAATAAACCCTAATAAATAATATAAAACTAATAAAACTAATAATAATAATTTAACTAATAACTAATATAAACTAATAAAATCTAAATAATAAACTAAACCTAATAAGTAAACTAATAAAAGCTAATAAAATTAACTAAAATAATAATAATAATAATAATAACTAAAATTAAAAGTAAACTAAAAAGCCTAAACTAATAAAACTTATAAACTAAAATAATAATAATAACTAATAAACTAATAAAACTAATAATAATAATAATAAACCTAATAATAAACTAATTAAACCAAAACTAAAAAAACCAAACCATAATAATAATAAAACTAAACTAATTAATTAACTAAAACTAATAAAATATACTAATAACTAACTAAACCTAATAACTAATAATAATAATAATAATAATAATAATAATAAACTAAAAATTAAACTAAAACTAAACTAATAAAGTAAACTAATAAAACTTAAACCCACTAAATAATAAACTAAACTAAAAACCCAAACCCTAATAACTAATACAACAACAACAATAATAAGCCTTAACCCCACTAGGTGGGGTCGACTACATGAATCCTTCATCTCAATTGTGTCCTATTATGTGTCAAATTCTCATTTAATTCAAGTATACTAAGTAAATTTTTTATACATCTTAACCAAGTCTTTTTAGGTCTACCTCTACCTTTCTTAACATAAGGCAAATCTAATGCATCTACTCTCCTAATTGGGTCATCGTAGGCACTTTATGTGGCCAAACCATCTAAGGTGACTCTCCCTAATCTTATCTACCACTGGAGCTTCTCCAACATTTTCCCAAACATACTCATTTTGCATTCTATCTCTAAGGGTAAAGCCACTCATCCACCTAAGCATCCTCATCTCTGTAACACTTAACTTAGTCTTATGTTTCTCTTTTATTGGCCAACATTACATCAATCATTGCGGTCTTACCACCATCTTATAAAATTTTCCCTTAAGTTTAAGTGGAACTTTTCTATCACATAATAGGCGGATGCATTCCTCCACTTCAACCATCCAACTTGAATTCTACTAATAACATCTCCATCTATTTCACCATCATTTTAAATAATAGAGCCTAAATATCTAAATCACTCACTCTTATTAATGACTTGATCACTTAAAGTCACAACACTACCACTAAAACTTCTACAACTAAAATTACACTCCATATATTTAGTTTTAGATCTACTTAAAAGAAAACCTTTAGACTCTAAAGTTGACCTCCATAATTCAAGTTTCTATTGGACACCCTCTCTAGTCTTATCAACAAGAATGTCATCAACAAAAAGCATACACCAAGGTACATCTTCTTGTAAATGCCCTAAGAACATCCATAACTAAAGTAAAAGATAAGGGCTTAATGTTGATCCTTGATGTAATCCTACTGAAATGGGAAAATATTTTGTCAATCCTCCTTGTGTTTGGACACAAGTAACAGCTCTAGTATACATATCCTTAATGACTTGAATATAACCATTATTAACTTCTTTCTATTCTAGAACTCTTTTAAGAACATCTCTTGAGACTTTATCATAAGCTTTCTCTAAATCAATAAATATCATATGTAGATCCTTCTTATTTTCTCTACACTTCTCCATCAAACCTCTTAACAAATGTATAGCATCCATAGTAGATCTACACGGCATGAAACCAAAGCGATTGTGAGAAACTTCGTATCACATCGTAACCTATGGTCAATTACTCTCTCCCATAATTTTAATGTATGCTTAATTCCTCTATAATTACTCTTGTGCATCACCTTTATTCTTAAATATAGGAACCAACAAACTCTTTCTCCACTCATCATCTTTTTAGTCTTTAAAATAACATTAAAAGATTTGTAAGCCAAGAAATTCCTTGATCTCCTAAACATTTCCACACTTCTATTGGAATATTGTTCGGTCCTACTGCTTTTCCACATTTCATTTTCTTTAAAGCTTCACTAACTTTAGATTTACTAATATGACGATAAAAATGAAATTCTCTATTTTTGTTTAGGATATTAAGGTTGCTAAAATCAATCGTGCTTTCAAATCCTTCATTGAAAAGTTTATTAAAATACCTCATCCACCTATTTTCAATATCTTTTTCTAAGAAAAGCACTTTATTATTTTCATCCTTAATACCTCTCACTTGTCTTTCTTCTCCTATCTCTTTGGTTGGCTAACTTATACATACATCTTTCACCTTCTTTGGTATCTAATCTATTGTATAAGTCACTAAAAGCTAAATTTTTTGCATCATATATTGCTTTCTTAGAATCTCTATAGGCCATTTTATATCTTTCCCAATTCTCTGAGTTTTTACATCTAAACCAAGTTTTATAACAATGCTTCTTATTTCTTATCTTTTCTTGCACTCGACTCCACCACCAACTATTCTTATTAAAAGAAGCTTTTCCTTTTGATTAAGCACACATCTTTAGCAACTTGCTTAATTTAACTTGATATTTTTTCCCACATAAGCGTTAGCTTCCTTATGAACATCCCAAACTCTAATTTCTTGTAGCTCTTAAAATATTTTTATTTGTGTTCTTTAAGTGTCCCCATCTAATCCTAGGATAATAATTTAGTTTATTTTTTCTCTTACAACCTTTCATCTTAAAATCTAAAACTAATAGTCGATGTTGGGTACTTAAAATTTCACTTTGAATGACCTTACAATCTTTACAATCTAAACGATCTATTCTTCTTATAAAAAATAATCAATCTGTGTTTTACTAGATCCATTTTTATAAGTAATAATATGTTCATCTCTTTTCTTAGATAAAGTATTAGCAACTACAAAATCATAAGCTAAATAAGCAAATTTAATAGTCTACCTTCTTCATTAGTCACTCCAAATCCATAACCACCATGAATACTTTTAAAATCTTCTACCACTCTACCAACATGTCCATTTCTCCCCAATAAATACTTTTCTTCAAGAGGTATCTTTTATATTAATCCCTCTAATTCATTCCAAAATTTTTCTTTTGAGCTTACCTCCACCTACTTGAGGAGCATAGACACTTATAACATTGATAATCTTAGTATCAACAATAATCTTTAAAGCTATAATTCTATCTCCACATCTATTAATACTTATAACATTATCCTTCAAACTTTTATCTATAATCACACCTACACCATTTCTAGTTCACTTTTACACGAATACCAAAGTTTAAAACCTAAGCTATCAATCTCTTGGCCTTCTCAACCCATTTAGTTTCTTGAACACATAAAATATTTATCTTTCTATGAACCATAATATATATTAATTCCATTAATTTACCTATAACAGTACCTATACTCCAAGATCCTAACCTAATTTAGTTTCATGGACTAACTTCTTTGACCGCATTCGTCCATAATGTGGGAACCCTTATTTAACATGCGCAGCAACGATGCGGCTCTAGCGATTTTCCGTATTCAAGCCATATCACTTCGGGATGCCCTAGCATTAACACCATGATTTAAGTTCATGTCATGATTATTTCGACAAATTTTATCTCACTACCTAACGCAACCCTCCACTTTTTGCATCCGGACTTGGGACCGTCTAATAAAAAACTATAACAATAAAAAATAAACTAAAACCTAATAAATAACTAATAATAACTAAAAAAATAACTAAACTAATAAACCAAAAAAACTAAATCATAACTAATAAACCTAAACCCTTACTAAACTATTAAATAATAAACTAATAACTAACTAATAATAACTAAACTAAATAAAAACACTAAACTAAATAAAAACATAAACCCTAAACTAAAACTAAACGCAACAACAACAATAATAACAATAATAACAAGCCATTATCCCACTTGTAATACATGAACAAATCCATTTGTCATCATAATGTCCTAAAACTAAATTCGAACCTAACTAATAATAATAACCAAACCTAAGAATAACTAAACTAAACTAAAACTAAAAACTAACTAAATATAACAAACTAAAAAAATTTAATAAAATAATAAATAATTAATAAAAATAAATTAACTAATAAACTAATTAGTAATAATAAACTAATAAATTAAAAAACTAAAGTAACTAAAAAAATAATAATAAACTAAAATAAACTAACAAAACCTAA
This sequence comes from Cymbidium sinense, assembly GCA_021442155.1. Classification (NCBI taxonomy): domain Eukaryota; kingdom Viridiplantae; phylum Streptophyta; class Magnoliopsida; order Asparagales; family Orchidaceae; genus Cymbidium; species Cymbidium sinense. The sequence continues at coordinate 61,020,812 of CM038216.1, forward strand.
ACCCTAAATAAAATATTAAACTAAATAAAACCCAAATTAACAAGTAAATAATAAATAATTAATAATAACTAATAATTACTAAAAAACTAAAAAATAATAAAAACTATCAAATAATAATAATAAACTAATTAATAATAATATCTAATAATAATAATAACTAATAATAAAATAGCCAACTAACTAAAACTAATAACTAACAAACTAATAAACTAACAAACTAATAATAAACTGCTAAATAAAAACCTAATAAATAACTCACTAAATAATAACAATAATAAGCTAAATAAAATTAATAAAAAACTAATAACCGAAGTACCCAAAACAAACTAAATAGGTAATAACCCAATTAATAATTAGTAATAATAATAAATAATAAACTAATGTAATAATAATAGCTAACACCAATAATAAACTAACTAATAATAACTAATAATAAACAAATAAATAATAAAAACCTATAAAAAAAATCTCCCTAAACCCTAAACCCTAAACCCCAAACACTAAACCCTATACCCTAAATGTTCAACCCAAATAAAATTAAAAGCAAAAAGGTAAACCTAAACTAAATAAAACCAAAAAATAAAATAAATAAAAAAAACTTAAACAAAAATAAAATAAAATAAAATAAAATAAAATAAACATAAACATAAACTAAAATCTAAACCTAAACCTAAACCTAGAAAATAAAATAAAATATAAAATAAAAACTAAACTAAACTAAAATAAATAAAACCTAAACTAAACTAAAATAATAAAATAAATAAAAAAAACTAAACCTAAAAAATAAAAATAAAATAAAATAAAAAATAAAACTAAAATACATAAACTTAAAAGTAAACCTAAAAATAAATAAATAATAAAACATAAACCCTAAACTAAAATAAAAATAAAATAAACCTAAACCTAAACTAAAATAAATGAAACTAAAATAAATAAAACCTAAACCTAAAAAATAAACTAAACTGGCCTAAACATAAACCCTAAAATAATTAAAACTAAATAAATAAACCTAAACTAAAATAAAACAAACTAAACCTAAAATAAAACCTAAAACCTAAACCTAAATATAAAAATAAAGCCTCAACCTAAAAAATAAAATCAAAATAAAACTAAACTAAAATAAACCTAAAAAATAAAATAAATAAAACTAAAATAAACTAAAATAAAATAAACTAAAAATAACTAAACTAAATAAAAATAAATAAATAAATAAAAAATAAAATAAATGGTAATAAAATAAAGAAATTAAAACTAGGTGCTTAATTTAAATATAAGAAAACCCACTAAATCCTAAACTAAACTAACTACAGACTAAACTTAGACCCACATTAAATACTTTAAACCCTAAACTGACCCCACCCACTCTGAGCTCTCTTAGGCCACAGGCTATACCCTAAGACCTAAAACCCTAAACTTACAATAACCCAGACCCTAAACCCAACCCCAAACCCTAAATACCCTAAACTTAAATTTCAAAACATAAAATAAAATCTAAAATGAAATAAATAAAAAACTTAAACCTAAATAAAATAATAATAAAATAAATAAACCCTAAAAAACTGTACCTAAAGTTAAAAATAAAAAAATAAAACTAAACTAAAATAAAAAATAATAATAAACTAAATTAAACATAAATAAACTTATAAATAAAATAAATAAAATAAAATAAACTAAATGTAAAATAAAAAAAAAATGATAAAATGAAATAAAATAAAAATTAAATAAAAAATAAACATAAAAATAAAGCCTAAAAATAAATAAAAATTAAAACCTAAACCCTAAACTAAAAAAGAAAACCTAAACCTAAAATAAATAGAATAAAATAAACTTAAACCTAAACTAAAATAAATAAAACAATAACCTAAAAATTAAATAAACTAAACCTAAACCCTAAACTAAATAAAATAAAATAAATTAAAAATAAATCTAAACCTAAACTAAAAATTAAAGCCTATAAACAAACCTAAAATAAAATCCTCAAACCTTAACCTAAAAATAAAAAATAAAACTTAAACTTAAAAAAATAGAAAATACTAAACTAAAAATAAACAAAAATAAAAAACCTAAAATAAATAAACTAAATAAACCTAAATCTGCCAGTTTACTTAATTTTTTTTGGAAAAATAAATCCCAAAACCCAAAACCCTAAATCTTAAATACAATGACAAAACTAAAAAAGTAGGCCCTACCTGGACTAAACCCTAAACCCTAACCCTAAATCCCAAAAACCTAAACCCTAAACCCTAAAACCAAACACTAAATAAAATCCTACTAAGGCCTAAAACTAGGCTGAGCTAAGCTGATCCTGAGCCCCTACTGACATGGGCTCTGATGCTAGGCCCAACCCTTGCTGAGGTGAGCCACAGCCCTGAGCTGGCCAACTGGTGACCCTGGTGAATCTAACCCTGGGCCCTCAGGCTCTAAACTGAGGCTAAATGGTCTGAGCCATGGGCCCTGCCTGACCAGGCCACACTGGGCCACTACTCAAACCCCAGATCCTCTCACTGGGCCTGACATAACCCTAAAACCTGAGACTATAATAAAAAACCTAAACCTATAAAATAAAATAAAAAAAAATAATAAAACTAAACCTAAACCTAAGCTATAATAAATAATAAAAACTAAGATAAAAGAAAAGCTATAAACAAAAAAATAAAATAAACCAAAAATAAACCTAAATAAAATAAAATTAAAAGTAAAATAAGAATAAATTATAAATAAATGAAATACTAAAAATCTAAACCTAAAAATAAAATACATAAAAAATATAAACCCTAAATAAAACCCTAAACATAAAATAAAATAAAATAAACCTAAACTAAAATAATAAACCTACCTAAACTTTACAAATAAATAAACTAAACTAAATAAAATAAACTAAACTAAAACCTAAACCTAAACTAAAATAAAACCTAAAATCAACTTAAACCTAAACTAAAATATAAAATAAAATAAATGGATAAAAACCTAAATAAAATATAAAATAAATTAAATAAGCTATATGCTTGGGTTTGCATGATTAAAGACCTGACCTAAACCTACCCTAAACTAAATAACCTAAGAACTAATAAAGCTAAACCCTAAAACTTTGAACCATAAACCTGGCTGGTGAGCCCTTGACCCTAAAATCCTCCCTACCCAACCTGGCTGAAACCTACCCTAAAACCAAACACCCACCCTGACCCCCAGACCCTGAGTATAACCCAAAGCATACACTAAACTAACCACAGACCCTACCTATAACATCCTAAATAAACCCTGAGCCTGAAAATAATAAAGTCTAAACCCTACCATAGCCATGACCCTAAAAACTGACTAAACCTAAACTACAAACATCTAAAATTTAAAATAGCCTTAATAAAATTTAAATAAAATAAACCTCAACTAAACCTCAATTAACTAGATAAAATAAAAAACCTAAACTAAAAAGATAAAATAAACTAAACTAAACTTAAATAATAAGATAAAAAATAAACCTAATCCTAAACTAATTTAACTAAAATAAAATAAAACCTAAACCTAAACCTAAAAATAAAATAAAACCCTAAACATTAAAATAAAACTCACTAAAATAAACCTCATAAACTGAGCTAAAAATAAACTAAAATAATAAAGAAAATAAGAAATAAACCTAAATAAAAACTAAAAAATAAATAATAAATAAATAAAAACATAATTTGCTCAGTTTAAAGAAACATGGACCCTAAATCTTTATAACCTTCTGAGCCTACAAATCCACTACCATATACCTCCAAACCCTAAATCTGACTATAACTAAACCAGACTAAATGCTACCTTACCCTAATCCTACCACTAAAAACCACTAAACCCTGGGCCTACCAAACCCTAAACTGGCCCTACTGACCCTAACCCCAGGCCTGACCTAAATAAATGACTAGTGACCTAAACTGCCTTTTGCTTGGTTTTAAAATCAAAAGATCTTAAAATCATTCTACTCCATTAAAATACCTAAACTAAACTGAACTAAAACCCTAAAACTAAACCCTACTCTGACCACTATCCCTAAAATACCTGAAAAACTAAAAACTGATCCCTAAACCAAAACAGACCACAACCTAATAAAAACTAATATCTAAACTAAACCCTACTCACTACCCTAAATAACACTAAGCCAGATCCTAAACTAAACCCTAAACCTTACTCTAAAACAAAGGCCAATAGTAAACTCCATAAACTCTAAAATAACTGAGCTATACCAAACTCTAAAACTAAACTAAACTCTAAACTGACCTAACCCTAAACCTAAAACTTAAATAATAATTAAAATAAAAAAACATAAAGCTAAATAAAATATAATAAAAATAAAAATAAATAAAAACCTAAACTAAAACTTAAACCTAAACCTAAGTCTATAAATAAAATAAATAATAAAAATAAACTAAAATAATAAATAAAAACCTAAATTAAACAAAAATAAAATAAAAAAGTATAAAACCTAAATAAAATAAAAATTCAAAGTAAAATAAGAATAATTATCCATAACTAAAATAAAAATACAAACTACATAAAAATCTAAACCTAAAATAAACTATAATAAAATAATTAAAACTAAAAAAAAGCTTAAAATATAAAAATAAAAAATAAAATAAACTAAATAAAAGTAAACTACCTAAACTTTAAACAATTAAACTAAACTAAACTAAATAAAATAAACTAAACTAAAATCCTAAAGCTAAACTAAAAATAAAACCTAAAATAAACCAAAATAAAACTTAAAACCTAAACTAAACTAAAAAATAAACTAAAAAATATAAATTAAATAAATAAATAAAATAAACCTAAATAAATATAAAATAAACTAAATGGCCTATACTGGTTTGCACTTTAAAGAAACTAAACCCTAAACATTAAATCTTAACCCTAAACTAACCCAAATGACCTTCACCCTAAATGCAGCTGACCTAGGCTCTTAATCCTACCTACCACCACCCTAAAGGCTAAACCTGACCACAGGCCACCCTAACTGACCCTGAATCCTATAAACCTAAATAAAAAACAGGCCACCCTGAGCTAAACCTCAAAGCATACCACTGAGGCTATACTTTGACCCTAACCTAAAAAGAGGCGTGAGGCGTTGTACCAGGAAACCCTAAACCATAAAACCAAGTCTAAACCACCATACCATAACCTAAATAACACTAAACCACTATAATCTAAATAAATATTTAAAACACCTAAATAAAATAAATATTAATAACCTAAACACCAAAAATTAAACTAAAATAAAATAAATAAAACTTAAACTAAACTAAAAAATAAAATAAACTAAGACTAAAACCTAAATAAAGATAAAATAATCTAAAATAAACCTAATCCTAAACTAAAATTTAACCTAAAATAAACCAAAATAAACATAAAACCTAAAATAAAATATAAAATAAAACATAAACCTAAACATTAAAATAATATAAATAAAACTTAACTAAATCTAAACATAAACCTAAACCTAAAATAATAAAATAAATAAAGTAAGTATTAAAAATAAACCTAAATAAAACTAAAATAAATAACTAAACCCTAAACCCTAAACTAAAATAAAGCCTATAAAACCTAAAATAAAAAACTAACCAAAATATAAAACCCTAAATCTAAAAATAAAAAATAAACTTAAACCTAAAAAATAAATACTAAACTAAAATACAATAAAACCTAAAATAAATAAACTAAATAAATTTGTTTTTCTAAAGAATCCCAAAACTAAATCTTCCCTATATCCTAATTAAACTAAAGCTAAAACCCTAAATGATGTCCACACCCTCCACTACTCCTACTTCACTAAATCACTAAAGGCCTAACCACTGAGCTAAAACTGATCCCCAAATAACACACTTGCTAAACTAAAACTTTCCTTGGTAAACTAACTGAACTGACTACACAGATCTACCCTAAAAAACCTCAAAACTCTAAACTAAAGCCTAAATAATAAACTAAACCAAACTCTAAACCACAAACCTAAAACTAAACTGAGCTTAAACCCTACCCTGAGCTAAAACCCTAACCTAAACCCTAAACCCAAAACTAATAATAAAATAAATAAAAAACATAAACCTAAATAAAAAATAAAAATAAAATAAATAAAACCTAAATAAAAGGAAACCTAAACCTAAGCCTATAAATAAAATAAATAATTAAAATAAACTAAAATAATAAATAAAAACCTAAATTAAATAAAAAAATAAAATAAACCAAAGTATAAAAAACCTAAATAAAATAAAAATTCAAAGTAAAATAAGAATAAAATTATCCATAAATAAAATAAAATAAACCAAAACCTAAACTAAAATAAGTAAAACCTACCTAAACTTTAATAACTAAATAAAACTAAATAAATAAACTAAACTAAAATTATCCTAAACCTAAACTAAAAAAATAAACCTAAAATAAACCCAAAATAAAACTTAAAACCTAAACCTAAACTAAAAAAAAACTACTAAATATAAAATAAATAAATAAACTAAATAAAAATAAACCTAAGTAAAAAATATAAAACTAAAAGCTAATATGGGTTTACATTTTAAAGAAACCATAAACATAACCTAAACCCTAAACATTAAATCTTAAATCCCTAAACCCTAAACTAACCTCACTAAACCCTGAGCTACAACCCTAAAATAACTCTTAACCACAAACCCTAAACCCTAGGCCTAACCCTAAAGGCTCACTCTACCAAGGCCCTAACCTAACTCCACTGATCCCCAACCCTAACCAAATAAACCTTAAATTCTAAACCCCAGGCCTCAGCATAAACCCTACATGGGCTCTGACCCTCCTAAACCCTAAACCCTCCAGTGAGGCGTTGCAAAACTGAGCCACTGACCCTAAATCATAAAACCTTAAAGTCTAAACCAAAATGACCATAACCCTAAACCTTCTAAAACCTAAACTTAAATTAAATACTAAAAATAAAATTTAAAAACATAAACCTAAATAAAATAAAATATTAAATAAAATAAAACCTAACTTAAACCTTAAAAAAATTAAACTAAAAGATAAATAAAACCTAAACTAAACTAAAAAATAAAATAAACCTAAGACTAAAAAACCTAAATAAAATAAAATAATCTAAAAATAAACCTAATCCTAAACTAAAAAATTTAACCTAAAAATAAACCAAAAATAAAACATAAAACCTAAAAATAAAAAAATAAAATAAAAACATAAACTTAAACATTAAAAATATTTAAAAATAAAACTCAACTAAAAAATAAACCTAAACATAAACCTAAACCTAAAAAATAAAATAAAATAAATAAAGTAAGCTAAATAAAAAAAATAAACCTAAATAAAAAAACTAAAATAAATAAAAAATAAACTTTAAAATAAATAAAATAAACCTAACTAAAATAAATAAATAAACCTAAACCTAAACTATAAAATAAAACCTAATAGGAAAACATAAAACCTAAACCTAGAAATATAAGATAAAAACTAAACCTTAAAAATAAAATAAAAAATAAAACTCAACCAAAAAAAAACTTAAACTTAAACGAAACATAAAAAATAAACAAAAATAAAAAAAATAAACTAAAATAAATAAACCTAAAATAAATAACCTAAACTAAATAAAAAAAATAAACTTAAATAAAAAAATTAAAATAAACTAAATAAACCTAAGCCTACCATCTTACTTAATTTGAAAAAAAAACCCTAAACCTTAAAACCAAAACACTAAAACTTAAACTAAACTAAACCCTAAAACTAAACCTGAATCTAACCTTAAACCATAACCATAAACCATTAAAACCCTAAAAAAATACTAAAAAACTAAAAAACCTGCACTAGCTACAAACCAAAATAAAATCTGAGAACTCTAAACCCACAAACCACAAGTAACCACAAAACCACAAAATGTTAAACCCTGAGCCACAAAACCATAACCTAAACCATAAATACACCCCAAACCCTAAACCTAAACCCTATATACTTAAACTCATCTTAGGCTAAAAAATACAAACACTAAACTGAGCCCTAAACCCTAAAAGCCTCAACCTTAAATCTTAAATTCTAATCCATAAAACCTAAAATATTAAATAAACATTTAAAACACCTAATCCAAACAAAATAAAATATAAAATAATAACCTAAACCTAAAATAAAATAAAATAAAATAAAATCAGAATAAAATAAATAAAACCTCTAAACAAAATAATAAAATAAACTTAATAAAAAAATGTAAATAAAATAAAATATAAAATAAAATAAATAAAATAAAAGAAAATAAAATTAACTAAAATAAAGAAAATAAACTAAATAAACCTAACCCTACCCATTTACTTAATTTAATAAAAAAACCTTAAATCTTAAGCTAAACTGAAAATAAAACCTAGAAACCATAAATACAAACCATGAAACCTTAAAATGAAACCACAAACCCTAAAGGCTAAAACCTTAAACCCTAAACCTAAAAACCTAAATGCTAAAGATCCTAAACAGCAAAACCCTAAAACCACCAGAATAAAAATCAGAAGGAAACCTAAAATACACCTAAATAAAGATACCAAAATAAATGTAATATGAAAAGCACAAACAAAATGAAATAGAAATAATTAATAAATGAAAGATCCTAAAACTAAAGAAATTTAAAGAAGCTTAAAATAAAATAAAATAAATAAACTAAAATAAAAGATAAAACCTAAACTAACTAAATAAAATAAACCTAACAATAAAATACTGGCCAAATAAGAAACTAAGCATTAATAAAATAAAGGCTTAAAATAAAAGATTTAAAACTAATAAAACTTAAACCTAAAAAAATAAACCTAAAATAAAGATGATGAAATAAAATGACCTAAAACCACAACTAAAACAAACCTAAACCTAAATTGAAATAAAATAAACAAATTAATAACTTAAACTAAACTAAAATAAACTAAAAACTAAATAAAACTTAAATAAAACCTAAAATAAACTTAACTAAACCTAAATGTAAACTAAATGATAAAATAAAACTAAAAATAAACCACTGAAGCTTAAAACTAAAAAAAATAAACCTAAAATAAACCTAAAATAAAAACTTAAAACCTAAACTTAAAAATATAATAAAACCTAAATCAAACCAAAAAATAAAATAAAATAAAAACCAAAAATAAAAAATAAAATAACTTAAAATTAAAATAAAATAAAACTCGATTAAAAAAATGATCATGTGAACTAAATAAAAAAATAAACTAAAATGAAAACCTAAACTAAAATAAATCAAACTAAACTAAATAAAATAAAAAATAAACTACAAAATAAACTTAAAATAAACTTAAAAATAATAAATTAAAACCACACCTACAAACTAAAAAAAAAAAACTTAAACTAAATTGAAAATAAAATAAACAAAATAAAAAAACCTCAACCTAAACTAAAATAAACTAAAATAAAATAAATAAAACCTAAACCTAAACCTAAAATAAACTAAACATAAACCCTAAACTAAAAATAAATAAATAAACTAAAAATTAACATAAACCTATACAAAAAAAAATAAAACCTAAAAATAAACTTAAAATAACAACCTAAAACATAAACCTAAAAAAATAAAATAAAAACCTAAACCTAAACTTAAAAATAAAAAAATAAAGCCTAAACCTAAAAAATAAAATAAAAATAAAACAAAACTAAAAAACAAACCTAAACCTAAACTTTAACCTTAAAATAAACTAAAATTAAAAACCTAAACTAAAATAAATAAACTCAAATAAATAAATAAAACTAAATAAACATAAAAATAAACCAAAATAAAAATAAAAAGTAAATAAATTAAATTAAATAAAAATTAAACTAAATTAACCTAAACCTACCAGTTTACTTAATTTAAAATATAATAAAAAAATGAAAAGAAATGAAACCGTAACCTTAAACCCTAAAACTAACCCTAAACCTACAATCCTAAACCCTAAACCCTAAACCCTAACCTTAAACCCTAAACCCGAAACCCTAAACCTAAACCTAAAGTAACTAAATATATTAAAATATAAACTTAAACCTTAAAACCTAGTAAATCTAAACCTATACACTAAGAATGGGCAGAACCTTGACTACAGGAACATGACCACAACCGTGCTCAATCTAGATCCGCAAAGGAGGCATGGTGGAGGCTTACTTATCACAAGGGTGGTGGGGGGATTTGGAGGTGCCGGATATGAAGGTGGTGGTCTGAGTAGTGTCGTTGCATGGAGGAGCATGAAGGTTACGGTGGTGGAAGAGGGAGATCATGAATATGATGGTGGATCCCACAAATAAGGCCGCTGGTGGTTTTGGTAACTAGAGAAACCAAGAACCTAATCGCACCTACTTGTGGAACTTTTTACATTAGAGATATCTATGGTTTCACTTCCTGCTAATTTTTGATCTATGTCATCACTTGTGTCTTAGAAATGATGAATCTGAATTTGTTCTTTGTTAAAAATAAATAAATAAAAAATCGAGAACCCTAAACTATAAACTAAAACCTGAACCCTAAACTTAAATCCTAAAAACTAAACCCTAAACCCTAAACTAAAATTTAAACCTATCTTTACTTAATTTTTTTAAAACCCTAAACACTAAACCCTAAAACCCTAAACCCTAAACTTAATCTAAACTCTAAACACTAAAATCACTAAACACTAAAAAAAACTTAAACTCCTAAATCCTAAACTTAAAGAACCTAAACTCTAAAATCTAACCTTAAACCCTAATCCTAAACTAAATCCTAAACCTTAAATCATAATACACTAAATCGTAAAACACTAAACTAACCCTACAACCTAAAAACCCAAAACCCTAAACACTAAACCCTAAAACCTAAACCCTAAACCGTAAACCCTAAAAATCCTAAACTATAAACCCTAAACACTAAACCCTAAACCCTAAATCATAAACCCTAACCCTAAATGCTAAACTCTAAAACCCTAAACCTTAAAACCCTAAACCCTAAACCATAAACCCTAAACCCTAAATCTAAACCCTAAAGCCTAAAAACCATAAAACCTCAACCAAAAAGTAAATAAAACCTAAAAATAATATAAAAAAACCTAAACTAAAAAACCTAAACCTAAAAGTTAAATAAAATAAAAATTAAAAATAAACAAAAATAAAATAATTAAAAACCTAAACTAAACTAAAAAAATAAAATAAACTTAAGTGTAAAACAGCTAAATAAAATAAAAACTAAACATAAAATAAAAATAAAATAAACCTAAAATAAAATAAAATAAAAACTAAATAAAAACCTAAACATAAAAAATTAACCTAAAAATAAATTATAAATAAAACCTAAACCCTAAACTAAAAAAAAATCTAAACCTAAAATAAAAATAAAATAAACTTAAACATATTATAATATAAACTAAACTAAAATAAATAAAACCTAAACCTAAACTAAATAAAATAAAATAAACTAAAAATTTAAAAGCTAAACCTAAACTAAAAAATTAAACCTAAAAATAAACCTAAAATAAAAACTTAAAACTTAAACCCTAAACCCTAAACCCTAAAAAGCTAAAATCCTAAACCTAAACTAAATAAAACCTAAAAATAAAATAAATAAGAAACCTAAACTAAATTAAAATAAAAAATTAAAATAAAATAAAAACATAAACTAAAACCTAAACCTAAACCTAAACTTAAAAAGAAAATAAAATAATAAATAAAAACTAAATTAAAATAAAATAAATGAAATCCTAAACTAAACTAAAATATAAAAAACCTAAATAAAATAAACACTAAACCTAAAATAAAAATAAAATAAAATACAAACTAAATAAAAACCTAAACCTAAAAAATAAACCTATAAATACAACATAAACCAAATCTAAATAGAAGGAAAAAAGTACATTAACCAAAAGAAAGGAAGTGAAATTACTCTTAAAAGTGGATGGTAAAGAATATGTACCTTTCTTTATAATCAATAATCTCTAAGTACAATATCGATCCACTTAATAGTTAGACATAAATTCATCGGCATTCTATCCTTAATAATATTAAGTAATGAAAAGAATATTCAAACTCATAACTATCATTTTTACTCTTGATAAATTAGAACAAATTATATAAAAATACTTTATTCTTGTTTTACTATTGACAACTAGAAGTAATTCTTAAATAGTAGATATAATATAATGCTTTATTTTTTATTTTTAAGGTTTAGGTTTTATTTTTTATTTTTAGGTTTAGGTTTAGGATTTTATTTTAGGTTAATTTTTAGGTATTATTTTTTAGTTTCCTAAACCCTAAACCCTAAACCCTTAACCCTTAACCCTAAACCGTAAAATAAAAAAACAAAACTAAATAAAAAAAATCAACTAAGTAAGCTAAATAAATCTAAACCTACTAGTTTACTTAATTTTAAAAAAAAAACCTTGAACCCTAAACCCTAGACCCTAAACTCAAAATTCTAAACCCTAAACCCTAAATAAAAAGACATAATTAAAAATTTAAAAAAAAAATAAGCCTAAACCCTAAATCCTAAATCATAAACCCTCAACCTACAACCCTATGCCCTAAACCCTAAGCCCTAAACCCTAAACCATAAAACCCTAAACCCTAAACCCTAAACCCTAAAGCCCTAAAACCTATAACCTTAAACACTAAATCCTAAACTCTAAATCCTAAACCCTAAACCTTAAACCCTAAACCCTAAACCCTAAACACTAAACCCACAAACTAAACCTAAACCCTAAACCCTAAACCCTAAATACTAAACCTATAATCCCAACCCCTAAACCCTATACCCTAAACCTTAAACCCTAAACACCAAGCCCTAAACCCTAAACCTTAAACCCTAAACCCTAAACCTTAAACACTGAATAGCCTAAACCTAAATTAAATGAAACCGAAAAATTAAAAAAAATTAAAAACATAAACCTAAACCTAAAAGAAAATAACAAATAAAAACTAAACTAAAATAAAATAAACAAAAACCTAAACTACATAAAAAAAATAAACCTAAAAATAAAAACCTAAATAAAATAAAATCCAAACATAAAAAAAAACCTAAAATAAAATAAATTAAAAACCTAAACCTAAAAAATAAATTTAAAAATAAAACCTATAAAAAATTAAAAATTAAACCTAAATCCAAAATTTTAAAAAAAATTGAACCTAAAATAAAGAAAATAAAATAAACCTAAACCTAAACTAAAATAATTAAAACCTAAACCTAAACTAAATAAAATAAAATAAACTAAAAATAAACCTAAACCTAAACTAAAAAATAAAACCTAAAAATAAACCTAAAGTAAAAAAATACAAACCTAAACCTAAAAAATAAAATAAAAACCTAAACCTAAACCTAAAAATAAAAAATAAAACCAAAACTTAAAAAATAAAATAAATATAAAGCCTAAACCCTAAACTCTAAACTAACACAGGAACCTACACAGGAACCTAAAAAATAAACTAAAATGAAAAACCTAAACAAAATTAAATAAATCTAAAACAAATAAACTAAACTAAATATAAATAAGGAATTAACCTAAATAAAAAAACATCAGATAAACTAAAATAAATAAAAAATAAATTAAATAAGCTAAATAAACCTAAACCTACTAGTTTACTTATCTAAGAAAAATAAACTCAAAACATAAATAAACCTAAATCCTAAATCTACAACATTAAATCCTAAACCCTAAACCCAAAACCATAAACCTAAAACCCTAAACCTACAACACTAAATCCTAAACCCTGAACCTTAAAAACCCAAAGCCCTAAACACTAAACTAAACCTAAACCCTAAACCATAAACCCGAAATACAAACTCTAACCATAAACCCTAAACCCTAAACTCTAAACTAACCCTAAACCCTAAACCCTAAACCATAAAAACCCTAAATTGTAAAACCTAAACTCTAAACTTTAAACCCTAAATCCTAAACCAACCCTAAACCCTAAGCTAACCCTAAACCTTAAACCCCAAACCCTAAATCTTAAACCTAAAATAAACTAAACCTAAACCTAAACCTAAACTAATTGAAATAAAATAAACCAAAACTAAAACATAAAACCTAAAAATAAATAAAAAATAAAAACCTAAAACCTAAACTTAAAAACCTAAACCCCAAATAATAAAATACTAAACCCTAAACCTTAAACCCTAAAAACCTAAAAACCAAAACCTAAACCAAATAAAACCTAAAAAAACTTAAACCTAAATAAAATCATAAATAAAATAAAAAAAAGTAAAAATAAAATAAATAAAAACCTAAACTAGACTAAAAACTAAAATAAACCTAAGAATAAATAAACTAAATAAAAGTAAAACTAAATGTAAAATAAAATAAATAAACCTAAAATAAAATAAAATAAAAACCCAATCCCTAAACTTTAAGAAAAACTTAAACCCAAAATAAACATAAAAAAACCAAAACCTAAACTAAAATAAATAAAACCTAAACCTTAACCTAAACCTAAAATAAACTAAACATAAATCTAAAACTAAATAAAATAGAATAAACTAGAAGAAAACCTAAACCTAAACTATAAAATAAAACCTTAAAATAAACCTAAAATAAAATCCTAAAACCTAAGCCTAAAAAAAAAAAAAAAACCTAAACCTAAACCAAAAAAATAAATTAAAACCTAAACCTAAAAAATAAAATGAAAATAAAACTAAATTAAAAAACATGCTTTAACCTACACATAAACCACAAAAAAAAAAAACTAAAATAAAAATCTTAAACTAAAATAAATAAACTTAAAACAATTAAACTAAACAAAATAGAAATAATAAATAAACCTAAATAAAAATAGAAAAATAAAATAAACTAAATAAACTTAAACATACAGGTTTATTAAAACTATAAAAAAAACCTGAAACCCTAAACCCTAAACCCTAAGCACTAAACTCTAAATCCTAAACCTTAAACCCTAAACCCTAAACCCTAAAACTAACCCTAAACCATAAACTATAAACCTACAACCTACAACCCTAAACCCTAAAACACCTAAACCTTAAGCCCTAAACTAACCCGAAACCCTAAACCCTAAACTCTAAATCTTAAACCCTAAACCCTAAAGTTAAACCCTAAACTCTAAACCCTAACCCTAAACCCTAAACAATAAAACCCTAAACCCTAAAACCCTAAACCCTAAACCCTGAACCCTAAAAACCTAAAAATCTAAACCTAAACTAAATAAAACTTAAAAATAAAATAAAAAAACTTAAACCTAAATAAAATCATAAAATAAAATAGAATGAAAACCTAAACAAAAACCTAAACCTAAACCTAAAAATAAAATAAAATAAAAAAGTAAAAATAAAATAAAATAAAATAAATAAAAACCTAAACTAGACTAAAAATAGAATAAACTTAAGAATAAAGAACCAAAATAAAATTAAGAATAAACGTAAAGTAAAAATAAACAAAACCTAAAATAAACTAAAATAAAAAACTTAAACTAAAATAAATAAACCTAAAACAATTAAACTAAACAAAATAGAAATAAAAAATTAACCTAAATAAAAATAGAAAAATAAAATAAACTAAATAAACTTAAACCTGTTTACTAAAATTAGAAAAAAAACCTGAAACCCTAAACCCTAAACCCTAAGCCCTAAACTCTAAATCCTAAACCCTAAACCCTAAAACTAACCCTAAACCATAAACCATAAACCTACAACCTACAACTCTAAACCCTAAAATACCCTATACCTTAAGCCTTAAACTAACCCGAAACCCTAAACCCTAAACCCTAAATCCTAAACCCTAACCCATAATGCTAAACCCTAAACTCTAAACCCTAACCCTAAACCCTTAATAATAAAACCCTAAACCCTAAAAACCTAAACCCTAAACCCTAAACCCTAAACCCTAAAAATCGAAAAACCTAAACCTAAACTAAATAAAACCTAAAAATAAAATAAAAAAACTTATACCTAAATAAAATCATAAAATAAAATAAAATAAAAACCTAAACTAAAACCTAAACCTAAACCTAAAAATAAAATAAAATAAAAAAGTAAAAAATAAAATAAAATAAATAAAAACCTAAACTAGACTAAAAAAATAAAATAAACCTAAGAATAAAGAACAAAAATAAAATTAAAACTAAACGTAAAATAAAAATAAACAAAACATAAAATAAAATAAAATAAAAACTTAAACAAAAAAAACCTAAAAATAAATAAATAAATAAAACCTCAACCCCAAATAAAAAAAAAACTAAACCTAATATGAAAATAAAATAAACAAAATAAAATAAACCTAAACCTAAACTAATATAAACTAAACTAAAATAAATAAAACCTCAACCTAAACCTAAATTAAACTAAACCTAAACCTAAACCTAAACTAAATGAAACAAGATAAACTAAAATTAACCTAAACCTAAACTAAAAAATAAAACAATAAACATAAAATAAAAACCTAAAACCTAAACCTAAAAAAATAAAATAAAAACCTAAATGTGAACTTAAAAATAAAAGTAAAACCTAATCCTAAAAAATAAAATAAAAATCAAACTCAACTAAAAAATAAACTTAAACCTAAACCTAAATTTAAAATAAAATAAATAAACCTAAAATAAAATAAAATAAAAACCTAAACTCTAAACTTTAAAAAAAAAACCTAAACTAAAAATAAACAAAAACACCTAAACCTAAACAAAAATAAACTAAAATAAAATAAATAAAACCTAAACCTAAACCTAAAATAAACTAAACCTAAACCTCAAAACTAAATAAAATAAAATAAACTAAAAGAAAACCTAAACCTAAACTATAAAATAAAACCTTAAAATAAACTTAAAATAAAAACTTAAAACCTAAACCTAAAAAAAATAAAATAAAAACCTAAACCTAAATAAAAAAATTAAAAAAATAAAAGGTAAACCTAAAAACTAAAAATGAAAATAAAACTAAATTAAAAAAATAAGCATTAACCTACACATAAACTAAAAAATAAACTAAAATAAAAAACTTTAATTAAAATAACTAAACATAAAAAAATAAACTAAATAAAATAGAGATAAAAATAAACTGAAATAAAAATAAAAAAATAAAATAAACTAAATAAACCTAAACCTACTAGTTTACTTAAATTAGAAAAAAATTCCAAAAACCCAAACCCAAAACCCAAAACCCTAAATTCAAAATCCTAAACCCCAAGCCCTAAAGCGTAAAGCCTAAATAACCTACAACCTATAACCCTAAACCCTAAAACACCTTAAACCTTAAACCCCAAACTAACCTGAAACCCTAAACCTTAAACCCTAAATCCTAAACCCTAACCCCTAACCCTAACCCTAAATCCAAAAGCCTAAACCCTAAACCCTAAAAATCATAAAACCTAAAGCCTAAACCCAAAACCTTAAACCTTAAACCGTAAATTAACTAAAACCCCTAAGCTAACCCTAAACCCTAAACACTAACCTTATGCCTTATAAAACCTAAACCCTAAAGCCTAAACACTAAAAACTAAATCTTAAATTGAAACCCTAAACCCTAAACCCTAAAACCATAAATCGTAAACCCTAATCCCTAAACGTAAACCCTAAAAATTGAAAAACTTAATCATAAATTAAATAAAACCTAAAAATAAAATAAATAAATAAATAAACCTAAACATAAATAAAATAATAAAAATAACTAAAATAAAAACATATTAAAACATAAACCTAAATTTATAAATAAAATAAAAAAAAGTAAAAATATAATAAAATAAATAAAAACCTAAATTAAACTAAAAAATAAAATTAATCTAAGAATAAAAAACCTAAATAAAATAATAATTAAACTTAAAATAAAAATCTAATAAAACTAAAATAAAATAAAATATAATAAAATAAAATAAAAACTAAATAAAAACCTAAACCAAAAATATAAACCTAAGAATAAATAAAAAATAAAACATAAACCATAAACTAAAAAAAACCTAAACCTAAAATAAAAATAAAATAAACAAAATAAAATAAACCTAAACCAAAATTAAAATAGGCTAAACTTAAATAAAACATAATAAAATAAACTAAACCTAAACCTAAACTAAATAAAATAAAATAAGATAAAAATAAACCTAGACCTAAACTAAAAAATAAAACCTAAAAATAAACATAAAATAAAATCCTAAAACTTAAACCTAAAAAAATAAAATAAAAACCTAAACCTAAACCCTATGAGTAAAAAATAAAACCTAAACCTAAAAAATAATATAAAAAAATCAACTAAAAAATAAAGTTATACCTAAACCTAAACCTAAAAAATAAACTAAAACAAAAAAAACCTAAACTAAAATAAATAAACCTAAAATAAATAAACTAAACAAAATAAAAATAAAAAATAAGCCTAAATAAAATTAAAAATAAACTCAATATACTAGATAAACCTAAACTTAAAAAAAACCTAAAATAAAATAAAATAAAATAAAAACCTAAACCTGAAAAATAAACATAAAAAACCCTAAAAATAAATAAAAATAAAACCTAAACCATAAACTAAAAAAAATCCTAAACATAAAATATAAAAATAAAATAAAGCCTAACCTAAACAAAACAAAACTAAACTAAACAAATAAAACCTAAACCTTAACCTAAATAATACTAAACCTAAACCCTAAATTAAATAAATAAAATAAACCGAAAGTAAACCAAAACCTAAATTTAAAAATAAAACCTAAAAATAAACCTAAAAAATAAAAACTTAAACCTAAACCAAAAAAAACTAAACAAAAAAAAATAAAATAAAAATAAAACTAAACAAAAAATAATCATAAACCTAAACCTAAACCTAAAAAATAAGCTGAAATAAAAAACCTTAAGTAAAAATAAATAAACTAAACTAAATAAAAATAAATAATAAACCTAAATAAAAATTTAAATAAACTAAAATAAATAAAAAATTAACTAAATAAACTAAATAAACCTAAAATTATTAGTTTAATTATTTAAAAAAATCCCTAAACACTAAACCCTAAACTCTAAATTGTAAACACTAAAATTAAAACTTAACCCAAAACCATAAACCAACAACCCTAAACCCTAAACCCTAAATAAAAAAATTGTAACCCTAAACCTTAAAACTTAAAACTAAGCCTAAACTGTAAACCCAAAACCTATAACCCTAAACCCTAAACCCTAAATGGTAAACCTTAAATCCTAAATCTTACAACCCTAAACCTCAAACCCAATACCCCTAACCCAAAATCCTAAACCATAAACCCAAAACCCAAAACCCAAAACCCTAAACCCTAAAAACCTAAAAACTAAAACCTAAATAAAATAAATAAAAAACCTAAACCTTAATAAAATAAAATAAAAATAAATCAAATAAAAAACTAAACTAAAACATAAACCTAAAACCTAAACCTAAACCTAAAAATAAAATAAAATAAATAAAAACCTAAATTAAATTAAAAAATAAAATAAACCTAAAAATTGAAAACCTAAATAAAATAAAACCCAAATGTAAAATAAAAATAAAATAAACATAAAATAAACCTTTAAAAAACCTAAAAATAAACAAAATAAAATAAACCTAAACCTAAACTAAAATAAACTAAACTAAAATAAATAAAACCTAAACCTAAACATATAATAAACTAAACCTAAACCCAAAAAAAATAAATAAAATAGACTAAAAAGTAGCCTAAACCTAAACTAAAAAATAAAATCTAGAAATAAACCTAAAATAAAACTTAAAGCATAAACCTAAAAAAATAAAATAAAAACCTAAACCTAAAAAAATAAAAAATAAAACCTTAACCTAAAAGATAAAATAGAAATAAAAGTAAACTAAAAAACAAACATAAACATAAACTTAATCCTAAAAAAGAAATTGAAATAAAAAAACATAAACTAAAATAATTAAACCTAAAATAAATAAACTAAGCTAAGTAAAAATAAAAAATAAACCTAAATAAAAATAAAAATAAAATAAACTAAAATAAATAACTAATAAACTAAAATATTTAAGAACAAACTAAATAAACCTAAACCTACTAGTTTACTTAATTTTAAAAAAAGAACCCTAAGCCCTAAAGCCTAAACCCTAAACCGTAAAACCTAAACCCTAAACCCTAAACATAAACTTATACCTAAAAAGAAAATAAAATAAAGAAGAAAAACCCAAACTAAAAAATAAACTAACCCTAAACTAAAACATAAACTAAATAAAATAAAATAGACAAAAAATAAATCTAAACCTTAACTAAAAAAACAAAACCTAAAAATAAACCCAAAATCTAAACCTAAAGCCTAAACCTCAAAAAATAAAATAAAAACCTAAACATAAACCTAAAAATAAAAAATAATACTTTAACCTAAAAAATAAAATAAACAAAACTAAACTAAAAAATAAACGTAAACCTAAATCAAAACTTGGCAAATAAACTCAAATTAAAAACCTAAACTAAAATAAGTAAACCTAAAATAAATAAACTATACTAAATAAAAATAAAAAAAACTAAATAAAATAAAATAAAATAAACTAAAACAACTAACAAATAAACTAAATAAACTAAATAAACTTAAACCTACTAATATACTTAAGTTAAAATAAAAAATAAAAAAATAAAATAAACTTAGAATATAAAAAACCTCAGCCCAAAACCCTAAACCCTAAAACGAACCCTAAACTATAAGCCCTAAACCCTAAACCTATACCTTAAACCCTCAACCAATACCCCTAAAACCGTAAAACCTAAACCCTAAAGCTAAACCCTGAAGCCTAAAACCCTAAACCCTAAACACTAAACCCTAAACCCTAATACCTTCAACCCTAAACCCTAAACCCTACACCCTAAGCTTAAAACCTTAAACCCAAACCCTAAACCCTAAAAACCTAAAAACCTAAACCTAAACTAAATAAAACCTAAAAATAATATAAATAAAAAACATAAAACTATATTTAATAAAATAATAAAAATAAATAAAAACCTAAACAAAAACCTAAACCTAAACCTAAACCTAAATATAAACCTAAACCTAAACCTAAACCTAAAAATAAAGTAAAATAAATATATGTCATGTGGTAGTAATTGAATTAAATTAATCATAAGTTGCCTTTCATTTTGAATAGGATTATTTAAAGTGAACCTAAACGTAGAATTAATAAAATAATTTAATAGGCCATTCACTAAAGAGAACTAAATCAAATTAATATACTTTAGAAAGTGAGTTAAGGTAGGGATGAAAAAGGACAATCTACTTTTCCTCTCTTTATAATGCTTAGTTGCTAAGTGTGATCAAATGAACCAAATGAAAAAAAAATTAAAATTCTCAAATCAATTAAACTACTTAAAGTGAAATCAACCTTTCGTGTTAAATTGAATCCTTCTACACTTAGAAAATACAACACTAATGTCTAACAAGACTTACCACAAAAGCTTTAATACACACATTAAAATTAATTCACCACTTCTAGCTCTAAGTTAGGAAGGTGTATGATGCAATATATGATTTTTTTATCATGTATTATTTTAGATTGGATGTTAGGGTGTACGCTTCCTTGATTGGAAGATAGGCCAATATTTGCCTAATCATGTTTTTTATAGGGGATTATGCTCAAGGGATGCTTAAAAATAATTGTGAATGGTCTTTTTACAAGTTTCTTAAACCTTTAAGCATAATCCAAGTTAGGACAGGTGGGCTTAGTTACCCATGTGTAGGGTGCAAAGTCCAAATTATAAATAAAATTGCTTGGGATTATATGTATATTTTGCTAACATCTATTTTGTAGGTGTAGTTAGATTTACTTTTCCCATAGAAATGTAATTTTTTCAATAGGAATTAGGATTAGTGCTATGGGGGATTAGGATGAGTAGTGGCTAGAAGGCTTTATCCTGGAGTGCCCTGTGATGCCTTTGAAGCAAGCACCATCCAAATCAAAGAAATAACCAAATCATAAATGGAGGTATGAAGAAAGAAGACCCCCATAGCATTTAATACAATTATAATTATTCTTTATATTCCAGGTTGTATAAGGGTAGAGC
Organism: Cymbidium sinense; assembly: GCA_021442155.1. Classification (NCBI taxonomy): domain Eukaryota; kingdom Viridiplantae; phylum Streptophyta; class Magnoliopsida; order Asparagales; family Orchidaceae; genus Cymbidium; species Cymbidium sinense. The sequence goes on from CM038216.1 coordinate 61,042,726, forward strand.
TCGACTACCCATCTTTTCCCTCTTCGGGTTTTATGGAGGTACCCGACCACACCGATCTTTTTTTCTTTGATGATAGTTTATATTATTGTTTGATGTTATGTTTACATTGTGCATTAGGATGGCATGTTTTTCATAGTTTATTAAATGATTGATGCTTTAATGTGTGGCTTGGATATGATTAGTCTCTTAGGATAAAAATAGCTTCTCTACCCAACTAATCACTCATAACTAAATTTTAAATAACTCATAACCTCATCATAAAGCTTAAGACATAAATATGATAATTAAAAGATTTAGTAGCTCCTTAGCTGTATGGTTGTATGTATCACATCATGCATGCATATTCTTTCTCTCTAGAACATGAAGGAACTCTATCCTTAGCTGTGAAGGCATACCTTGTGATGGAGAATGCCTTCTTCTAGCTGGTTTGACCTATAACCTATTTCATCATGCATTTAGACATAAGAAATCCTAAAGCCTCTGTCAAAATGATGTGTCTAAAATGAAATAAAATTTGAAAATATTTTGCATCTATAGATTAAGTCATATGCTCATACCACTCATGCTCTAGTCTCTTTCTAATCAAATAACTACCCTAGCTTTCTTGCAATTTATAATGTCAGACTACATGGTTTTAAAATCATAAAAGTTATTAGGTGGCCACTCTAGGCAGTTATAAGTCCAAAAGTTAGATAATATATTCTCTCTTGTGGAGGTAAACCCTTATGTCCACCTGTCACTTAAATTTAGGTCATGCTTTAGCTCATAATGAAGCTCCCTAGAATTAGGACATAGCTATTTCCTTCAAGCTACGAGCATAAATCCTCACCTCTTAGGCATTCCCACAACCTTATTTTGGTTTATAAGCCATAGTAATCTAATTAAATTTCAATGCAAAATATATAAATCTCCTCAACTTCAAAATTAGAAAGCCCAACCATAGGATTGATTGGAATGCTCATTAGGCTTTTTAGTATCATGAGCATTTCATACTTATTTCATTTGAATTCCAAAAATACATCTTCTCCTTGAACATTTCGAATTGATTTTACAAATACAACCAATCTTTTGATAGTCTAACCTTAAAATCTTTAGAGATGATAATTATTTACTTTAATCGAGAGTATTCTTAGGAAATTTTATTTCCTAAGATGTAATTAACTATACAGGTTTTCCTCCATAAGAAACTTAAGAACCTGGTTTAATATAAACCCCATTTTATTCATCCATGTACAGTAGGGGACAAATCTCTAGTACATTCGAAGACCCATCATGCCTAAGGAGTTCTTATTACGTGATTAGGTCTATTGTAGGGTGATGTCTCTATCTTTTGAGATAGTACATAATACCTCAATCTTGTACCTGATCACCTCAAAAAGTATCCCCCCTATGATTTGTGTGGTATCCCCCCCTCTTATACATCCAAAATAAACACCACAAGAACCTCTCTCTTTGTTCATTGAATCCTCTCAACATTATCCTTTCTTTTTAGAGTTTGGAGATGTTGATCCTTAAGTAAGCAAGGGTTCTCAGACTCATAATATTCATTGATACACCTAGGTCAAACAGAACTCTGGATAGCTTGTATCTGCCAACATCCACTGTAATATAAAGAGGCGGTTGTGCTCGGTCATCCCTAGGAGTTAGTCTTCATCGCTGAATGTAACTCCTAAGATGTCCTGCTAGTGGCATGCCTCCTCTTTACTAGCAGTCAGCTGAGTTAAGCATATCTCTAGATCAAATAAGACCTTAATAAGAGATTTCCTCATCTCTTTGGATAAGATAAGGGTGTAATATATGCTTAACTTAGCTGGAAACTTTCTAAGGTGAGCTGGGACATTGTAATCAACTCTGGATTGGTCCTCCTTATGCATATCCATGGGTGGAGCATCCTATGGAGGGGCTATCTGCTTACTCAAACCAATGACTTGCTCACCCTTATCCTGAGGTACTACCCTAGGAGGTAGAACTTTACAACTACGTAGGTTAACTATAGTGACTTCATGGAATGATGAGGTTATGGAAAATTCTACCTTCTCATCGGGCATACCTACAACTTCTCCTATGGGATTCTCAGAGTCAGTTAACTCCAAGTCAATCTCAAGAGGTGAACCTGATCGATTTAGAGAAGGATAGTCTGACTCTTAATTAGAAAGGAAAGGATCAGAACTACTAGAGCTATTATTTTTATTTAGACTTGGAGATCTTTCAATAGGAATAAAATCAAGAGCATTAGAAGTAGATAATATATAAGTAGAATCAGCTTTCTTCATTAATTTTTTTTGGGTGGAGGTACATGATAGAAATCAAGTAAAGTAAGCGTATTAAGGGATTTAGTGCTCTTATCCATAGATACAATGCTTTTGCTAGTAGAAGAGGAGCTAGCAGAAGGGATGGTAGCTACAACGGTGGAGGGAGTGTTGGACTCAGATGGTGAATGTGCTACTGGACTATCCTAGGCAAGTATGGTGAGCTATTGCTGCTGGTGGGCTATTACCCACCCTGAGTTATCCTTTGTAACTAGCAAACCTTCCTTGGTGTTGGAGGTTTGAGCTACTTCAGGTACCAGCAAGGAAAGTTTCTTGATCTTAGAAATGATCTTCTTAGAGGTTCAGGATAGGGAGATATCCTAACCATCTTTGGTCTTAAGAGGATCACAAGTATCCCCAAGGATTACTCTAACAGAATTGGATGGTTGTTCTAATTAATATTCCTAAGGGATAATTATGGCTCTCAACTTATAGCTGCACTCAATCTAGTCCTTAAAAGTGATATAATCCTATAAGACATGGCTAAACATGCAGTCGTATGGGCAATAGCTAGGTTCATCACTCTTGCCCAGTTCCTCTGGCCTCTTAGGTTCTGGTAACTAAAAATTAGATTTCTTTAAGAGATTCTTAAAGATTTTCTTAACTACCTCCTTCCTGAATGAATATGGCATTTTCAATCTATCAAAAAGAGTAGGTGGAAAGTAGCTACCTGGCGATGGATATGAATACCACAACTAGGTAGGCTACTGAGGTAGTGGAAATGGTCATTGGGGTGGCTGCGGTGGCCTATATGATGGTCGAGGTGGTGGAAAAGGAGGTGGCAAAGGAGTCTGTTGAGCTCGTAGTATCTCATACTGAACTATGGCTAGCTCCTTCCCTTTGTCTACTGGCACAACTATCCCTAACTTCTTCTCACACCTTCTATGGCTTGGGCTTAGATGATTAGTCAGGAAAGGGAAACTATTTGGCTTCTTCTTGTTGGCTATCCACCTTGTTGATTAATTTCTTGGATGATTTGATGGTAAATCCCATAAGCATGAAGGTGATTGGGCCATGATTATTCTTGAGAAGAATCTCAAAGCAATGCTATTCAGACAGCTATGGTCCCATTTCATGCACAGGTTGTGCCACTTGAGAATGTGATCAACAAAAGACTCATTGAGTTTCTATTTCACTACAATGAGATCACTATAATGACTCTCTATTAAGCTGCAACAAACCTCTTGATGAAGAGGTGCTCCAACATAAAGTCTTCTTCGAAATGAACATTGGATTAAATCAAATGGAACACACAGCAGCTAAAAGGTGGAAGAGGAGTGCATTGCTTTCGCTGGTGTGTTGCAACAGCCGGCTCTAATGTGTGCAATGTGTTACATGGATACCCAATACCATCAAAGATCTTGAAGGATGGCAACACCAAACCCTAAATAAAATAAAAACTAAATAAAAACCTAAACCTAAAAAATAAACATCAAAATAAATAAAAAATAAAAGCTAAACCCTAAACTAAAAAAAACTAAACCTAAAATAAACAAAATAAAATAAACATAAACCTAAATTAAAATAAACTAAACTAAAATAAATAAAACCTAAACTAAAAATAGACTAAACCTAAACCTTAAACTAAATAAAATAAAATAATCTAAAAATAAACCTAGGCCTAAACTATAAAAAACCTAAAAATAAACCTAAAATAAAAATCTAAAATCTAAACCTTAAAAAAATAAAATAAAAACCTAAACATAAACAGAAAAGTAAAAAATAAAACCAAAACCTAAAAAGTAAAATAAAAATAAACTAAACTAAAAAATAAACAAAAACCTAAACCTAAACTTGAAAAATAAACTAAAATAAAATAACCTAAACTAAAATAAATAAAACTAAAATAAAAAACCTAAACTAAATAAATAAAACTAAAGTAAATAAATTAAATTAAATAAAAATAATAAATTAACCTAAATAAAATAAAAAATAAAATAAACTAAAGTAAATAAAAAAATAAACTAAATAAACCTAAATAAAATTAAAATTAAAATGAACAAAATAAATAATAAATAAACTAAATAAATAAAATAAATCTAAACTATTGGTTTACTTGATTTTAAAAAATAAATCAAACCCAAACCCAAAACCATAAATCCTCTAAACCCCAAACCCTAAACCATAAATTAACCTCACTAAACTCCATAAACCTCTAAACCCTAAATCCACTAACCTCCTAAAGCATAAACCCACCCTAAACCCTAAACCTAAATCCACAATCCCAATACTCCACAAGCTTTTATCTCCATAAACCCTAAGTTAAACTGACCCTAAACTCCCACCACTAAAAACCCTGACCACACCCTAAATCCATCACACTAAACTCCTTAATCCCACCACAAAAGCCTAAACCTAACTAAATAAAACCTAAAATAAAATAAATAATAAACCTAAACCTAAATAAAATAAAATAAACACTAAAACATAAACCTAAACCTAATAAATAAAAATAAAAAAATTATAATAAAATAAATAAAAGGTTAAACTAATCAAAAATAATACTATAAACCTAAGAATAATAAAGCTAAATAAAATTAAAACTAAATGAAAAATAAAAATAAAATAAAATAAAAACCTACACCTAAAAATTAAACCTAACAATAATATCTTAAAATAAATAAATAATAAAACCCAAACCCTAAACTAAAAATAAAAACTAAACCTAAAATGAAAATAAAATAAAATAAACCTAAATCTAAACTAAAATAAACTAAATTAAAATAAATAAAACCTAAACAAAAACCTAAAATAAACCCTAAACCCTAAACCCTAAAATAAACTGACTAAACTAAATACCACACCCAACACTAAACCCTAAACCCTAACCCTAAATGCTAAACCCTACACCCTAAACCCTAACTCTAAACCCTAAACCCCACTTTTTAAACCCTAAACCCTAAACCTAAACCCAAAACAGACCAACACTAAAACCTAAAATGTATACCTAAACTAAATATAACCTAAAATAAAATAAATAAATAAACTTAAACCTAAATAAATAAAATAAAATAAAACCTAAACTACCTAAACCTAAACCTAAATCTAAAAATATGATAAATAAAAAAATAAAAACTAAACTAAAATAAAATAAATAAAAACCTAAACTAAACCTAAAAAATTAAATAAACTTAAAAATAAAAAAAACATAAATAAAATATAAACTAAATGTAAAGTAAAAATAAATTAATCTTAAAATAAAATAAAATAAAAATAAAATAAAACCTAAATGAAAATAAAATAAAATAAAATAAAAAAAACAAACTAAACCCAAAACCTAAAGCTTAAATAAACAAAATAAAATAAACCTAATGTTAAACAAAAATAAACTAAACAAAAATAAATAAAAACTAAACCTAATCCTAAACTATAATAAAAACTTAAAATAAAAACCTAAAACTTAAATAAAATAAAATAAAATAAAGACCTAAGCCTAAACTTAAAAATAAAAAATAAAAACTAAATAAAAAAAACTAAATTGAAAAAGAAACATAAACCTAAACCTAAACCTAAAAGATAAACTAAAATAAAAAACCTAAACTAAAATAAATAAACTAAACTATATAAAAATATAAAATAAACCTGGATAAAAAATAAACTAAAATAAATATAAATTAAATAAACCTAAACCTATTTGCTTAATTTAAAACCCCAAATGCAAAACCCAACCCAAAATCCTAAATCCTAAACCCTAAACCCTAAACCCTAAACTAACCTTAAACCACTCCATAAACCCTAAACCTAAAACCTAAACCCTAAACCCCCACTGGCTAGTAAATCATAAAAAAAACCCTAAACCCTGACCACAAATTAAAACCCTAAGATCCAACCCCAGACCCCAAACCCTAATCTCTAATAATCACAAAACCTAAATTAAATAAAACCTTAAAATAAAAAACATAAAAAAACCTAAACATAAATAAATTAAAAAAAATAAAATAAAATAAAAACATAAACTAAAACTTGAACTAAAACCAAAAAATAAAATAATATAAACTAATAAAAATAAACTAAATTAAAATAAATAATTGCTTAAACTAAACTAAAAAATAAAATAAACCTAAGAATAAAAATAAAATAAAATAAAACCTAGATGTAAAATAAAACTAAAATAGACCTAAAATGAACATAAAATAAGATAAAATAAAAACTAAATAAAAATATAAACCTAAAAAACAAACCTAAAAATAAAAAGATAAATCTTAAACCATAAACAAAAAAAACTAATCCTAAACTAAAATATACTAAACCAAATAAATAAAACCTAAACCTAAACCTAAACTAAATTAACTTAAATAAACTAAAAATAAACCTAAAAAAAAAAAAATAAAACCTAAAAAAATAAAATAAAAATAAAACCTAAAACCTAAACCTAAGAAAATAAAATCAAAATCGAAAATAAACCTAAAAAAAAGTAAAATCTAAACCAAAAAATAAAATAAAAATAAACTTAATTAAAAAATAAACCTAAACATAAAGCTAAACCTAAAAAATAAACTAAAATAAAAAACCTAAACTAAAATAAATAAATCTAAAATAAATATACTAAACTAAAAACAAAATTAAACATAAACATAAATAAAAAAATAAAAAAATAAAAAAAAGTTAAATAAATAAAGAGTAAACTGAGTAAAATAAATAAACATAAATGTGCAGTTTACTTAATTTTTTAAAAAAATAAAAAAATAAAACCTAAACCCTAAGCTAACACTAAACCCAAAACTCTAAACCCTAAAAATAAATTAAAAATAATTTAAACCTATCGGTTTACCTAATTTAAAAATAAAGCTAAACTAAAACATCAACTCTAAACCAAAAACCTAAACCCTAAACCCTAAACTCTAAAAATAAAAAAATAAATAAATTAAAATAATTAAATAAATTAAAATAATTAAATAAACTCCCCAAACCCTAAACCCTAAACCCAAAAAAACCTTAATCCTAAATCTTAAAACTTAAACCCTAAACCCTAACCCTAAACCCTAAATGCTAAAACCCTAAACCCTAAACCCTAAACCACAATCCCTAAACCATAAAAACCTAAACTTAAAAGATAAAATAAAAATAAAACTCAACTAAAAAATAAACCTAAACCTAAACCTAAAAATAAAAGAAGAAACTAAAATAAATAAACTTAAAATAAAAAAACTAAATAAAATAAAATAAAAAAATAAACCAAAATAAAGATAAATAAATAAATAAACACTAAACCCTAAAGTAAACTAAATAAACCTAAACCTAGTGATTTAGTTGATTTAAAAATAATCCTAAACCTTAAATCATAAATCCTAAACCCTAAACCCTAAACCCTAATCCCTAAACCCTAAAGATTTTGACATCTTATCATGGATTGCCGGTAGTAATGTGTTCAGATCAAGATGTTGAGAAACTTGTTAAGCCCTTCGAGTTCACTTTGGTGAGTAAATTCTCCCTTAAATGCCCGACTCTTGATAATATTCACTCTTTCTTTCATAGTTTAAAATTATCAGGTACTTTCTCTATCAGGCTGATCGATCCCCGTCACATTCTTATTCAACTCTCAAATGATTTAGATTACTCACGGGGTTTCGCTCGTCATTCTTATTTTGTGCATAATTGTCAAATGCGGCTATTGAAATGGTCGCCCCTCTTTGATGTCAAAGAGGAATCTCCCATTATCCCTCTTTGGCTTGCTTTTCCTAACATGCGAATACACTATGTCACTCATCAAGTTTTGATTGCTATTGGCGACCTTTTTGGTAGGCCTCTCCAAATAGACCAAGCAACGGCCACTAGATCTAGGCCATCTGTCGCTCCTATTCTAGTTGAGATAGACATCACAAAAAAATATCCAAAAGAGGTTTGGATTGGCTCTGAAAATTTTGGATATAGTCAAAAAGTCGAATTTGAAAATTTTCTTGTCTTTTGCACTCACTGTAAGATTCACGGGCACGATCACTCAGAATGCTTTGTACTTCATCCTAATCTCAAAAATAATTTACCATAGAATATGAATACCATTAATGGAACTGGGAAAACCACTACTCTAGCATATGTGCCTAAAAATACTCAAAAAGAACCTCTCCTCCCTACACCTCCTACTGATCAGTCTAGTGGAAAGCACTCTGACCTTGGTACTAAAATAGCCATTGAGGGGTGTGACGATACCAATGGAAATTTACCTAACCTCACCCCTGCTAGTAATAATCTGGTTTCCCACGATAGTTCTTTGCTTTATTTAAATCCTACCAAAAATCTGAATGGTAGCCTTATATTGGACACCCAATTAAACAATTTGAATGGGAATCATAAAATGGACCTAAACAATGATGACCCTATGGCTTTAGAACATATTGAGAAAGATAATTGTTGTATGAATGGTGTTAGAACTTCCCCATTTATTTCCCTTCAGAGTGATAATCAATTGAACCCAATTTCTCACACTCTATCCAATACGGAAGAAGGTGAAATCCCCTCTAAAACATTGATAGATTCTTCTACCATTAGAACCAAAAAATCAATCACTTTCTGATGGAGATAATTTGGATTCTGATAGACCCTTTCAAATTGTTAAAAATAAAAAACCCTACAAAGCAAAATTTTCTAATAATAACCTCACTAGAACCATTCACTCTTCTTCCACCCCTCATAAGTAATGTGTCATCATTTCTCTCCTCTCTTTCCTTTCTTTTTTCCTTTTCTCTTTTGGTTGTCCCCTTATGATTAATTTTCTTATTTGGAATATCCAGGGTTGTGGGTCTCTTCACATTAATCATGTTAGAGTCTTTGTTGTGTTCATAATATCAAGTTACTTGTTCTTCTGAACCCTTCATTAATTCTTCTAAGATTGCTTTTGGCTAGATCCCTTGGTTTTCATAATTTCTTCTTCAATCTTAATAATAAAATTTGGTACTTTTGGCACAACTCCATCACCATTTCCATCATTGATGATCTTGACCAATTGGTTAATGTCAAAATCTCCTTAGGTGACTTATCAACTTTTGGCTCTTTTATCTATGCTTCTTGTAATAGAGCTGGTAGGAACATCTTTTGGAATCACTTTCACACCTTCGCTTCCTCGGCTAACCTTCCCTGGTTGGTTGGAGGTGATTTCAATACTATCATAGCTAGTTGGAAGAAGGGGAGGATGTTCTCCTAACCTTCATTCCATGGAGGACTTCTCAAATATGATCTGATTGCAATCGATCGACATTGGTTTCACTTTGGGTCACTTCCTGGCACAACTCTAGACTTTGGCAACATCTTGATAGGACCCTCTTTAATTCTCTTTGGATCAATCGGTACTACCATTGTTGAGCATTTGAGCGAACTTTGTCGACCATGCTCCTCTTTTGATTTCCTTCAAAATCCCCCCACGTCTACTCCCTCACCTTTGATTTCAAAATATGTGGACCCAACATGGTGACTTCAATGTCACTCTCACTAATTGGATGGCCATTTTTGGATAATTCTGTTAAAGGTATGACGTCTTTGGCTTAAGCTCAAAAGGCTTAAACAAAATCTCAATTGGTGGAACAAACACATTTTTAAAAATCTTTTCACAAATCTTAAAGCTATGGAATAAGAGGTTTGTTCTCTTGAAGAGGCTATCTCTACTGATCCCAGTAAACTTGAGGAGTTGAACATTGCCAAGAATAACTTGGTTGATTATCAAAACATGGAAGAAACCTATTGTCGTCAAATAGCATAAACAACATATTGCGGTGATAGAAACACCAAGTATTTTCACGCCATTTGTAATAAATGGAAAGCCTTAAACTCGATTAAGAAAATTAAGAACTCTAATGGTGAATGGATAACTGATAACAATGATATTAAGGATTCTATCATACATCATTTCCAAACTTTATTAAATTCTAATCCGTTGCTGGGAACTTTATCAAACACCCATCTTATCCCTTTTATGATTAACAATGAGGATAATCATTTACTCACTATGTGTCCTTCTGAAGAGGAGATTAGTAATACTCTTAAGAACATGAACACGACTGTTCTTCTACTATCGATACTTCTTTCATTGTTGGCCATTTATTAAAAGCGACCTAGTTGATGCTATTATTGATTTCTTTGATGGCAATCCTATTCCCAAATACTTTTCAAGCACTTCTATTGTCCTTATTTCCAAAACTAACAATCTCAATCTTGGGGCGATTTTAGGCGATTAGTCTTTGCACCTTTTTCAAAAACTCATTGCTAAATTAATAAATAATAGCTTAGCCCTTTGCTTCCTAAAATCATCTCCCCAAATCAAACTAGGTTTTGTTAAACCAGAGCAATATCGATAATATTCTTCTTGCTCAAGAGTGGTTCATGACATTGATGTCCCTTCTAGAGGAGGCAACATCTTATTCAAGCGGACATCGCTAAAGCCTTTGACAATCTCTCATGGGATTTTCTCTTTCAAATCTGAATTTGTTTGGTTTTTCTGATAGTTTTATCCGGATTATAAAAAGGTGTATCACGAATGTCTGGTTTTCGGTTATCATGAAAGGTGAGTCCATAGGTTTCTTTCCTTCAAGCCATGGTTTGAGGCAAGGTGACCCACTATACCTTCTCTTTTTATCATCACTATTGAATACCTGTCTAGGAGCCTTAACGATCTTTTCACTAATAATCCTAATATGTCTTTTAAAACTCATGGAGGTTTCCCTATTTCTCATCTTAGCTGCGGATGATTTCATTATCTTCACCAGCGGCTCCCTTCAACATGTTAAAATCATTAAGAACCTCTAAATGATTTTGGTAAAGTTTGGTCTTTTCTTAATGAAGGAAAATGTAGTTTTATTCCTTCAACTAAGATTCCTCTAATAGACTTAACCAAATATCAATTACTAATTTTAAGCAAAATCAACTTCCTCTTAACTACCTTGGGGCTCGCTTTTAAAGGCCAAAAGATCACACCTTTTGATGATCTAATTAAAATTTTAACAAAATCTCGATTTGGGAATTTCATTTACTCTCTTTTGGTGGTAGGCTTACCTTGATGAAGAGCACTCTAATTTCCATGCCTATATACCTTCTTCAAACCATTGTGCCTATCAACTCTACCATCAATAGAATTGAGCGTCTCTTAAACAAATTTTTTGGGAACCAATACGCCTCTAAAAGAATGCATTGGTCATCTTGCTCTAAAGTTGTGGTACTCTTGAAGAGGAGGTGCAGGATGTAAATCCATCAAAGAAGTTGTCAATGCCTTCTCCTACAAACTTTGGTGGAATTTTAGGAGCAAAATAGTCTTTGGGCAAATTTCATGACTTCTAAATATTTCGGGGTAAACATCCTCTCATTTGTCCCTTTAAATCGGGTGATTCTCCTGTGTGGCGAAGACTTTGTTCTATCAAATGGGATGCTGAATCCTTAATTTTTTGGGGCATAAACTCTAGCAATTCCTTCTTTTGGCAAGACAACTGGAGTGGTTGTGGATCCATTGATGACTTACTCTACACACACTCCACTTCCGCTATTAGAGTTAATTCATTCTGGCAAAACCACAAGTGGAAAACTAATAAGATTACTGATTCTATTCCTTCCACTTTCTTAAATATGATTACTAATATTCCTATCACTCCTAACAATCATGATCAAATTATCTTTAAGCTATAACACAATGGGGATTTCAACCTTAAAAATGTGTGGCTTCACTAAGACACTCAGATTCTTCTATTGTGTTCTCCAAAATTTGGAACAACAATATCCCTCTTCTTACTCTGTTAACTTGGCGTATCCTAAAAACTTTATTCTGTTGACTCTTTGTTGTAGGGTAAAGGGTTTTATTTACCCTCTAAATGTCAATGTTGTTCTCATATTGAGAATGTTAACCATGTTTTTTGTTAATGGGGCTATTGCCTCTAAAATTTGGATTTGGTATGACGATCTATTCAACACTCAATTTTAATTGTTCTTTTACTTTATATCAACTTCTTGAAGTTTACTTTGACAATGCAATTAAAGGTCATATTAAAATCATAATCGCCATTACTCTTATTTGGTTCATATGGATGAACCGAAATGAAGCTAAACATCGTGGGATTAGTATGAATCACATGAGGATTATTACTAGAACTAAAAACAAAATTTGTGACTTGTTTAAAGCCAATTTAATTCATCACAAACAATTTAAAGGTAAATCTTTAGCCAATAAAGGCCTCAACCTTCCAGACCTTACTATCGAAATGATAGAATGGTTTTGGAAAAAATCTCTTGATCATATTATTAAAATTATCGATGGCTCTGTCTCTCTCATAATGGCTCTAGTTGTGGAGGCATTTTCAGGGATTCTAAGGGTATAGTTCTATGTGCATTTGCTTATCCCCTTATTTCCAGCACTGTCCCTTATACTGAGCTTATGGCAGTCCACAAAGCTCTAGAAATTTGTCTTCAAAATGGATGGCTCAATATTTGGATAGAGGTGGACGCTGTTCTATTGATTGACCTTTTGACTTCTACCAATATGAGCAATGCTTGTTTGTACTACCTCCTCAAGCAAGCTAGGGCTCTTCTCTCTGAATTTTACCATCACTCATGTTTGGCGTGAAGTGCTTGCTGTGTACCTTGCAAATCAGTGCGAGATTAAAGTATCATCTTCTTTGATCAATTTACATTACCCAATATACTGTGGTGCGGTTAACTTGGACAATTCTGGGCTTCCTTACCTCAGAATCTAATTCTCCTCTTCCCCTCCCATTTTTTTGGTTTTCTATTTCCTTGTGTTCTTTATGGATACTCCATATAAATGCTGTCTTGTGCTCTTTGCCATGACTTGCTGCCTTTACCCCTTCTCCTTTAGTTGGAAGATTCCTGTTTTTGGCATTTACAATATTATGGTGCAGATGTTGAACTATATGCACATCAATCTCTTGAATTGGAACCCAGTTGAACCTTGTGTTTTATTCTTGTTTCTTGTTAGCTCCTTTTGGTTCTTATGTTTACCCTCCTCTTTTTGTCACACTTTCTGCTCTTGTTGTTAACATTTGGGTTGATGTTGGTCTTTACTGCAATTGTTTTCACCCTTCATGCTTTGATGAGATCATGAATATCCTGAAGACCATTCTGATTCGCTTATATCTAACCAATGGTATATCCTATATACTCTTATTATTTGTCAATATCCTTGTATCTTGGCTTAATGTGACAAAACAACACTTGAGCTTTTGCTCTTAGGGGTGCTATTGAGCACCTATTGGTTGCAATTTTCTTTATTCTTTGTTATTTTGCTCTGGGATATCCCATGTCTACACTAATATCTCATTGTAGGAAAGGAATTGGGTTATTTTTTTCAATATTTGTCTTGCTGTTTCTGGTTTTACTTTCCATGATTAGCAGGTTTGGAGTTATTCAAGGGACTATCATTGTGCATCTGCTGAGGTTTTGAGTGTTAACAATAAAAATGTCCATACTGCTATTTTTTGGAATGCTGATTTCCTTGCCTGGCAAAACTTCTTTGTTTTTCTTTTGGTTTTTGATGCTAAAACCTGGGATGTTGTTGCTTTTGCTTACTGTTGTTCTCCCATCCTATGCTACGATTGGAATATGCACAACTTGAAGCTCATTTCTTTGTTATGCTTGGAATTAATAAATGATTTATCTTATATGCATAATTGGGTTATTGATCTACCGGTTATTATTATCATTATCTAGCGTGGATTATGGTAACTAAGCATCCTGATACTGATCTGATTTCACTGAATGTCACTTACTGGATAGGCTTATGGTGGAGAGCTATTCATTATCTATCCTTACCTTTATCTATATATGTTTATGGTGGACTCTTGCCCGACTTTGGTTTTAAATTCCTTGTTTGTTGTTGTCGGATTAATACTCATACCCCTAGGGTTTTGGATTATTTTGTTCAAGTCTCTATTGTATATTTTCTTGGTAGATTTTGCTTTAAACCCCTTATTGTTTTATTTTATGTTTTATCATACAAGTCATCTATTCTACATGCTATTTTCTTCACCTTTTTTACGTCAAACTTGTATCTATTGCCTTATCTTGGATGAATGGAATTATGGCAAGCTATTGGTTTTCTTTGTTTTGGTTGTCTCTTGTCTTGGAGATTTCTTGTTGTAACTTGACACCTCAATTGGCTCCATCTTTGTTGGTTGTAGAATTTGGTCTTATGCTCAAAGCTTTTCGACATTGTTGTCGATGGTGATGGTTTTGGTGACTTTTGTCCGAGTTGCCGATAACTATTTTTATGCTTTATTTATTTATTTATCTACTATTGTCATGTCTACTCGATTGAGGAGTTTTATAGCCAATTCTTTGTCTCTTCACGGCTTGGATGTTCTTTGTCTCAAGCTTTATTTTTTTTTAAATTCTAATGTTGAGACCCATCTCAATCCACTTGTTGATTCTTTGAATGGTGGGTTCAAATGTTGCATTAGCTGTTTGGCTATTAGGAATGGCTTTCTGAATGCTCATGCAGTTTATCTCCTATTTACGATCTGCATTACCTGCTGTTGTCCTTATTCCTATAGTGTCTGATAGGTTGGTGCAGTCTTATGCGATGTCAATTCTGAAAGAGAGATATTATGGATAGTTTAGTTCCTTCCTATCTTGGATGTTGTTGCCTTTTGCTGTCTTGTTTTTTGGGTTGATTGTTGATCTGGATTATCTAAATTGTGGCATTGAACGCTGCTATTGGAGCTGCTGCTCTAACTATTTTTACTAGGTGCTATTTTTAGTTAGTTGCAGTCCATTTCCTGTGTTGAGCTATCTTTGTGTTGCCTTTTCTTCTTCTTTTAGGCGATTGTTGATCCAATTATCTTGTGGCCACGATTCGGGTGCTAATTTGTTGGTTCCGTCCATTTCCTATGTTGAGCTATCTTTGTGTTGCCTTTTGTCTTGTTTTCTAGGTGATTGTCTGGATTATCAATTGTAGCCCGAACAATGCTATTAGGCTGCTCTCTTTTTTCTTGGTGCTCTAGCGCTTTTCTTGGGTGCTACTTTTAGTTGGTTGCAGTCCACTTCCTATGTTGAGCTATGCTATCTTCCTTTACTATTGCTTTTGTCTAGGATATTAATAAGGGGGTTTGTTTCCTAGACTATTTCATACCCTGAAAGCCTCATTGATTGGGATGGTGTTAATTAAAAGCCCATTGACTTGATTAGAAGAATTTCACCATGTTGTCTCCTCTGTAATTTCTTGTGGAGGGATTGTATGCTGGATTGCTTTCTTTCTTGGAAATGGCTATTGATGAGATTCTGGCTAAGATGGCTCACTCTCTTATGTTTATGTATTCTCATGTCAAGATGCATATATTGATGATATTTTTCTTGAATGAGACTCCCATCCTTCACTCTTAGCAATTCTCTATATTCTTTAGATAAGATATTGCTTAGGTTTCGGTAGTAAAGCTCACAAGAATATCAACAAGCTGGGTGCTACCTTCTCACAGTGATTCTCTCTCCTTCTTTGGTCTCCAGATTATCATGCATTCCCACATCCTCCAAAGCATAAGCTTTATTCTTATTTTAGCTTATTATGTTAACCATCTTGTATCTTTTGATTGTTTTTATGCTTTCTTTTACTCTTGGATGTACTTAGATAGGAGATTTACTCCTTGATTGTAGCTCTTTGAGTTGTTAGTTTATCCCCTTTTAAGGATCTTGTAACCCTCTTTTTGTGGCAATAAAATACCCCTACATGGGGCTTCCCTAAAATAAAAAACTCTAAAGATAACCCTAAATTCTAAACCTTAAACATACACTTCCTGACCCTACCCAAAACCCTAAAATGTTAAACCATAAACCCTACTAAACCTACTCCACTAAACTAAACTATTCCTAAACCCTAACCCTGCCTCTGACCTAAACCCTACCTTTTTAAAACCCTCCCCAAGCACCCAAAACCCTAAATCTACCCTACCCACATCCTTCTGCTAAACTGATCTCCTACACACCTAAAATAAGATAAAACTAAACTGGGTTTTGATTTAAATGACCTGACTAAACGGACAGCCAGGCCTAAACACTCTGGGCCCTACACCTGACTAACCTAATGACCCTAACAACCCTAAACCTCTAAACCCCAGGACTCAAACTGAGCTCTGGACCCTAAAACCCTAAACCTGGGCCAACTGAGCCCCAGGCCCACGTTTCTGACCCACACTAACCCTAAACCTAAACCCTAACCATACCTAAACCCTTATAGGCCAAATATAAAACTAAACCAACTAAATAAACCTAAATAAAATAAATGCAGACATAAATAAAATTAAAATAAAAGCTAAACTAAAACCTAAATCAAAGCCTAAAATATATAATAAAAAAAAATGATAAAATAAAATAAAGAATAACCTAAACTAAACTAAATAAAATAAAATAAAACCTAACAATAAAATAAAAACTAAATGTAAAATAAAAGTAAATTAAATTTAAATTAAAATAAAATAAAAACTAAATAAAAACATAAACATAAAAAATAAACCTAAAAATAAATAAAAAGTAAAATACAAACCCTAAACTAAAAACTAAACTAAATAAAAATAAAATAAACTAAACTAAAATAAATTAAACCTAAACTAAACTAAATATAATAAATAATAATAAACCTAAATCTAAACTAAAAAAATATACCTTAAATACAACTAAAAAAAATTTAAATAAAATATAAAGATAAATCTAAAATTAAAAATAAAATATAAACCTAAAAAATAAAAAAATAAAATAAACTAAAAATTAACATAATCATAAACCTAACTAAACCTAAAAATAACTAAAATAAAAAACCTAACCTAAAGTAAATAAACCTAAAATTAATAAAATAAATAAAATAGAATTAAAAGTAAAATAAACTATAAAAATGAAAATAAACTAAATAAACATAAAACTGTTTGCTTTTTTTTTTTGAAAAAATCATAAACCCTAAACCCTAAGGCTACCATAGCCCTATAAAAACCCTAAACCTACCTAGGCCTAAAACTAAACACCTAAACAAATCCTAAACCATAACACTAAAATACTAACTGAGGCAAACTAATGGTAAAAATAAAAATAAAACAAAATCTACCAAAATGTGAACCCTAAATAAACTGTGATGACCTACCCTGAGCCTGAGCCCTAAACCCTAAACCTGAAGGCCCTAAACTGAGCCACCAGATCTTGGGCCTGAGCACTAAACTGGCCTAAACTACTCTGGGCTTGATTAAAACTCTAACCCTAAAACCTAATAAACCTAACCCACCTACCCTAAAACTAAAAGGCCCTGATCCTCACTATTAACTGACCCCAAAATAAAATCACTGGGCCCTGGGCCTACCCTCACCCTACCTAGGCCCAGGGATCCTGAACCTGAACCTAAAAACCCTAACCACAATAAAAAGATCCAACTATAAATAAACTTAAAATAAAGATAAAATAAAACTAAACCTAAAATGAAAAAAGATAAAATAAATAAAACTAAACCTAAAAATAAAATAATAATAAATAAAATAAATAAAATAAACTAAATAAAATACTAAAAGAAAAAAAACTTAATAAAATAAAAATAAAAGAAACCTAAAATAAAATAAAATAAAAATTAAATAAAAACCTAAACCTAAAAGATAAACATAAATTTATAACCTAAAAATAAATAAAAAATAAAATAAAATCCATAAAATAAAAAACATAAAAAAACCTAAACCTAAATAAAGTAAAAATAAAACCTAAACCCTAAAATAAAAACCCAAACTAAAACCTAAACCAAAACCTAAAAATAAAGTAAAATAAACTAAAAAAATAAATTAAAATAAAATAAGTAATAGCCTAAACTAAATAAAAAAAAAGATAAACCTGTAAAAATAAAATAAAACTAAATGTAAAATAAAACTAAAATGACCTAAATTAATCTAAAATAAGATAAAATAAAACTAAATAAAAATATAAACCTAAAAGAAACTTAAAAAAAACCTAAAAAATAAAAATAAATCTTAAACCATAAACTAAAAAAAAACCTAAACTTAAACAAAATATACTAATAAATAAAATAAACCTATAAACCTAAACTCTATAAAAAATTAAATAAACTAAAGTAAACCTAAACCTAAACTAAAAATAAAACCTAAAAAATATACCGAAAAAACCTAAAACCCAAGAAAATAAAATAAAACAAACTAAACCTAAAATAAATAGTAGGCGTCAGAAAATAAAATAAAATAAAATAAAAAAAAATAAACCTAAACTTTAACCTAAACCTAAAAAATAAACTAAAATAAAAAAAACCTAAACTAAAATAAATAAATCTAAAATAAATAAACTAAACAAAAAAAATTAAAAATAAACATAAATAAAAAATAAAAAAAATAAATTAAAATAAATAAAGAGTAAACTAAATAAAATAAATAAACATAAACAAGCGCTTTACTTAATATTAAAAAAAATTTAAAAAAATAAAAATAAAAACCCTAAGCTAACATTAAAGACCTAAACCCAAAATAAAATAAAATAATCTAAACCTATGGTTTTACCATTTAAAATAAAGCTAAACTAAAAATCAACCCTAAAAAAAAACCTAAACACTAAACTAAAATAAAATAATAAAAAAATAAATACAGCTACAAACCCTAAACCCAAAAACCCTTAGGCCACAAAGCACAACTGACCCTAACCACGCATGAGCTCTAAATGCTAAACCTGAGCACTAAACCCTGAATCTAAAACTCAAAAAAACCTAAACTGCAAAATAAAATAAAATAAACTCAACTAAAATTAACCTAACATAAACCTAAAAAAAATACTAATTAAAATAACCTAAAATAAATAAACTAGGCATAATAAATAAAAAAACTAAATAAAATTAAATAAATAAAATAAACCTAAAGTAAGTAAATAATCATAAATCTATCTATTTGGTTAATTAAAAATCCAAAACTAAATCAAACTCTATAAACCCTAAACCTGACCCTAAACCTAAACCACTAAAGCCCACCCAATTGTGGACCTGACCTGGACTGAAACCTAAATAAAAATTTTTAAACTCTAGGCCTAAACTAAAACTTGGACCTGAGCCTGAGCCCTAAACTTACCTAGGCCTAAACCCTGAAACCCCACAGGCCCTAAACCCTGACAGCCCTAGGCCCCACTCTAAAACAAATCCCAAACCAAACTAACCTAAATCCTGGCCACTAAAGGCCCTGATCTGCCCTGGGATCTGACCACAAACCTGGGAAAGTAGATAAAAAAAACTGAGCCTGGGTTTGCTTAATTTAAAAATAAACTAAACTAACTTGGACACATAAAGCAGAAAAACCCTGAGCCCTAGCCCTAAACTCTATACCTGAAACCAGGCCTAAGGCCTGGGACCCTACTAAACATAAACTGGACCCCAGGCCACCAGGCATGAGGCTGACCACTCCTAAACCCTAAACCTAACCCACAAAACCCTACCCAAATATACTGACCCTAAACTTAAACCTAAAACCTAAACTAAACTAAAATAACCAAATAAAAAAATAAATAAACCACAACCTGGATAAAATAAAATAAAATAAAACCTAAACTAAAATCTAAGCCAAATATACTAAAATAAAATGAAAATAAACCAATAAAATAAAGAAAAATAAATGATAAAATAAAAATAAATAATAATAAATAAACAATAAAAAAAACTAAATGTAAAATTAAAATAAATTAAACCTAAATTAAAATAAAATAAAACTAAATAAAATGTAAACCTAAAAAATAAACCTAAAAAATAAATAAAAGTAAACCTAAACTAAACTAAAAGATATAAAACTGAACCTAAACCTAAAATAAAGTAAACCTAACCTAAATTAAATAAAATAAAATGAACTAAAATAAACCTAAATCTAAAATAAAATATAACCTAAAAATAACTAAAAACCAAAATTTAAATCAAACATAAAGATAAATCTAAAATAAAATATAAAATCTAAACTAAAAAATAAAATAAAATAAAACTCAACTAAAAAAAATAAACATAATCATAAACCTAAACCTAAACCTAAAAAATAAACTAAAATAAAAAACCCTAACCTAAAGTAAATAAACCTAAAATAAATAAACTAAATAAAATATGATTAAAAAATAAAATAAAATATAAAAAATAGAAAGATAAACTAAATAAACCTAAACCTAATCGTTTACTTAATTTTTATTTTTTACAAAAAAACCCTAAACCATAAAATTAATCCTAAACCATAAACCCTAAACCCTAAACCCTAAAAAGGCCACACTGACACTAACAAACCTGCACTGACTGAGCTATACCATAACCCATCCTAAAAGCCTAAATCCTTAAACACTAAAACCACTGCATCATAATCATAAACCCTAAACCCTAAAGCTAAATCTACCCTAAGGTAGGCCACTAACCAACCTTAGACCAGGCTGGACTGAGCTCTGATCCTTACCCTAAACTGAGCCTAGGCCCTGAGCCCACCCCTCCTAATCTGGGCCCCTGAGCTATAAATGAGCTTAGGCCTCTGGGTTTGCTTGATTAAAAACCCTAAACCCTCAGGCCCTAATAACCTGACTCTGAGCTGGATCACAAAGGCCCTAAACCCTCAGGCCCTAGTTAACATGGACCTCATGAGCCTAAAGCCCTAGGCCTGACCTGGGCCCTACCTGGGCCACTGACCCTGTCTTAACCCAGGCCCTCTAAACTGGGCCACAGGCCCTAAGTCCTAAACTACAACCCTAAACCTACCACACCCTACCAGCCAAAACCTAAAACCAAATCTAAACTTAAATAAATAAAATAAAATAAAGAGCTGACCTAAATAAAATAAAGAAATAAATAAAATAAAAAACCTAAACCTAAAATAAATGAAATATAAAATAACTAAAATAAAATAAATAAAATGAAACTAAACTAAAAGATAAAATAAACCTAAGAAAAAACCTTAATAAAATGAAAATAAATGTAAACTAAAATAAAGAGACCTAAAATAAAATTAAATAAAATTAAATAAAACCTAAAAAATAAACATAAAATTAAATCCTAAAATAAATAAAAATAAAACCTAAACCCTAAACTAAAAAAACCTAAAAATTAAAATAAAATAAACAAAATAAAATAAACTTAAACCTAAAAGTAAATTAAAATAAAAAAAAATAAAATAAATAAAACCTAAAAATAAAAAAACTAAACTAAACCTAAACTAAATAAAATAAATAAAATAAAATTAACTAAACCTAAGATAAAAATTAAAACTTAAAAATTAACCTAAAATCAAAACCTAGAACTAAACCTAAAACATCCAAATAAAAATGTAAACCTAAACCTAAAATAAAAAATAAAATATAAACCTAAAAAAACAAAATAAGAATTAAACTCAACTAAAAAATAAACCTAAATAAAAAAACTAAAATAAAAACCATAAACTAAAATAAATAAACCTAAAAAAATAAACTAAACTAAATAAATAAAAATAAACATAAATAAAAATAAAATAAACCAAATAAGCCTAAACCTATTAGTTTAATTAATTATTTTTTTTAAAAAAAAAACCTTAAACCTTAAATCGTAAACATTAAACCCTAAACCCTAAACTTACAACCTTAAATCTTAAACCCTAATTCCTAAAAGCCTTAAACCCTAAATCCTAAACCCTAATCCTAAACCCTAAACCCTAAAAGCATAAACCTTAAAATGATAAACCCTTAATCATAATCATAAACCCTACACCCTAAACCCTAAACCCTAATCCCTAAACCCAAATCATAAACCATAAACCCAAAACCTAAACCTAAATTAACTAAATAAATTAGAAAAAGTAACCTAAACCTAAACCTAAACCTTAAGAATGGCCAGAACCTTGATGGCAAGAACATCATCATCAAACAGGCTCAGTCTAGATCTAGCGATGGAGGCAAAGGCGAAGATGGCAATTATCACAGTGGTGGAGGGGGAACTGGAAGTACTAGTGGATATGGAGGTGGTGCTCGGAGTAGTGGTGGTTATGGAGGTGGTAAGAGTGATGGAGATTATAGCCATGGTGGTGGTGGATGGAGAGATCAGGGATATGATGGTGGATCTCACTACTCGAGAGGTCGGGGTGGTTTTGATGGGAACTGGAGAATATGAAGAACAACCAATATGATCTGCTACTTATGGAACTGTGTCTTTATATTAACGATAATTCTAGTTATCTAGGGTCTTTGATTTGCTCCATGCATGCTCATTTTTTATCTATGACGTCGCATGTGTCTTAGAGAACTTGGTGAGTTGCTTGGTTTATGAAATTGAAAAGAAAAATGTTGAATCTGAATTTGTTCTCTGTTTAAAAAGAACCTAAAAACCTAAACCCTAAATTAAAACCTGAACCCTAGACTTAAAACTTAAACCCTACACCCTAAACCCTAAACCCTAAAAACCCTAAACTCTAAACCCTAAACCCTAAAACCCTAAACCCTAAACCCTAAATTCAAAAACCTAAATCCTAAACCATAAACCCTAAACCCTAAAACCTACACCCAAAACATTAAACATAAATCCTCAACTAACCCTAATTTTTAAACCCTAAACCCTAAAAAGCTAAAAAGCTAAACCTAAACTAAATAAAATAAAAAAATTAAATTAAATTAAAAACTAAACTAAAACCTAAACATAAACATAAAACTAAACTTAAACCTAAAAATAAAATAAAATAAAATATAAAAACTAAAATAAAATAAATTAAATTCAAACCTAAACTAAAGTACAAAATAAAATACCTAAATAAAATAAAAGCTAAACCTAAAATAAAAATAAAATAAAATGAAAATAAAATTAAATAAAAACTAAATAAAAACCTAAACCTAAAATAAATAAAAAAATAAAACTGAAACCCTAAACCTAAAATATATACTAAACTAAACCAAACCAAATAAAATAAAATAAACTAAAAAATAAACCTAAACCTAAACTAATAAAATAAAGCCTAAAAATAAACCTAAAATAAAAACCTAAAACATAAACCTAAAAAATAAAATAAAAACCTAAACTTAAAAATTAAAAATTTAAAATAAAACCTAAACCTAAAAAATAAAATAAAAATAAAACCAAACTAAAAAATAAACCTAAATCCAAATTTAAACTTGGAAAATAAATTAAAACAAACAACCTAAACTAAGTTAAATAAACATAAAGTAATTCAACTAAACTAAGTAAAAATTAAAAAATAAAATAAATTAAAATACATAAATAAATAAACTAAATAAACCTAAACTTACTAGTTTACTTAATTTTAAAAAAAATAAAAAACTAAAAAAATTTTAAAATTAAAAAAAAAACCTTAACCCTATACTCTAAACCCTAAAAATAACCCTAAACCCTAAACCCTAAAACATTAACCTGACCCAAACCTAAAAACTAAACCATGAGACCACTAAACAAACCCTAAACCTAGAACCCACTAAACCATAAATCATAAAAAACCAAACTAAACCTAAAAATAAAATAAATAAAAACTTAAACCTAAATAATAAAAAAATAAAATAAAATAAAAACTTAAACTAATACAACCAAACCAAACCTAAATCTAAATCTAAATGTAAAAACAAAATAAAATAAAAAATAAAAATGAATGTAAAATAAAATAAATAAAATTTAAATTAAACTAAAAAATAAAATAAACCTAAAAATAAAAACTTAAATAAAATAAAAACTAAACTTAAAATAAAAATAAAATTAAATTAAAATAAAATAAATTAAAAATCTAAGCCTAAAAAATAAACCTAAAAATGAATTAAAAAAACTAAACATAAAATAAACAAAATAAAATAAACCTAAACCTAAGCTAAAATAAACTAAATTAAAATAAATAAATCCTAAATATAAACCTAAAATAAACTAAACCTAAAACCTAAACTAAATAAAATAAAATAAACTAAAAAAGACTAAATGTAAACTAAAAAAACCTAAAATAAAAACTTAAAATATAAACCTAAAAAAATAAAATAAAACCTAAACCTAAACTAAAATAAAAAATAAAACCAAAACCTAAAAATAAAATAAAATAAAACTAAACTAAAATAAACCTAAACTTAAACCTAAACCTAAAAAATAAACTAAAATAAAAAAGCTAAACTAGAATAAATAAAATAAACTAAATAAAAATAAAAAATAAACATAAAAAAATATATAAAATATACTAAATGAACTTAATAAACCTAAACCTACTAGTTTACTTAATTTTTTTTAAAAAAATACCCTAAACCCTTAACCTAAATAAACCTAATCCTTAAAATCCTAAACCCTGAAAAAACTAAACCTAGGCCCCACCCTCCCTAAACCTGACCTGAGCCCTCCCTAAGATCCAGGCCCTGAGCTCCACACCCTAACCCCATGAAACCTAAACAAATGAGCTAAACTAAATACTAATAATTGGATAAATAAAATGCACCTAAACATATGGGAAAATAAAATAAAATAAAGCTAAACCAAACAATAAACTAAAATATAATAAATACCCTAAACTAAAATAAAATAAAGTAAATCTAAGAATAAAACCTAAATATAATAAAATAAAATAAAATAAAATCCTAAACCTAAAAATAAACTTAAAATAAAACTTAAATGTATGAAATAAACCTAAAGCCTAAACTAAAAAAAACCTAAAATAAAATAAAATAAATAAAATAAAGTAAAACTAAACCTATATAATAAATAAAACCTAAACCTAAAAAAATAAATGACTAAACCTATCAAAATAAAATAAAATAAACTAAAATAAACCTATACCTTAACTAAATATAAAACTTATAAATAAACCTAAAATAAAGTCCTAAACCTAAACATGAAAATAAAAATAAAATGTAAACCTAAACTAAAAATAATTAAAAAAATAAACCTAAACTAAAATTAAATAAGAATAAAACTCAACTAAAAAAACCTAAACTTAAGAATAAACTAAAATAAAACCTAAACTAAAATAAATAAACTTAAAATAAATAAACTAAACTAATAAATAAAATAAACTCAATAAATAAAAATAAAGAAATAACTAAATAAACTAAACTTACAAGATTACTTTTGAACCCTACCACTAAATCTACCCCAACCACCCTAAACAACTAATCTTAAACTACCTAAACTTGCAAACTGTAACCCTACCACTCCATGAATAAAAACCCTAAACCCTCTAAACCTCCACTAAACCCTAAACAAACCTAAAACCACAACCCTAAACTACCTAAAAAAACCTCAACCCTAAAACCCTAAAACCCTAAACCCTAAACCCTAAAATCATAAACATTAAAATCCTAAACCTTAAACCCTAAACTCGAAACCCTAAACCCCAAACCCTAAACCTAATCCTAAATTAAATAAATTAATTTTAAAAATAATCAAAAAATATAAACCTAAACCTAAACCCCAAGAATGAGCAGAACCTGGATGGTAGGAACATCATCGCCAACCAGGCTTAGTCTAGATATGGCAGTGGAGGCGAAGGCGGTGGTTATCTTAGTGGTGGCGGGGGATCTGGAGGTGCTGGTGGATATGGAGGTGGTGGTCAGAGCAGTGGTGGCTAAGTAGGCAAGAGGAGTGATAGAGGTTACAGCCATGGTGGTAGCGGAGAGAGAGATCAGGATATGATGGTGGATCCACCGCTAAAGCGGGGGTGTTTGATGGGAATTGGAGCGAAGAACACGATCCGATCTCTTATAGGTTGTGTCTTTATAGTAGAGATGGTTATACTTATCTAGGTATTTATGGCTTTTTTGATTTATGTCATGCATGTAAAAACTTAGGGTGCTACTTGGTTGATGAAATCGAAAAGAAGAAATATTGAATATGAATTTGTTCTCTATTAAAAAAAACTTTAAAACTTAAACTAAAAATAAAACCCAAAACCAAAAACCTAAACCCTAAACCATAAACCCTAAACCCTAAACCACAAACCTTAAACCTTAAACTAACCCTAAATCCTAAACCTTAAAAAGCTAAAAACCTAAACCTAAACTAAATAAAATGTAAAAATAAAATAAATAAAAAAACTAAACCAAAATAAAATAAAAAGATAAAATAAACACAAACATAAACTAAAACCTAAACCTAAACCAAAAAAATATAAAATATAAAATAAAAACTAAAATAAAATAAAATAAATAAATATCTAAACTAAACTAAAAAATTAAAAACCTAAATAAAAAAAACTAAACATAAAATAAATAAAAAATAAACATCAAATAAAATAAAATAAAAACTAAATAAAACCTTAAACATTAAAAATATATATATGAATAACTAAAAATAAAAACTAAACCGTGAACTAAAAAACAAACTAAACCAAAAATAAATTAAAGCTAAACCTAAATTAAAAAAACCTAAACCTAAAATAAACTAAAACTAAACCTAAACCTAAATGAAAAAATTAAGATAAACTAAAAATAAACCTAAACCTATACTAAAAAATAAAACATAAAAATAAACTTAAAATAAGAGCCTAAAACCTAAACCAAAAAAATTTAAACAAAAACCTAAACTAAAACAAAAAATAAAATAAAAAATAAAACCTAAACCTAAAAATGAAATAAAATAAAACTCAACCAAAAAATAAACCTAAACCTAAAAAATAAATTAAAATAAAATGCCTAAACTAAAGTAAATAAACCTAAAATAAATAAACTAAACTAAAAAAAATAAAAATTAAACTTAAAATAAAAATTAACAATAAAATAAACTAAAATAAATAAAAAAATTAACAAAATAAACTAAATAAATATAAACCTATTGGTTTCCTTAATTTAAAAAAAAAACCCTAAATCCTAAACCCTCAACCTTAAAGCCTAAAACTAACCCTAAACCCTAAACCCTAAACCATAAAAACCATAACCCCTAAAGCCTAAACATTAAACCCTAAACTTTAAACCTTAAACCTTAACCCTAAACCCTGAACCCTAATAAACCCTAAACACTAGAAACCTAAAATCCTAAACCTAAACTAAATTTAAACTAATAATAAGTTAAATGAAATACCTAAACCTAAATATAATAAAACATAAAATAAAATAAAAACCTAAACCTTAAAATAAAATTATATAAAAAATAAACTAAAATAAAATAAAAAAACCTAAACTAAATTAAAAAATAAGGTGAAAATAAGAAAAAAAAATTTAAATAAATTAAAAACTGAATGTAAAATAAAAATAAAATAAAAATGAAATAAAAACCTAAACCTAAAAAATAAACCTAAAAATAAAACATAAAAATAAATTTTAGAAAAACCAAAACACTAAACTAAAAAAAAAACCCTAAACCTAAAATAAAATGTAAAATAAACAAAATAAAATAAACTTAAACCTAAACTTAAATAAACTAAAAAAAAAAAAAACCTAAACTTAAACCTAAAATAAAAACAAAATTAAAAAAAATAAAATAAATCTAAACCTAAACTAAAATAAAATAAACTACAATAAATAAAACCTAAACCCTAAACCCTAAACCATAAACCCCAAACCCTAAACCCTAAACCCTAAATTAACCCTAATCACTAAAAAGCTAAAACCTCTAAACTAAATAAAACCTAAAATAAAATAAATAAATAATTACCTAAAATAAAATAAAATAAAATAAAACATAAACTAAACCAAACCTAAACCTAATCTAAAAAATAAACTAAAAATAAAATAAAATAAAACTAAACTAAAAAAATAAAATAAAACCTAAACTAAAATAAAAATAAATAAATAACCTAAATAAAATAAAAAGTTAATAAAAAATAAACATAAAATTAAGCTAAAATATAATAAAATATAATTTAAATAAAAACATAAACCTAAAAAATAAATGTAAAAATAAAACTTTAAAATAAATAAAAAAAAACCTAGACCCTAAACTAAAAAACACTAAATGTAAAATAAAATAAAATAAACAAAATAAATTAAAGCTGAACTAAAATAAATAAAACCTAAACCTAAACATAAAATAAACTAAACCTAATCATACTAAATAAAATAAAATTAAAATAAACCTAAACATAAACTAAAAATAAAACCTAAAAAAAACCTAAACCTAAACTAAAAATAAAACCTAAAAAAAATTTAAATAAAACCTAAAACCTAAACCTAAACCCAAAAATAAAAAATAAAACCTTAACCTAAAAAATTAAATAAAAATAAAACTCAACTGAAATAAAAAATTTATTCTAAAATAAATAAATCTAAAATAAATAAACTAAACTAAATGAAAATAAAAAATAAACATAAATAAAAATAGAAAATAAAATAAACTAAAATAAATAAAAATAAACTAAATAAACCTAAACCTACCGATTTACTTAATTTAAAAAAAAAAAACCCTAAACCCTAAACCTTAAATACTAAACTCAAAACCCTAAACCCTAAAACTAATCCAAAACCTTAAACCCTAAAGCCTTAACATGAAACCATAAACCTAAACCCTAAACCATAAACCCTAAAACCTTAAACCAAAAAACCTTAAACCCTAAAATGCTAAACCTTAAACCCTAAAAACCTAAAAATATAATCCTAACCTAAATAAAACCTAATAATAAAATAAATAAAAATACCTAAATCATTATGGAGGTGGGGATCTGGAGGTGCTGGAGGATATGGATGTGATGATTAGAGCAGTGGTGGTTATGGAGGTGGGAGGAGTGACGGAGGTTACAACCGTGGAGGTGGCGGTGGAAGAGATCAGGGATATGATGGCAGATCCTGCTACTCGAGAGGGGGTGGATGAGCGAAGAAACTAAAAACGATCGGACTTCTTATGGAGCTCTTTACAATGAGATAGTTCTACTTATCTAGAGATTTTGATTTGCTTTATGGTAGCTCATTTTTTATCTATGTCCTTGCTTGTGTCTTACAAAACTTGGGGTGCTACTTGGTGTACAAAATGGAAAAGAAGAAATGTTGAATATGAATTTGTTCTTTGTTAAAAAAAACCATATACCCTAAACTAAAACTTAAACCCTAAACCTAAAACCTAAACCCTAAACAGTAAACCTTAAACCCCAAACCCTAAACCTTAAACCATAAACCCTAAACAAACCCTAAACCCTAAACCTAAAAAAGCTAAAAACCTAAACTAAATAAAACCTAAAACTAAAATAAATAAAAAAATCTATGCCAAAATAAAATAAAAAAATAAAATAAAATAAAAACATAAACTAAAACCTAAACCTAAACCTAAACCAAAAAATAAATAAAAATAAAAAATAAAAATTAAAATAAAATTAAAATAAAATAAAAACTAAATAAAATCCTAAACCTAAAAATAAAACCTAAAATAAATAAAAAAATAAAACTAAACTAAAAAAACTAAACTTAAAATAAAAATAAAATAAACAAAATAAATTAAACTAAACTAAAATAAACCAAACTAAAATTAAATAAAACCTAAACTAAATAAAATAATAATCTAAAAAATAAACCTAAACATACTAAAATAAAACCTAAAAAATAAACCTGAATAAAACCAAAAAACCTAAATAAAAATAATAAAATAAAAAAAACCTAAACCTAAAATAAAAATAAAAACTAATCCTAAAAATTTAAAATAAACTCAACTAAAAAAATAAACCTAAACCTAAAAAATAAACTAAAATAAAAAACCTAAACTAAAATAAATAAACTTAAAATAAATAAATTAAACTAAATAAAAATAAAAAATTAACCTAAATAAAATTAAATAATAAAATAAACTCAAATAAAAAAATAAACTATATAAACTAAACCTGAGGTTTGCTTAATTAAAAAAAACCAAATCTTAAACCCTAAACTAAACTAATCCTAAACCTAGCATAAACCTACCACACTAAAACCCTAAAACTTTAAACCTTAAACCATAAACCATAAACCTAAACTAAACCCTAAACCTCTTAAACTTTAAACCCTAAAACCTAAATACAAAATCTTGAACCCTCAAACCAAACCTACTACCATAAACTCTAGACCCTAAACCCTAAACCCTAAAACCTACAACCCTAAACTTTAAACCCCAAATAGTATACCCTAAACCTTAGACACTAAAGTAACCCTAAACCCTAAACTAATGATAAACCCTAAACATTTAACTAACCCTAAACCATAAGAATGGGCAGAACCTTGATAGTAGGAGCATCATCGTCAACTAGGTTATAGTACCTTATAAGATGCTTTAAAATATTTTAGTATATTATGGTATTATGCCTTATAGTCTATATTAATATAAATCATAAAAGTATTGATATAATAAATCAGATGATGAAATTTGTTAAATTTGAAGTGGGAATTAGGTTGTAGTACCAAAGTGTTGCTACGCCACTTGTAGTCTAAAAGTAAGATTTTATCTTCAAAATAAATCTTATTTGTTGTAGCATAGTATAACATCATATATCATAATATATTGCTCTGTACATTTTAAATTCATTTAGTTTTTTTATAATCATGCAATCGAGCCTGCACTAGCTTTATTTATAAAAAATGTTGATTTAGACTATAAAATGGTGGAATTTGGACAAATTCATAATAGCTAGAGCATGGCATCATAATATATTATTTCAATTTAAAATATGTAAGTGATACGACTCAAATATATAGTTTTTTATTCTTTAGACTAATTTTATGATTTTTTATCTTAAGCAATCCATTGTGATGTGATATGCAATATAATATAATAAAATATGTTATATTGTATTATAATATAGGATGCCATAACATAGTGTAGCATCATGCATTATAACATACTATTGTGTATTACTACTTATTGTTTAGCATATTTTAGTTTATTATAGTATGATGTAGTAGAGTTTGTATAGGCATAATTCATAAAAATACTAATTTATACATTGAGATGATAGGATTTGGCCAAACTTAAGATAAGCTTCAGGGAACATCATTAGGCTGACATAGTGTAGCATCATGCATTATAACATACTATTGTGTATTAGTACTTATTCTTTAGCATATTTTAGTTTATTATAGTATGATGTAGTAGAGTTTGTACAGGTATAATTCATAAAAATACTGATTTATACACTAAGATGATGGGATTTGGCCAAATTTAAGTTAAGCTTTGGGGAACATCATTAGGCTGTGCTATGGTGTGTCATTTAATCAAAAGAATGGAATTTTGCTTCCAAAATAAATGTTCATTTTTCAGCCAAATTTTATAAAAATTTTTGTTAAAGTAATTCATTTTAAGGTGTAATGTAAGATAATATATTATATGAAAGCATATTAAACTATAATGACATAGTGATATAACTTCACATATATATGAATGTGATGGCGAGTTACTAAATGTTATTGGACATTTTAGTATGTTTTATATTTTCATAATATATTGGGTCAAAACTCACAAAAATGTTAATTTTAATGTTAAGATGGAAGAATTTGGCCAAATACATGGCACACACAAAGAAGAAACACCAAAATTGTGCTATTTTGCATCATTCCTAACATAAAAAATAACAATTTTACATCTAAAATGAACATTATTTATATTTTGAGAAAATTTTATTATTTGTTCCTTATAAGTGATTATAATGAGGTGTAATGTTAGACAATATATTATATTATAGCAAATTATAGTATAACATCATATATTATAATATGATATAGTGTGTTAATTCCCACCATAATATGTTTAGCATGATATTGTATAGTTAGTTTGAGCTTGCACCATCACAAATCATAAAATGTTGATTACAATGTTAAGATTATGTAATTTGAAAGAATAGATTGTTAGGCTTTTGGTTGAAGTATTAAAGGTGTGCATAAGAGAAAAAAATAAAATTTGCTGAGAATTACATGTCAAGGACATGGAGGGAGATCTGGTAGGGGATCATACATGCATTGGACATGACATGTGAGGGGTATATGTTGAGGGCATAGAAGAAGAAAATCTACTAGGGATAAGGTTTGAATTTGATTTTATTATATGATTTATGGAAAGAAGACCCACGGGGGATAAGAATATATAATCCTCCAAGGATTAAGATCAAATTGACTTTAATTTTTTTTGTTTTAATTGAAATGGAGGCATATCTGCTAGAGATATGGGCTTAAGTCTCCTGGGGATTGGGTATATGAACCTTTCCCTAGGGAAGCAGGTCTGGGCTATCCGCTGGGGATTAGGATTTGAGTTTGATTTCATAGATTTGTTTGAGGATGTATCCGCAGGGGATAGGAGTTTGGTTGGATTTATTTAATTTAGACTCTACTAGGGAGTTGGTTTAATTTGGCTCCACTAGGAAGGTTGGTTTTGAATTTGATTTGTTTGCATGACTTGTTTATACAAGATTTAGGGGCTCCATTAGGAAAAATTGTATGATTTAACTCCACTGGGGAAAATTAAATTAGGTTTAATTTCATCTGAGTTTACGTATAGACCTAGTTGGTGCACGATGGACCCACTAAGAAGGAGCTATATTAGCCTTGACCTACCACAAGTTTACAAATCCAAAGGATAGTCTATTGGTTATAGGGTAGAGCTAGCCAACTTAAGGGGTTGCCTTTCAGTGTGCAATAGCTATGCTAGGAAGAAGGCATAGTAGAGTTACATCTTCTAAAGTGATGAACAAGTGTTGGGGTGACCTGTTGGATGCACAACAAATTGAGCCTGACCTAGGGAGACTATAGAGTGAATGCCACTAGGAACTTATGTTAACTCAAAAGTAGTCAGGATTAATTTTATCTTAATTTTATGTTACTTGATATGGTTTGTTTGGTCGAGTTTGATTTCAAATTTAGGGCATATTCGCTGAACATGTGAGCTTGGTCAAATTTGATAAATTTAATTTTTTGGTCATGTCGATATGCGATGGACCCATTGAGAAGGGGATATATCAAACTTGTACTATCTTAGCTTTAAAAATCCAAAGGGATAGTCTACTGGCCCTAGGAAGAGCTAGCCAGCATAAGGGTTGCCTTTCGGTGTGCAACAACTATGCAATGAAGAAGGCGTAACAAACTTACAATTTCTAAATTAGGGAACAACCGTTGGGGTGACCTATTGGTAGCATAATAAATCAAACCTGACTTAGGGGCAACTATTTAGTGGATGCTGTTAGGGACTTATATCAACTCAAGAGTTGTTAGACAATTCCTATATGGAGTTTTGCTGACACTGCCATAAAGATAGGATACCTGCTTGGGAAAAAGTATTGCTATGGCTATCCTCCTAATCCACAATTGAATGTATATTTTATTGATATGTTTTTATGGACTCTGTTGGTATGCGAGGTACCACACTAAGAAGGGGCTATGTCAGCCTTGACTTATCTTAGATTTACTATACCAAGGGAGAACTTGCACATCCATAAGACAAATTCTCCAACCATAGGGGTGGATACAATGAAAGGGGAACTGTCCAATCCGATAGTAACCCAGATAGTGTCTAAATGGGGTCACAAAAGACATGATCCAAATATAGTGCCCACAGGGGATGTGCTGCTAGGTGCATTATCATGAGCCCTGGAAAACAAAGCCTGCAGGTGTACGGTGGCCAACTCAAAGAGAAACCATAGCAAACTTACATCTTCCATGAGTGGTGTATCCTAAGGTACGAGAACCAATCAACCTAAGGTGTATCCATAAGCATAGTGAAAACCAACCAACCTAAGGTGCCTGTCAGTGTGAAATGATTAATTTGGAAATAAAGCATGTAGGCTTACAACTTTGAAAGTTGAACTGATCATCAAAATAGTCTATCATCAGAGGGACAGATGATATCTGACCTAGAATGACTATTAAGGTGGATGCCCCAAGGAAGGACTTGACCCAGACTTGAAGCAATCAAGAGGGAAAGAGCCGCTAGGGTACATATCCTAAACCATAAATATACTCAACCCAGTCAGTGCATAAAGGCTAATCCAAGAAGAAACTGTAGCAAACTCACATCCTCTTAAACGAAGCCAACATGAGGTAGCTTGCTAGCCACACAATAAGGCCTACCAAACTAACAAGGTGATCATTGGTGTGCAGTGGCCAAGTAAGGAAGGGAAGTGTAGCAAAGTTACATCCTCCAAAGCAAGAAGACCATTAAGGTGACACACTAGTAGGGTAGCATGTCAACCTGACCTAGAGCAGCTACTAAGTGAGTGCCACTCGGGGCGTTATCTCAACTCAGAGTAGCCCGAGAAAAAAAGATAAGATCCTCCTTGGTAGGCATTCTCTATGGCAAAAGGGCCTTCCCAAGTGGGTTCAAACTAGCCTCCAATCTTACAATGGAAAATAATCGGTCTCCTTAGCACTAAAATAAGCTCTCCTACTTGAAAAGCCCTAGGATATACCAACTTATTGTGAGTTTGAATAATTTTAACTTCGCATAACTCAAGGTTTTGGCATGCCCGTAGGCATCTCTCCTCCAAAATTTTGAGCTCTTCAAACCACAACTTGGCGTTCTACTATATTGTGATCTTGCTACACATAACTATCCTTAGTGATGGGAGTTGGACTTTTAATGGTAGAACGGCTTTGGAACCATATACTAAGGAGAAAAGAGTATACCAAGTTTAAGTTCTATATGTGGTGCGGTAGGCCAACAAGACTTCTACTAACTGCTCATGCCATTATCGCTTGTTGTTATCGAGTGTATTCTTTAGTATTTAGATGAGAGTTTTATTGATGGCTTCTACTAAGATATTTTCCATTGGGTAGTTGATGGTAGAATATCTCCAATCTATGGTGTGTCTCCGAGCAAGTTGTTGATCTCGTTTCTCTTGGATGTAGTACCATTATTAAATATAAATTCATTGTGGCACTCCGAACATACATATGATATAGTTCCTAAAAAATTGGAGCATATGCTGAGCTTTGACTTTTCTAAGTGAAATCACCTTTGCCTATTTGGAAAAGTAGTCAGTAGTAGCTAAGATGAATCGATGACCCTTGGAAGAAGGATGATCAATCATACCCACTATGTCGGTACCCCAACACTTAAATGGCCATGAGCCTAATGTAAGATTTAGAATGTTGGGTGGTTTGTGTACGACTACACCGTGTATTTGACCTTGGTGGATTCACCTAGTCGTATCCATGCAATATTTGATCATCGATGGCCAATAGTATCCTAATCTCTTGATCTTGGCTTTCAGCTTCAGACCGGATTGGTTGGCTCCACCTAATCTTGAGTGTACCTCGGTCATGATCTTGCGGGCTTTGTGCTTGTATAAATAATGTAACCACATATGATCAAAAGACCCCCGGTACAAGACACCATCCATAAAGTGTAGGAAAGTACTCTCTCTACTTCATTTGATGGGCTTGAGACTTCTCTTGAGGTAGTTTGCCTTTATTTATGTAATCCATGAATGGTTTCCTCCATTCTAACTCTTCATCTTTCTTGGCAATGGCAACCTTAAGTAGATTTTGATGAGTTCAATATTAATAAAGGATAAGACTTGTCTATTTTGGACATTTAATGATATGGACTCATACTCAGGATAAACCAACTTCTTAGCAAGCTTGGGTAAAGCATATGCTATGATGTTCTCTCCTCGATGAATCTTATAAATGGTAATCTCTGGGATTTAGGCTAATAACTCCATGACATACTTATGGTAGTGATGGAGCTTCAGCTTTATAACCTTAAAGGACCCAACAATTTGGTTGATAAGTAGGTGAAAATCCCTGAAGATGTTGAAGTTCTAGTTTCTTAGTGTAAAGACTAACTCCAGACTGATAATTAGAGCATCATATTTGGCTTTGTTGTTGATGCAAGGATTGGATAGATGATTTGAGAATGTCATCACATCGCGGTATGGAGTTAAGAGAACTATTCCTACCCTTGCTTTTCTTGGAATAGTATACTACGGTTCTTCTCCTCTTTGAGAGGAAGCTGCATCATCAAAGTACTTCTCCCACGATGAATGCTAGTATCCCCTAATTTCATGATTTGTTCATCTGAGAGATCATCACTAAGTGGAAAGTCAGCAAAAAGTTGGTGTGTTGCTAGGAAATCCATTAGCGCTTGTCCTTTCACCACATGGAGGGGTACGAAGGTAATGTCAAATAGCGAGAGGATAATGGACCATCGTGCTAATCATCTGAATAGCATTGGACGTGTCATTAGATACTATAGTGGATTGATCCTATAGATTAAGTTCACTTTATGAGAAAGGGTTGTAGCTTTTGGGATGCAAAGATTAAACCTAGGCAATACATTTTAATGGGTGGATAATTAGCTTAAGCAGAGATTAGATGATGGCTGAGGTAGTAGAGTGTGTTTTCCTTTCCTTCATCATAAACTTGGGCTAACAAAGCACCAAGGGAGTCATCGAACACATCAGTGTAAACTATGAGTTGCTTGCCCAAGATAGGGGCTGCTAGAATTGGTGGCATCATCAAGTAACGCTTGATTTCTTTGAAGGAATGCTCACACGTATCATTCTAGTTGAACTTGGCATCCTTTTTGATAAGTGCTAAGAATGGCTGACATCATCCTAATAGGTATGATATAAAGCATCTTAGATATGCCAATCTCCCTTGAAATGATTTTAGTTGAGTTAATCTTTTAGGGGGTGGAATTTCTAATATCGCCTAGATCTTCTCCAAACGATTTCAATTCCCTAATGTTAGATAACAAACCCAAGAATTTTCCCTGAAGCCACTACAAATGCACACTTCTGGGTGTTCATTGTGAGGTTAAAATATCTTAACCATTCAAAAACTACACTTAAGCCAAAAAGTTAGTCTTCTTTTTATCTACTTTTGACCACGAGATCATCGGCATCACACTTGACTTGATGATGATTGAGTTCATCAAAGATTCAAGTCATAGCCCATTGGTATGTAGCACTGACATTTTTAAGTCTAAAAGGCATGACCTTATAGCAAAAGGTTCTGATCGGGGTTCTAAAAGTAGTGTTTCTTTCATCTTCAAGGGCCATCTTTATTTGGTTATATCTAGATGAGCCATCCATGAAAGAGAAGACTGCATGAGATGAGGAAATGCCCACCATTAGCTCCGGGATTGGTAGTGGAAATTCTTCTTTTGGACATGCCTTATTTAAATTCCTAGAATCAATGCATATGTGAATTTGGCCATTCTTTTTCTTAACTCGGATGACATTGGCTAACCAGGTAGGGTATTTTTCTTCCTAAATAAAGCAAGCATAGATTAGTTTCTTTACTTTAAAAATTAACTATTATTTTATGTCTAATCATATGTGTCTAGGAGCTTGCTTAATTGGGTTAGCAGTAGGCTCTATTGCTAGTTTATGGATCGCTACATCAGGAGCCAATGCTGACATCTCTTCATAACTCCATGCAAAGCAACCCTTAAACTTAGTCAATAGCCTAACTAAGTCATTGGTTTCAATTTCATTCAACAAAGAACTGATGTATATCGGTCATGGATCTTCTTTAGTTCCTAAGTAGATTCCCTTGAGCTCGTTGATGGTTAACTTGATAACGTCTTTGAATTCTAGTAGTGCATCTTTGACTTCAAAATCATCTAGATCATCTAAAGTTTCTAAGCACAGCTCCTCGTATGAGTTAATGTGATTTAAAAAGAACCTATCAAATTCTAAATGATGGGTGATGACTAAGTAGGAATCATCATTATTGACTGAACCCACAGTACTGAAACCTAGTCCTAATATTGATTAAGAGCTTTTGCTTTTGTTTTTCCAAATTTATAGTTGTACTGAAACCCTATTAGTGTGCGAGGGACTACACTAAGAAGGGGCTATGTTGGCTTTGACATATCTCAGATTTACTGGACCAAGAGAGAATCTGCACATCTATAGGGTGGATTCTCTAACCACAGGGGTGGTTACTAGGAAAGGGGAACTGTCCAATCTGATAGTAACCCAGGTAGTGTCTAAATGGGGTCACAAAGGACATGATCCAAATATTGTGTCCCTAGGGGAGGTGCTACTAGGGGTGTTATCTTGAGCCCTGGAAAAAAAGCCTATAGGTGTATGGTAGCCAACTCAAGGAGAAAGTGTAGTAGACTTACATGTACCATGAGTGGTGTATCTTAAGGTGCGAGAACCAACCAACCTAAGGTGTATCTTTCATCATAGTGAGAACTAACCAACCTAAGTTCCCCATTGGTGTTCAATGATAAATATGGAAAGAAATCATGTAGGCTTACAACTTTTCAAGTAGAACTGATCATTGAGATAGTTTATCATCGGCAGGACAGATATTATTTGACCTAGAGTGACTACTAAGCGAGGAGCCCCAAGGAAGGACTGGACCTAGACTTGAAGCAGTTAAGAGGGAAGGAGCCACTAGGGTACTTATCCTAAATCTCAAATATACTTGACCTGGTCAGTGTACGAAGACTAATCCAAGAAGAAAGCATAGCAGACTCACACCCTCTTAAATAAAGTCAACATGAGGTAGCTTATCGGCCACGTAGTAAGGCAATTTTCAGTCTGTAGTGGCTAAGTAAGGAAGGAAAGCATAGCAAACTTACTTCCTTGAAAGCAATGACACACTAGCTGGGTAGCACGTCAGCCCAACCTAGAGTAGCTATTGAGTGAGTGTCATTGAGCACGTTATCTCAACTCAAAGTAGCCCAAGACAAAAGGTATGTGTTTGTTTTATATGTTTATGTGTATTTTATGTTTGCATTGTATTGATAAATGATATGACACCACTTGGGTTCCTTACACCTACCCTAAACACATCGTGGCAAATTCACAAACAAGAATACTTTCAAGTTGAAAGAGACTGAATTCAAAATGGAATTTTCATTGATGACAATCATTTTCTAACATGATTCATAATATTTCTTTAAGTAGATCCCATTGATTGGAAGCATTGGGAACTCTCCCTTATGATTAATAAGCTGATAAGATCCTCCTTAGTAGGCCTTCTCTATGAAAAAAGGGCCTTCCTAAGTGGGTTCAAACTTGTCTCCCATCTTACGATGGGCAATAATCATCTTCCTTAGAAATAAAATAAGCTCTACTACTTGAAAAGCTCTAGGATTGAACAAATTATTTTGAGCTTGAATCATTTTAACTTTGTACAATGTGAGGTTTTGGCATGCCCACAGGCATATCTCCTCCAAACCTTTGAGCTCTTCTATCTGTAAATTGGCATTCTGCATTATTGTGATCTTGCTACCCATGGCTATCCCTAGTAATGGGAGTTAGACTTTTAATGGTAGAATAGCTTCAGACCCATACACTAAGGAGAAAGGAGTAATCTAAGTTGGAGTTCTATATTTAGAACAGTAGGCCCACAAGGCTTGAACTAACTGCTCATGCCACTATCGCTTATTATTGTCGAGTGTATTCTTCAGTATTTGGATGAGTGTTTTATTGAAGGCCTCTGCTAAGCCATTTACCCTCACATAGTTGATGATATAATATCTCTAATCTATACAATGTCTCTGGGTAAAGTTGTTGATCTTAGCACTTTTGAATGTTGTACCATTATCAGATATAATTCATGGAGGCACTCCATAAATGTATATGATATAATTCCTAAAAAGCTAGAGCACATGTTGAGCCATGACCTCTCTAATCAGAATCCCCTTCACCCATTTGGAAAAGTAGTAAGTAGGAGCTAAGATGAACTGATGACCCTGAAGAATGAGGATCAATCAGACCCACTATGTCGGTACCCCAACATTTGAATGGCCTTGAGGCTAATGTAAGATGTAGAATGTTGGGTGGTTGGTGTAGGACCACATCATATAGTTGACATTGGTTGTATTGCTTAGCCATATCTATGCAATCTTTGATTATCGACAGCCAGTAGTACCCTAGCCTCTTGATCTTGGCTTTCATCTTCAGACTGGATTGGTTGGCCCCATGTAATCTTGAGTGTATGTCGGCCACGATCTTATGGGCTTCGTGCTGGTGTAAACAACGTAACCATATCGGATCGAAATAATGTCAGTATAAGACACCATCTACAAGAGCATGGGAAAGTTCTCTCTGCTTCATATGATGCAGTTGGGACTTCTCTTGTGGTAGTTTGACTTTATTTAGGTAATCCATGAATAATTGCCTCCAACTTAACTTTTTGTATTTCTTGGCAATAGTAAGCTCCCATTTAAGAGAGTACTTTTTGAAGAGTTCAATATAAATAAGGCATAAGACTTATTTATTTTGGCTAAAGCATGCGCTACGACATTCTCTCCTCAAGGAATCTTATAAATGGTTACCTCTAAGATTTGGGCAAACAACTCCATGGTGTACTTGTGGTAGTGATGGAACTTGGGATTTATAAACTTATAGGACCCAGTGATTTGGTTGATAATTACCTCTGAATCCCCAAAGATGTTGATGTTCTAGATGCTCAAAGTAATGGCTAACTTCAAACTAGTAATCAGAGCCTCATATTCAGCATCATTGTTGGTGCAAGGATTGGATAGATGATATGAGAATCCATCACATCACAGTCCAGAGTTAAAAGAACTATTCTTACCTCTACTTTTCCTGGAATAGTAGATTGTAGTTCTTCTCCTCTTTGAGAAGAAGCCACACCATTTAAGTATATCTCCCAGTGGTGAATGCTAGTGTCCCCTAAGTTCATGATTTATTTATCGAGGAGATCATCACTAAGCAGAGAGTTAATAGGAAGTGGGTGTGCTGCTAAGAAATCTACAACTACTTGTCTTTTTATTGCACTAAGGGGTATGAAGGTAATGTCAAACTATGACAGGATCATGGATCATCGTGCCAACCATCTGCATACCATTGGGCATGTCATGAGATACTGTAGTGGATTGATCCTATAGATTAAGTTCTCCTTATAAGAAAGCATCTAGTGTTGTAGCTTTTGGGATACAAAGATTAAAGCTAGGCAATGCTTCTTAATGGGTAGATAATTAGCCTCAGTAGGGATTAGATAATGGCTATGGTAGTAGAGTGTGTTTTCCTTCCATTCGTCATTGGCTTGGTCCAACAAAGCACCAAGGGAGTCATCTAACATAGTAGTGTAAAGTATGAGCGGCTTGCCTAGGATAGGGGCTGCTAGAATCAATGACATCATTAGATAATGCTTAATGTCTTCGAAGGCATGCTCACACTTCTCATCCCACTTGAACTTGTCATTTTTTTTGACAAGTGATGAGAATGGCTAACATCTTCTAGACAAGTTGAATATAAAGCATCTTAGATATGCCAACCACCCTTGGAATGATCTTAGTTGAGTTAAACTTATAGGGGGTGGCATTTCTAATATCACCTTAATCTTCTCTAGATCAATTTTGATTCCCTGATGTCAGACAACAAACCCAAGGAATTTCCCTAAAGCTAGAATGCACACTTCAAGGGGTTCATTTTAAGGTTAAATTATCTTAACTATTTGAAAACTACTCTTAAGTCAAAGAGATGGTATTCCTTTTATCTACTTTTGATCATGAGATCATCGACATAACACTTGACTTGATGATGAATGAGTTCATCAAAAATTTGAGTCATAGCCTACTGGTATGTAGCACTAGCATTTTTAAGTCTGAAAGACATGACTTTATAGAAATAGATTCTAATCGGGGTTCTAAAAGTAGTGTTTCTTTCATCTTTATGGGCTATCTTTATTTGGTTATATCCACATGAGTCATCTATGAAAGAGAAGACTGCATGAGATGAGGCAATGTTCACCATCAACTCTAGGATTGGTAATAAAAATTCATCTTTTGGACATGCTTTATTTAAATCCCTAAAATTGACCTATATGTGAATTTGGTCATTCTTTTTCTTAACTAGGATGATGCTGGCTTACAAGGTGGTGTATTTTTCTTCCCAGATGAAGCAAGCATCGATTAGTTTCTTGACTTCATAAATGACCAATTGTTCTATATCTAATCACATATGTCTAGGAGCTTGCCTGATAGGGTTAGCAGTAGGCTCTATTGATAGTTTATGGACTACTACGTCAGGAGCCAATCTAGGCTTCTATTCATAACTCCATGCAAAGCAGTGCTTAAATAAAGAATTGATGTATGTCGGGCATGGATCTTCTTTAGTTCCTAAGTTGATTTCCTTGAGCTTGTTAATGGTTGACTTGATCTCTTCTTTGAACTCTAGCGGTGAATATTTTCCTTCAAAACCATCTGAATCATCTGAAGTTTGCAAGCACAGCTGCTAATATAAGTTAATGTGATTTGAAAAGAACTAATCAAATTACAAATGATTGGTGATGATAAAGCAGTGATTGTCATCATCGATTTGATCCACTATACCAAATCCTAGTCCTGATCTTGATTAAGAGCTTTTCCATTTGTTCTTCCATATTCTTTTGAAGTAGTCTGACATGTGCTTTGACCAAGTATGTGGGTTTAAGCCTTTCTTTGCTAAATTATGAACACAAGGCAAGTACCAATCAAAAGTAAATTATATTAAATATTTATATGAATCATCCTGAAGTTCTACATCAACTTCTTAACTTGAGGATGATGCTCCAAGAAAAACCTCTAAGTCTTCACACCTGTGGATGACTTAGGGGATTCCTTAACTACCAAACCCTCAACATTTTGAGAGGAAATTGGGGTTAGAGCTAAGGTTCCCAATTGTTGTGTAACTGTTTCACATATAAACTTGGATACACTTATGCTTTGCTTTGGAGCCCGATCTTCATCACTATTTGGCTCAAGTGTCACCTCCAAGGAAATCTACTACTGAGAAGAGCTAGCTGGTGTGCTAACCATATCAGACTCATCCTATTTGATAGATTTTAAGTCTATATAAATAGTAGGTGCACTCCTGGTAGCTGGGACATATATTCTATTGGGTGGCCAATAAAGAGGTTTTCCACCCTAGGACTAACTCTTAACTAGCCTCTTCTTCTACCTGGTGGAGGTCAGGTCATCCTACCCATATTTTTGAATGGAGTAATGAACTATGGGTGTAATCTAATGTTAAGCTCCACTTCTTCCTCCAAGTTTATTTCCGCTCCCTTTTATTTTTTTTTCATTTTATCTTTTCATTTCTTTTTCTTTTTCTTATTCCTTTTCTAATTTTTTTCTTTATCTTTTACTTTTAAACTTTGGCCAAGTACATGAGAATAGACTTGTTGATTTTGAGGGAGGTAGTAAGCTGCATCCTCATATATGCCGACCTCATGAACTGTAAATGGCTTGAGATCTCCTTTGACACAGTAGATGATCCCCCCTTTAACGAACTTCATGCACTGATGTAGAGAGGATGGAACTATGTTTTTCTCATGTTTCCATGGTCTCCCAAGCAAAAATTTCAAAAATGCATCCCATTCTATAATGTGAAACCTAGCTTCGATCTTCCAACCATTTATCTCCAAAGGAAACACTATGGAGCTTAAGGCCTGTTGACATCACTTTTGGAGTGTGGATTCAATCTTCCCATATTAGACTTAGGAATATTCTAGACAGTAAGACTTCCTTAGTCATAAGACACTTCTAAAAATTAGGTAAACACTTAACCTAAGCCTAAAGAATTAGAAGGGTTAACCATAGGATTAGGTTATTCCTTAGGGATTAGGATAATCCACCTACCCTACAACCAAAATCCAATCCATGTCCACCTTCTCAAACCAAACCTCAAGTTCAATCCAAACATCAAATTGAAATCCAAATCCAAACTCAAATTCCCAAACCAATTGATTGAAGCCCATAATTAAATCCAAACTTGAAACCCTTCCTAAGCCATATGACCTATCCCATGGGCTTAGCAAAATATTAATCCAAATCAATCCAAAATCAATTAATTTTCTCATAATAAATTTATATCTACAATTTTATTCCTAAATATATATCAAAGTTACATTCAAATGATCAAAAATAAATCAAATTAAATCAAATTACATCAAAACCCTTGCTAAGCCATATAACCTATCTCATGGACTTAGCAAAATATTAATCCAAATTAAGTCAAACTCAATTTATTTTCTCACAAATCAATTATATTTTGAATCATATTCATAAATTTAAATGAAATATACAATTAAATCATCAAAACTAAATCAAACAAAATCAAAATCCAAACCTAAGCCACATGACCCAACTCTAAGGATTTAGCTAAATTCCTTCATTCCGAAACCCAAATTCAATTGATTTTTTCATTAATCAATCATACCTTCAATCATATTCACAAAAATAAATGAAATCTAAAATTATCAAGCCAAACAAAAATCAACCCAAGTCAAACCCAACTTAACACTTTTAACTTGAAATGTTCAAATGAACCAAAACCTATTTGAACCCAAGCCAATTACACTTGATATATATATATATATATATATATATATATATATATATATATATCCCAAATCCATATATAAGCTCAACTAAATAATGTTCAACCCAAAATCAAGCCAACTAAACCTAATTGGTCCACTTGACCCAAACTGGCCAATTTAACCTATTTGAGCCAAGTTCAAATCCCACAAAAATTAGATTGAACCAAGCCCATCATAACCACCCATCATGATTATTGATCACCCTAGGTTGATCAATTATCACAAATTAGGTCAAACCAAGTCAACTTGATCATATGACCAAGTCAACCCCTTAACCCGTCTGTACCCATTCTAGCCAAATTGGTCCACTTGACCCAAACTGGCCAATTTAACCTATTTGAGCCAAGTTCAAATCCCACAAAAATTGGATTGAACCAAGCCCATCATAACCACCCATCATGATTATTGATCACCCTAGGTTGATTAATTATCACAAATTAGGTCAAACCAAGTCAACCCCTTAACCCGTCTGTACCCATTCTAGCCAAATTGCAATCTAAGCCAAATCCCTTAAAACCAACAATTCATACTAAATCAAAATCAATATTTGAATATGACTTGA
Organism: Cymbidium sinense; assembly: GCA_021442155.1. Lineage (NCBI taxonomy): Eukaryota > Viridiplantae > Streptophyta > Magnoliopsida > Asparagales > Orchidaceae > Cymbidium > Cymbidium sinense. Next base: position 61,087,657 of record CM038216.1, read on the forward strand.
CATTCAATTGAGTTAAACCACACCTAATTGGCCCTCTTGATGCAAGTTGACCAATTTGAATTGAAGGACCAATATGGGTCAAATCAAAATATAAACCAAATTTATTGCAACCAATGGCTCAAGTTCATTCCAAATTGATTGTTGAACTTTACCAAAGCCATGATTTGACCCAATATTAAGCTAAAGGTTCAAATTTACCTAAATCAAAACTAAAGCCTACAATCATCTTCAATTGGTCAACTTAACCCAAATTAACACCCAACCCATACCAATTTGGCCAAATTGGTCAAATTGGTCAATTTAACCCATTTGACTCAAATGAATTCAAATGAGACAAAATCAAATCTTTGCCAAAATAAACCAAACCAATTAAATCAAAACATCCCAAATGATCATATGAACTTGACCCAACACTTGGTTTGACCCAATTTGACCAATTGGTCAACTTGGCCCAACCTAACCCAATTTGACCTAAATGAGTCAAATTGAGCCAAACTTAACCAAATCAACTCCAATTTACTTGAAATTTGGGCTAACCCACTTTTGGCTCATTTCAAATCTTCCCAAATCAAATCCAATAACAAATGATCATAATACTCTTGGGTCAAGGGAATCACATGAGACAAATCACCCATATAAGTAGTCATTTCCATTCTTTGGCCACTTGGTACTCTTCCAATGGTCCACCTAGGCACCTAGGACACTACCCAACTTGACCCAAAGGGTGGTTGAGTCGACTATGACCCATGGGAGGTAAAATTACCTCACCCTCCCCATTGGAACATTTAAAACCCATAGGACACCCATGATTCCTCTTTGCAGCCACCTCCACATCTTCAACCAACCAAGCTGAGCCAACTCACCTCCTCCCTGCTACACATGACTCCCTAAGATGGCCAAATGGGCACACATAAAAATCATCCTGTAGAGCCCTAGCTACCCAAGATGAAATGCTAGAGACATTCCCTATGCTCCCAAGCTCATTTCTCGATCAGAAAATATCATTCCTGTATGTCCCAAAATAGGAGACTTCATTTCTGACCTAACTTCCTCATTTCTCCATTAAACTCAAATTAATTTTGCACGCGCCTTCCCTAAGCCTTGTCAAGCAAGAATAACTCATCTCCCAAGCTTCCTGAGCATTAGAGGTAGGACTTTGATGAAAGCCAAGCTAGAAATCATCAGTTCATGGCATTCTGAGTGAACATCGAGGAATTAATCCAATTTCTACTAAACAAAGCTTCATCTCCACCAAATATAGCTTCCTCAATAGTTCGATCCACCGGTCTTGAGCTCCAACAAGGTAAGCTTCCAAAATTGATCCTTAGGCAAAAATGGGTTGGAGGTTTTTGAAGAAAACTTGCATCTCGTGTGATCTTGACCCTTGGATCCCCTTCAATCGATGTTATGAAGGTGTGGGATCCTTTTGGATTTGATCTGAGCTCAGGTAAGGTCAAATCAAGTGAGTAATGGCAGACGGACTCCATTCTCCCTCACTCATGTGACGTTAGATCACGCACTATCTATTTCGCGTGATCAAAATAGCTAGTTGAGATTAGATCCACTAGATCAATCTGATTTAATCCTATTAAGCTGTGGGATTAATCGTAGAGAGAGAACGGCGGATGAGAAAGTCGCCACCGCCACAGGTCGAGTCGATAAGTTTTATAGCCAATCTTGTTCCATGTGGAAAGCATTCATCGAGCGCCATGTGGCGCCAATAGGATTATGCTTTAATTAGGCTTAATTATTCATTTCTAATGGCTGAAACTTCTAAAAATCATAAAAAATCATAGAGAAATAAAAAAGATGCCAATAAGTACTCATTTTAAAGGTATTTTAGAAGAGAATTAATTAAAAATGATCTTAACTTCTTTTAAACACTAATTAAGGTTTAATTAAGGTTTACTTATAAAATTAATTAGCTTAATTACTCTTTAATTACTCGAGCAATTAATCCCTAATTTTGTGGGATAATTTAATGGTATGACAACTGCCACCCATGATTTTCTTGGGATTTATTGCTCAATTAATTAATAAAATTGGCTACTTAAATCTTAATTACTCTTTTAAGTTAATAAATGATTAATTAATCCCATGAAAAGTAATAAATTAGTTAATTGAGTTTATTAATCATTGTTCAATAGTATGCGAACTAAGGAATAAGGTTGGGACCCCTTTCCTAAGTTCATTTCACCCTTTTTTAAAATGAAATTAATTAAGAATTAATTAATTAATTAAATCACTAAATCAAATTAAAATTATAATCACATCAAACCTCATTTAATTAAATAATGGTGTAGATCTTTAGGTGTTTAATTACTTAAAGGAGTTTAATGAAATTATGGTTAGTCCACATATGTAGCAAAAATATAAGAGTAATTAATTAAATTCCTTAATCTAATTAGCTACTAATCACGAGCCAATTGCATTAGGCCCTTTTTATTTCCTAGGATCATTGCAAGTTAATTTTCCATGCATATCATGTTGGCTCATAATTATTTAGTTAATTACTTTAAAGTGACATAGGTAAGGGTAATTAATTCATCTAATTAATGGTTTAACTTAATTAGCCCATAAAATCAACTTAATTTTATTTCCTTAACTTAAATAAAATCACTAATGTGAGAATGGGTTTAAAATAGAAAGCGATGATTTCTCTTCTCCTCTTTAAATCAAATCAAATCGAAAACTTAATTAATAAAGAAGCTTTGGTTTGCTTTAAATAATCTTATTTGATTTAATTGTCCTTAAAAACTAGTTTGGTTGAATGAATCACATGCTTATATTTGATTGTCCTCTTTCCAATCATGTTAAATTTGGAATATCATTTGAATTCATGCGTCCATCTTTTCAAAATCAAGTAAAATAAAATGGATTACCTATATGTAATCTTTAATTAATATATATAATTGATTCAATAAAAAATAAATACAATCTTTGCATGGTTTTCATTCCCTCAATTATGTGTGCATCCATGTGTGTCCAAAAAAAGCAAATATATAGTTTGGACATCCCAAGATTATGAGGCTTTAACTAGCTCCAAGGAGTTCATTTGATTACCTCAGTTCCCTGGTTTAACCATGGCACATGCTTATTTAATTAAATTCTTAAGTTCTTTTTGCATAAGAAATTGGATAAAGTTTTAAATTAATATGTTTAAATAATTCAATAAAATAAAATATAAATTCTAAACATACACATACATTCATTATTATAAAATATGTTGCATGTATAATACACTTAGGATTAAATCATATGCATGTTATATGATCAAAAGGAATGATTTAATATATGTGATCTAGTAATTCAATTAAATTAATCTTAAGATGCCTTTCATTTTGAATAGGATTATTTAAAGTGAACTTATACTTAGGATTAATTAAATCATTTAATAAGGCCTTCACTAAAGAGAACTAAATCAAATTAATATACTTTAGAAAGTGACTTAAGGTAGGGATGAAAGAGGGCAATACTCTTTTTCTCTCTTTATAACACTTAGTTACTATGTGTAATCAAATGAAACAAAAGAATACACAAATTAAAATTCTCAAATCAATTAAACTACTTCAAGTGAAATCAACCATTCATGTTAAATTGAATCCTTCTACACTTAGAAAATACAACACTAATGCCTAACAAGACTTACCACACAAGCTTTAATACAAACATTACAATTAAGTCACCACTTCTATCTCTAAGTTAGGATGGTGTATGATGTGATGTATGTTTTGTTTTATGATGTATTATTTTTGATTGGATGTTAGGGTTTATGCTTCATAGATTAGATGATAGACCAATATTAGACTAATAATATTTTCTGTAGGGGATTAGGCTAAAGGGATGCTTAAAAATAAATGTGAATGCTCTTTTTGTAGGTTGCTTAAATCCATAAATATAATCCAAGTTAGGACAGGTGGCCTTAGTTACCCATGTGTAAGGTGCTAAGTCCAAATTATAAATACAACTGCTTGGGATTATATGTATATTTAGCTAACCTCTATTTTGCATGTGTAGTTAGATTTTCTTTTCTCACATAAATGTAATCTTTGTAATAGGAATTAGGATTAGTGCTATGGGGGATTAAGATGAGCAATGGATAGAAGGCTTTGTCCAGGGGATCCCCGTGATGCCTTTGAAGAAAGAACCATCCAAATCAAAGAAGGAACCAAATCAGAAATGGAGAAATGAAGAAAGAAAACCCCCACAACATTTAAGACCATTATAATTATTCTTTCATATTCTAGGTTGTATAAGGGTAAATCTCAGCTACCCATCTTTTCTCTCTTCGAGTTGTACGATGGTACCTGAGCACACCAGCCTTTTATTCTTTTACGGTAGTTTATATAATTATTTGATGTTATGTTTACATTGTGCATTAGGGCGACATGCTTTTCATGGTTTCTTAAATGATTGATGATTTAATGTGTGGCTTGGATACGATTAGGCTCTTAGGATAAAAATAACTTTTCTACCCAACTAATCACTCATAACTAAATTTTAAACAACTCATAACCCCATCATAAAGCCTAAGACATAAAAAAGATAATTAAAAGATTTAACAACCCCTTAGTTGTATGGTTGTATGTTTCACATCATGCTTGCATATTCTTTTCCCTTAAACCGAAGGAGCTCCATCTTTGCACGATAAAAGAATGCTTGACATATGAGGGCATCCCTTGTGATGGGGAACACCTTCTTCTAGATGATTTGACCCATAACCTATTTCATTATGCATTTAGACATAAGAAATCTTAAAGCCTCTGTCAAAATGATGTGTCTAAAATGAAATAAAATTTGAAAAGATTTTGCCTCTATAGATTAAGTCAAATGCTCATACCACTGATGCTCTAGTCTCTTTGGGTGTGTGTTTAGGACTTTAGTCTCTTTCAAATTAAATAATTACCCTAGCTATCTTGCAATTCATAAGAACAAATTACATGGTTTTAAAATCATAGGAGGAGTTACCTGGCGGCCACTCCATGTGGTTATAAGTCTAGAAATTGGATAATTTATTCTCTCTTATGGAGGTAAACTCTTATGTCCACCTATCTCTTAGATTTAGGTAGTTCTTTAGCTCATTTTAAAGCTCCCTAGATTTAGGATCTGAGGAAGCTATTTCCTTTGGGCTACGAGCATAAATCCTCACTTCTTAGGCATTCCCACAATCTTGTGTTGGTGGATTATAAGCCTTGTAATCTATTTAAATTTCAACTCAAAACATATAAATCTCTTCAACTTCATAATTATAAAGCCCAACCATAGGATAGATTGGAATGCTAACTAGGCTTCATAGTATTATGAGTATTTCCTACTTATTTCATTTGGATTCCAAAAATAAGTCTTCTCTTTGAACTTTCCCAATTTATTTTCTAAATACAACCATCCTTTGATTATCTAACCTTGAAATCTTTAGAGATGATAATTGCCTACTTTAATCAAGAGTATTCTTAAGAAATTTAGTTTCCTAAGATGCAGTTAACTATGGAGGCTTGCCTCCATAAGGAACTTAAGAACTTGGTTTATTATAAACCCTATTTTATTCATCCATGTAAAGTAGGGGAAATATCTCTAGTACATTTGAAAACCCATCATGCTTTAGGAGTCCTTATTATGTGGTTAGGTCCATTGTAGGGTGATGCCTCTATCTTTCGAGATAGTACATCATACCTCAATATGTGCCGATCACCTCAAAAGTCCCCCCATACATCCAAAATAAACACCACAGGCCCTCTCACCTTGTTCATTGAATCCTCTCAACATCATCATTTATTTTTGGAGTTTGGAGATGTCGATCCTCAAGTAGGCAAGGGTTCTTAGACTCATAATGTGTTGGTACAGGGGTCAGCGAACTTTGTAGATTTTCCAACATCCACTGTAATGTAAAGAGACGGTTGTGCTTGGTCGTCTCTAAAAGTAAGTCTTCATCGTTGAATGTAACTCCTAAGATCCTTCGAGTGGCATGCCTCCACTTTAGTAGTGGTCATCTAAGCTAAGCATATCTCTAGATCTAGTAAGGCTTTGATTAGAGATTCCCTCATCCCTTTGGATAAGATAAGGGCATCGTATATGCTTAACTTAGGTAAGCTAGGACATTATGATCAACTCTGACTTGGTCCTCCATAAGCATATCCTTGGATGGAGCATCCTATAGAGGGGCTATCTGCTCACTGAAACTAGTGACTTGCTTACCCTTATCTTAAGGTCCAAACCTAGGGGGTAGAACTTTGCCACTCAGTAGATTGACTTTAGTGACTTCTTGGAATGATGATATTGTGGAAAGTTCTACCTTCTTATCGGGCATACCTATAGCTTCTCCTATAGGATTATCAGAGTCAGCTAACTTTTCCACTCTATAGTTCAACTCTGAATAAAATAGGAAAGGATCAAAACTACTAGAGCTATTAATTTTGTTTAGATTTGAAGAGCTTTTAATAGGGATAAAATCAAGAGCATCATAAGTGGATAATATATAAGCAGAATCAACTTTCTTCATTAATTTCTTTTTGGGTGGAGGTACATGACAGAAATCAAGTAAGATAAATGGAGTAAGCGATTTAGTGCCCTCATCTGCAGATACAATGCTCCTGCCAGTAGAAGAGGAGCTAGCAGAAGAGGTGGTAGCTACAACGGTGGAGGGAGTATTGGACTCAAATGGTGGCTACGCTACTGGACTATCTCGGGAAAGTATGGTGAGCTTCGCTCTTTGTGTTACCCTCCAGCTATCCTTTGTAACTACCAAACCTTTTTGGTGTTGGTGGTTTGAGCTACACCTACAAAGCTTCTTGATCTTAGAAATGAACTTCTTAGAGGTTTGGAATAGGGAGATATCCTAACCTTCTTTGGTCTTAAGAAGATCGCAAGTATCCCCAAGGATTACTCTAACAGAACTGGATTGTTCTAATAAGTATTCTTTAGAGATAACTATGGCTCCGAATTTGTAGCTGCATTCAAGCTTATCCTTAAAAGTGATTCAATCCTCTAAGACATGGCCAAACATGTAGTGGTAGGGAAATAGCTAGGATCATCGCTCTTGCTCACTTCCTCCGGTCTCTTAGGCTCTGATAACTGAAAGTCAAGTTTCTTTAAGAGATTATTAAAGATTTTCCTAGCTACGTCCCTTTTGAATGACTATGGATTATTCAATCTATTGGCAAGAGTAAGTGGAAAGTAGCTACCTGGCGATAGATATGAATATCTCTACTAGGTAGGATGATGAGGTGGTGGAAATGGTTGTTATGGCGGCTGTGGTGGCTAGCATGATGGTCGAGGTGGCAGAAGAGGAGGTAGCAGAGGAGGCTACTGAGCTTGTAGCATCTCATACTAAACTCTGGCTGGCTGCTTCCCTTTGTCCACTAACACAACTATCCTTGGATTCTTCTCAAACACCTTCTACTACTTGGGCTTAGATGATTGGTCTGGAAAGGGCAACTGTTTGGCTTCCTCTTGTAAGCTAGCTGGCTTATTGATTAATTTCTCAAATGTTTTGATAGTAAATCCCTTAAGCATGAAGGCGACCGAGCCATGGATATTCTTGAGAAGAATCTCAATGGCATGCTATTGACGGTGGTTGCATTTCATGCTCACATTGCGCCACCTGAGATTGTAATCAACAATAAACTCATTGATTTTCTGTTTCTCTACAATGAGTCGCCTACAGTCACCATTTGCTGACCTCCAGCTAACCTCTTAATAAAGAGTTGCTCTAACTTAACAAAAGTCTTCACCGAACTGTTGGGCAGTTTAGCATAATTATCAATTGCAACACCTAACGACTCTAATGAAAAGAGAAGAGGCGTTATCTGCTAAATTACAGTACTCTAAAGTGTGCAATGTGTTATTGTGAGTTCCCACTATTATCAAAGATCTTGAAGAATGGTGGCACAAAAGACTAAATAAAATAAAAATTAAATAAAAACCTAAACCTAAAAAATGAACCTAAAAATAAATAAAAATAAAACATAAGCCTAAAATAAATAAAATAAACATAAACATAAACCTAAACTAAAATAAATAAAACCTAAATCTAAACCTAAAGAAACTAAACCTAAACCCTAAATAAAAATAAAATAAAATAAACTAAAATAAACCTAAAACTAAAAAAACTAAAATAAAACATAAAACCTAAACTAAGATAAAATAAAACCCAAACCTAAATAAAAATAAAAAATACTAAACCTAAAATAAAATAAAATAAACTAAACTAAAAAAAATAAACCTAAAAAAATGGACTAAGTAAAACACCTAAAAATAAAATAAACCTAAAATAAAATAAACTAAACTAAATAAACTAAATAAACTAACTGGTTTTATTTAAAAACCCTAGGCCATGTCCTGAGCCCTACCCTAGGCTCTCTTAAAACCCTAGGCCCTGGGCCCTGGGCCAACCCTACCACACTGACCACCTAAAAAACCACTGAGCCACTGACCACAACTGATCCTAAAGGCTGAGCACTAGAGCCCTGCACTCTGGCCTGATCCTAAACCCTGACAACCTGACCCTACTTGAAACCTAAACCTAAATATAAATTTAAAATAAAATAAATAAAAGCTAAACCTAAATAAAATAAAATTAAATAAAATAAAAAACCTAAACTAAAACCAACATAAACCTAGTAATAAGATAAAATAAACTAATATAAAATAAATAAAAAAAATAAACCTAAACTAAAACTAAAAAAAATAAATAAACCTACAATAAAAAACTTAAAATATAAAACTAAGTAAAATAAAAAAATAAACTAACATAATAAAATAAAAATAAAAACTAAAACCTAAAAAATAAACCTAAAATAAATAAAAATAATACATAAACTAAACTAAAAAAACCTAAAATAAAAGAAAAATAAAATAAATAAAATAAAAATAAACTCTAAAAATAAACTAAAACAAAATAAATAAAACCTAAACTAAATCAAAAATAAACTAAACCTAAACAAATAAAATAAAATAAACTAAAAGAAACCTAAACCTAAACTAAAAATAAAACTTAGAAATAAACCTAAAATAAAACTACACCCTAAACTTAAAAAAATAAAATAAAAACTAAACCTATAAAATAAAAATAAAACCTAAACATAAATAAAAAAATAAACTCACTAAATAAAAACATAAAAAAATAACTAAAATAAAACTTAAAAAGTAAATAAATCTAAAATAAATTAACTAAATAAATAAATATAAAAATAAACTAAATAAAAAAAATAAATATAAATATTAAAATAACTAAATAAACCAAACCTATCGGGTTTAGTTTTCTAAAGAAAAATAAACCAATAACTAAACCCAAAAAATAAACTAAAAAAAAAACCTAAAACTCTTGGTTTACTTGTTTTGAAAAAATAAGCGTGAACCCTAAACCTAAAACCCACAAACCTAAATCTTAAATAGAAACCCTAAAGAGTAAACACTACCCTAGGCCAGCCCTAAACCTAACCAAGGCCCTAAACCCTAACCACATGCCCCAAATCTACCCTAAAATTAAAACCTAAAATCATAAACCTAAAAAATAAAAAAATAAATAAAACTCAACTAAAAAAAAAACCTAAAAAAATAAACTAAAATAGAAGACCTAAACTAAAATAATTAAACCAAAATTAAATTAATTAAATTAAATAAAAATAAAAAGTAAACTTAAATAAAAATAAAAATAAAATAAATTAAAATAAATAAAAAAATAAACTAAGTAAACTAAATAAACTAAACCTATTGGTTTAATTTAAAAATATAAAATAAAAAAACCTAAACCCTAAACAATAAACCCTAAACTTTAAAACTAAAAACCTAAACCTAAACCCCAAATTTATAACACTAAACCTACCACCGTAAACCCTAAACTCTAAACCCTAAACCCTAAACCCTAAACCCTAAACAATAAAAATCCCTAAACCATAAATCCTAAACCCTCAGCAGCAGGTCTAGATCTGGCGGTGGAGTGAGGAAGATGGCGTTATCGTGATTTTGTGGGGATCTGAGGTGTTGGTGGTTATGGAGGTGGTGGTCGGAGCAGTGGTGGTTATGGAGGCAAGAGGACCGACAGAAGTTACACTCCTGGTGGTGGTAGAGCGAGAGATCAGGATATGATGGTGGATGCCATCACTCGAGAGGCTGAGGTGGTTCTGATGGGAACTAGAGAAACTAAAGAATGACCGATCCTATATGGTACTCATAGAACATTGTCTTTAAAGTAAAGATGGTTCTAGTTATAAAGGGATTTTTATTTTCTGTATGCGTGCTCATTTTTTATTTATGTCATCGCTTGTGTCATAGAAAACTTGGTGTTTTACGTGGTTGATAAAATCAAAAAGAAGAAATGTTGAATTTGAATTTATTATCTATTAAAAAAAATTCAAAAATCTTAAACCCTAAGCCTAAAACCTAAACCTAAAATCGTAAACCGTAAAAATTATAAACCCTAAACCTTAACCTCTAAACCCTAAACCTTAAACCCCAAAACTCTAATCCCTAAATCCTAAAACCCTAAAACCCAAACCCTAAACACTAAAAAACCCAAAACCATAAACCTAAACCCTAAAATCCCAAACCCCACCTAAACCCTAAACCTTAAACCCTAACCCACTAAATAAAATAAAATAAACTAAAATATATAACCCTAAATAAAATAAAATAAAATATAATAAAATTAAAACTAAAATAAAATAAAGTAAAACCTAAACTAAAAAAATAAAAAAAAAGCTTAAAATATAAAAAGTAAACCTAAAATAAAAAATAAAATAAACCTAAGTAAAATAAAAAATAAAAGAAACCTAAACATAAAAATAAACCTAAGAACAAATAAAATAAAACCTAAACCTAAAATAGAAATAAAAACAAACTAAGATAAAAAAGCTAAAATAAATAAAACCTAAACTAAACCAAACAGATAAAATAATAACTAAAATAAAACCTAAACTAACTAAAAAATAATACCTAAAATTATCCTTAAACCTAAAACCAAAACCTAAAAAATCCTAACCAAAACCTAAAATAAAAATAAAACCTAAACTAAAAAAATAAAATAACTAAATCTAAACTAAATATAAACTAATGTTAAACCTAAAAATATTAAAATAAACTTAAAATAAATAAACTAAACTAATTAATTAAACCAAAAATATAAACTAAATAAACTAACTGTTTGGATTTTTAAAAATTTTTACCCTAAACTAAAAAGCTAAAAATAAGACCTGCTCGTTTGTTTGGTTTAAAACCAGGAAGACCTAAAGACCTGAGCACTAAACCTGACCACTTAAAAGGCCACTGACAACCCTGGGCCCTAAACTCTGGGCCTTAAGGACCCCAAGACCCTGAGCCACAACCAAGGCCTAAACCATCATGGGCCAGGCCATGGGCCCAACCCTGATCACTGCTACAGGCCCTAATGGCCTGAGCCACTGGGCCACTGGGCCACTAATGACCTTGGCCCAAACTAGTCGGCCAGGCCTAAATGGCCTGGGCTTTGATCCTAATCTTACAACCCTGACCTAGACCTAAAGCTGGGTCCTGGGCCTACATACCTGGGCCTCTACCACAGATCCAAGGCCCTGATTCTGGGCTAGGCTATGAGGCCCTGGGCCCAAGCCCTGACTAAGGCCATGATCTTTAGTAACCATTTGGGCTGATCCACCACTAGGTGACCTATCTTTGATAAAGATATTTAGGCCCTGATAATGACTAGATGGCTAACTTAAACTTAAAAACCTATAAACCTGACCCTGGGCCTGCTAAAACACCAAAGAAAAACCAAACCAACCTACACTTCTATTAAACTTAGATCTGATAACCTAATAGGCCCCAACTATACTGACCTAACCATAAACTAAACTAAAGAAACTAAACTAAAATAAAACCTAAAATAAATTAATAAATAAACCTAGATAAAATAAAATAAAATAAAATAAAATAACCACAAAACCTAATCCTAAACCTAAAATAAAATAAAAATAAAAAGTAAAATAAAATAAATAAACCTAAACTTATTAAAAATAAAATAAACCTAATAAAACCTAAAATAAAATAAAACTAAACGTGAATAAAATAAAATAAAATAAAACTAAAATAACTAAACCTAAAAATAAACCAAAATAATTAAAATAAAACATAAACCCTAAACAAAAAAAAAACCTAAACTAAAAAAACATAATAAAATAAACATAAACTTAAAACTAAAATAAAATAAACTAAAGTAAATAAAACCTAAACTAAACTAAAATAACCTAAACTAAATAAATAAAATAAACTAAAATAAACTTAAACCTAAATTAAAAAATAAAACCTAAAAATAAACCTAAAATAAAAACCTAACACCTAAACCTAAAAAAATAAAATAAAAACCAAAACCTAAAGCTAAAATAAAAATGAAACCTAAACCTAAAAAATTTAAATAAAAATAAAACTCAATTAAAAAATAAACCTAAACCTAAAAAAATTAACAAAAATAAAAAACCAAAACTAAAATAAATAATCTATACTAAGTAAACATAAAAATGAACCTACATAAAAATAAAAAATAAATTAAACTAAAAAAAATAAAAAAATTAACTAATTAAATCTAAGCCCACCAGTTTACTTAATTTTAAAAATGATAAATAATTAAAATAAACAAAATAAAATCTAAACCTAAACTAAAATAAATAAAACTTAAACCTAAACCTAAACCTAAACTAAATAAAATAAACCAAAACTTAAACTAAAATAAATAAAACCTAAACTTAAACCTAAATGAACTAAACCTAAAACAAAAATAAACTAAATAAAATAAAATAAACTAAAAATAAACTAAACCTAAATTTAAAAATAAAACCTAAAATAAACATAAAATAAAAACTAAAACCTAAACTAATAAAGAAAATAGAACCTAAAATAAAGATAAAACTAAAACCTAAAAAATAAAATGAAAATAAAACTAAACTAAAAAAAATAAAAATAAAAAATAAAATAAACTAAAATAAATAAAAAATAAACAAAATAAATCAAATAAACCTAAACCAATTGGTTAACTTAATTTTTTTTTTAAATAAAAACAAAATAAAGCTAAAACTAAAATAAAACTAAAAAAAACCAAAACTAATGTTTTACTTATTTTAAAAAATAAAACTAAAACCAACCCAAACCAAGCTAAAACTAAAACCCTAAAGCATAATCCCATAAAAAAACCACAACCAGACCTAAAGAAACTAAACCTAAACTAGAAAAAACCCTAAATGACAAAACTAAACTAATAAAATCTAAAACTAAAGTCAAAACACTAATCCTTAAACTAAAAATAAACTTAACTAACCAAAATCCTAAAACCCCAACCACTAAACTAATAAATAACCACAAAACCTAAAATTCTAAAACCTTATCTTGACTACTTGTGGCTAAACTCTTAATCTTAAAATCCTGGGCCCATGACCCTAAACTTAACCACTATACTTAAACCTAAATAAACTTAATAATAAATATATAAACCTCCAGATAAATAAATAAAATAATTAAAAAAACTGACCTAAACTAAAAAAAATAAAATACCAAATAAAATAAATAATAATAAAAACTAAGAATAAAACCCTAAATAAAATAACTAAACCTAAAATAAAATGATAAACCCTAAATAAATAAATTAAATAAAACTTAGTTAAAATGAATAAAATAAACCAAAATAAAAAGTAAAATAAACTAAAATAAATAAAATAAATTAAATAAACACCTCTAGCCTAAACATAAAAAAATAAAAATAAATCTCCCACCTAAACATTAAACCCCAAACCATAAACACACCCACCCACACCCTAAACCCCAACCTTAAACTAAAACTTAAAATAACGAAAACAAAATAAAACTAAACCTAAACTAAATTAAACTAAACCAAAATCAATAAAAGCTAAACCTAAATCTAAACCAAAACTAAATAAAATAAAATAAACTAAAAATAAACATAAACCTAAACTAAAAAAATAAAACCTAAAAATAAACCTAAAATCAAAACCTAAAAAAAATAAGATAAAAACTTAAACCTAAACCTAAAAATAAAAAATAAAACCAATGCTTTAAAAAAAACTCAACTAACAAATAAACCTAAACATAAACCAAAACTAAAATAAAAAACTAAATAAATAAAGTGAACTAAACAAAAATAAAAAATAAACCTAAATAAAAATGAAAAATAAAATAAACTAAAATAAATAAAACAAACTAAATAAATCTAAGCCTACAAGTTTACTTAGTTTTAAAATAGATAAATAATTAAAATAAAAGAAATAAAATAAACCTAAACCTAACTAAAATAAATAAAACTTAAACTTAAACTTAATATAAACTAAACCTAAACCAAAACTTAAACTAAATAAAATAAAATAAACTAAAATAAATAACATAGTAAAACAAACTAAACCAAAATAAACAAAACCTAAACCTAAACCTAAACCTAAACCCTAAATAAAATAAAATAAACTAAAAGTAAACAAAAAAAAATAAACATAAAAAAAAATAACCTAATAAAACAAAACCTTAACTAAAGAAAAAATACCTAAAATAAAAAATAAAACCTAAACCTAAATAAAATAAAAGTAACTAAACTAAAAAAATAAACCTAAACATATAAACCTAAAATAAATTAAAATAAATAAACTAAAATAAATAAACCAAAATAAAATAAATAAAACTAAAATATAAGAATAAAATAAAATAAACTAAAATAAAAAAAATAAACTAAACTTAAACTACTGGTTTAGTTTAATTTTTTTTAAAATCTATGCCTAAGCTAAATCCTAAACCCTAAAACTAAATTCTAAAATAAACTAAACCAAAATAAAACCTGGGTTTGCATGTTTAAAATAAACCTACTAAAAATGCCCTAAAACTAACCCCAGGCCACCTAAAGATCCTAAAAAACCCTGACCTCTAAACCCTGACCCTAGGCCCTACTGACTGGGCCAAAGCCTAAGACCCACCCAACCCAGAATGAAAGGCCCAGGCTGATAAAACCTGGGCCACTGAGCCACAAACTGAGAGGCCTGACCCTGGGCCCTGGGCCTGGGCCCTTCCCAGACCACTGACCTGGGCCACTGAGCCTGGGAAGGCCCTTAAAACTAAAATCACTGACTAAAACCCTGGGCCCTCTCCAGGCTATCTCCAGACCTGGGCTATGAGCCTGACTCCTGGGCCCTATAATCCTAAACCCTACTACCTATGAGCTGACCCTAAACTGGGGCCCTTGACCCTTGCTGTGCCATGACCAACCCTAGGCTCTAGGCCCAACCCTACCCTAAAGCCATACCTAAATAAGATAAACTAAAATGAGCTAAAGATACAAAATAAATAAAAACTAAACCAAGATAAAATAAACATAAAATAAACTAAACCTAATAAAAATTAAAAAATAAAACTAAACTAGATAAAATAAAATAAAACCAAACTAAAGAAAAAAAAACTTAAAATAAATAAAAAACTAAACCTAAAAATAAAATAAAATAAAATAAAACTAAAAAATAAAATGAAAAAAATAAATAAAATAAAATAAAATAAACTAAAATGATAAAAAAAAAACTAAATCCTAAATCTACTGGTTTGAACATGCAAAATAAAATAAAATCCTCCCTAGGCTACATTGAGCCACTACCCTAAGCCCTCTAACCACACCCTAAATTAAATCATACCCCAACCACATGCCCTAAATCCTAAAATCTAAACCCTAAACCAGGCCAAACCTAAAACCCTACTCTACCTACACACCTCCACTAAACTTAAAACAAACCACAAGATCATATAATCATGATCCTAACCATTAGGATAAACTAAGATAAATAACATAACACCTGACTACTCTATAAAATACTGATTAAAATGATCATAAGCATACTAAGACCTAAGATACAATCTACCTAAACTACCTCGGACCTAAACCTGATCCTGGGCTAAAAGGCCCTGACCTACTGCACCCTGACCCTAGGCCCAGTCCTGGGCCCCACCCACCCAGGCCCTGATCCTGGGCCCAAATCATGGGCTAAACCCCAAGATAAAAGGCTGAGGCTTAATACTAACTAGGCCTGAATAAACTCTACCCTGGCCTATGTCTTCTAAATGACCACAAAACCTAAAATAAACTGAGCCACACTAACCACAAAATAGAACCCTAAACCATACCAAACTAGGCCTAAACTAAACTAAGAACCCTAATGCTACTGAGCTAAACTAGACTACCCCCAGGCCACAACCCAAATTACTGAAAACCCAGGGTATACATAATCTAAATAAACCTAACAAAATAAAATAAAACTAACCAAAGATAAAAATAAATAAAATAAAATAAATAAAACATAAACTAAAACCTAAACTAATTTAAAATTAAAATAAAACTAAACTAGATAAAATAAATAAAACCAAAACTAAAATAAAAAACTTAAATAAATAAAAGTAAACTTAAAATAAAATAAAATAAATAAAACTAAATAAAGCATAAATAAAAAATGAAATAAAATAAATAAATTAAATTAAAATAAACTAAAATGAATAAAAAATAAACTAAATAAACCTAAACCTACTGGTTTGCTTAACATAAAATAAAATAAAATCTGACTACCTACTACCTTAAACCCTAAACCTAAAACCCTAAACCCTACCTAATCTAACAAAACCCTAAAACCTGACCCTAAACCCTAACACAAATGAGCCCTATAAAAAAAAAAAAACCTAAAATAAAAATTAACATAATCTAAACTAAATTAAAATAAACTAAATAAATAAACCTAACAATAAAAACCTAAGACCTAAAAATAAATTAAACTAAATTAAAAATAAACATAACATAAACTAAAAAAACCTAAAATATATAACATAAATCTGGCGTAAATATGTATGTAATGTATAATAATAATAATATATATATATGTATATATGTTTAAAACTAAACTAATGAACCTAAAACTAAAAGACAAATAAATGATTTAAAATAAAATAAAATAAAATAATAAAATAAAGTAAATAATATAAATAAAATAAAATAAACTAAAACAAATAAAATAAATAAACTAAACCTTTTTGCTTAATTTCAAAAAACCTTGATACTGACCCTAAAAATAACCTAAAATAAACCTACTGGTTTTCATGTTTTAAAATAAACCTAAATAAAACATTATACCTAACTTGGACCCCAAAACCAAAACCCTGACCTCATAAACAATGACCCTAGCTGACACTGCTGACCCCTGACATAAGGCCAGACCAACCCAGACCCTCCACTGACCCTATGACCTCAGGCCCTATCAACCACAAGGAAAGGCTAAAGGCCCTGACCCTACCCTGACTAACCCAGGCCCTACTGGGATGCCCTGAGCCCTAAAACCCCAGCCAACTAGGCCCTAGGCCACCAGACTAGGCCCTGAGCCTAAAACTGACTCTACCCTACCCTAGACTGACCCTGAGCCAACCCTGGGCCTGACCTGGGCACATGACCATGGGCCTCCCTAAAAAAACCTGACTGGGCCCTAAACTATAACTAAAACTTGGTGCTGGGCCACCCTCCTACCCACCCTAAAACCTGACCTATAATACAACTAGGCTAAATAACCTAAGATAAATAAATGACCTTAAAATTAAACATCTAAACCTACCACCTCAAAATAAATAAATAAACTACTAAGATAATATATGACTAAAGGAAAATAAACCTATTAAAGATAAAAATACCTAAGATAAAGAAATAAAGATAAATGATAAAAGATAATAAAAAAAAACTAAAATAAAATAAAAATAAATAAACCTAAAACAAAAGGTAAACTAAATAAAGATAATAAAAAAAATCTAAAATAACTACTTGGTTTTAACATAAAAAAATACCTTACCCTACCTGCAACAACCCTAAACCACAAACCCTGAGCCATAAACCCTGAGCCCTAGGCCCTAACCCTAAAAACCCTAACTTCAAACCTAACCATAACCCCAGACTAAAACCTGACCTAAAACTGATAAATATATCTAAAATGAAAACCTAAAATAAACAAAATAAAATAAACTTAAACTAAACTAAAGATAAAATAAAACTAAAATAAAATAAAATAAACCTAAAACCTAAAATAACCTAAATAAACCTATATAAATGATAAACTAAATTAAAAGAAACATAAACAAACTAAAATAAAAAAAAATAAACCTAAAATAAAACTGAAACATAAACCTAAAAAATAAAATAACCTAAACTAAACCTAAAAAATAAATAAATAAAACCTAAAAATAAAATAAAAAATAAAACTCAACTAAAAATAAATTCTAAAATATAAACCTAAACCTAAAAATAAAAAAAATAAACCTAAAATAAATAAATCAAATAAAATAAAACAAAAAATAAACCCAAATAAAATAAAAATAAAATAAACTAAAATAAATAAAACCTAAAACTAAACCTAAACTAAACCTACACCTTGAACCCTAAACCTATAAGCCTAAACCTGCTTCCCTAAATCCTAAAACCTAAACCTTAAACCTAAACCCTAAACTAAATCTAAACCACAATAACCTAACCTTAACCCATAGCCTAAAACTAAACCACAAACCTAAACCCCAAATCCCAAACCCTAAAGCCTAAACCTTAAGCTAACCCTTAAAAATCTTGAAATAACCCTAAACCCTAAACTCGATGATTTTGTGTTCCCGTGCTTCTTCCTGTGGTTTTGGCCGCATTTCGGGTTGCTCTGATTGTGATTGCTGATTTTTTGCTTGGTTGCTCATTATCGCTCAGCTCGCTGCTTATGTGACTCCCACTAGATCATTCAATGGCGGAGACTTCGCTCTCTGCAAAATCATGCTCGGCCCTCCTGGATGCGTCGACTTTGCTCTCTGATACTAAAGGTATTCTCGATCCGAATCCATCCGATAATGCACCTGCTATCAAGTCCTTTAAGGATGCTCTTTCTGGTAAGATCCCTACCTCTAATGCCTCAGTTAATTTAGTTTCCATGACATTTCGTGGAATGCCTAGTCATGCTCGACCGATGTGGAGATGTTAGCTAAGCCTTTTGAGTTCGCTTTGGTTGGTAAATTTTCTCTACGACACCTTACTCTAGATAATATCCGCTCTTTCTTCCATAGCTTAAAGCTTTCGGGAGTCTTCAATATTGGGCTGATTGATCCTCGTCATATCCTTATTCAATTATCCAATGATTTAGATTATTCGGTCTTTTCGTGCTCCTATTTTATGTATAATTGTCAAATTGCGGCTCTTGAAATGGTCACCCCTTTTGATGAAGAGGAATCCCTATTATTCCTTTATGGCTTGCTTTCCCTAACATGAGAATTCACTATGTTACTCACCAAGTTTTGTTTGCGGTTGGGGCTCTATTTGGTAGACCCCTTCAAATTGATCAAGCCACTGCTGCTAGATCTAGGCCATCTATTACACGTATCTTGGTTGAGATTGACATTACAAAAAAATACCCTAAAGAAGTTTGAATTGGTTCAGAAAAATTCAGATATAATCAGAAAGTGGAATTTGAAAATTTCCCCGTCTTTTGCACTCATTATAAGATCCATGGCCATGACCATTCTGAATGCTTTGTATTACATCCTAACCTCAAAAGAACATACCCGGATCCTAATACCTCTCTTGGGGGGAAAACCAATAAGTTAGTTTATGTGCCTAAAGCTTCTCATAAGGGAACTTATCCCACTACATCTACCCCTTTATTACCCACTGATGTGTCCAATGAAATACACTCTGAGCTTGGCAAAAATACTACTACTGAGGTGTGTGAAGAAACTAATAAGCATTTACCTAGCACTACTCCCACTTGTAATAATTTTGCCTTTCATGACAATCCTTTACTTCACTTGAATCTTAATGACAATTTGAATGGGGATCTTATATTGGATCAAAATAATGTTAATCCTTTGGTGTCAGATCAAAATCAGATTATGCATCATGGTATTGAGAATGATATTTGTACTTTGAATGGTGCAAGAACCTCTCCTTCTACTTCTCTACAGAGTGATACTCAAGCTATTCCCATTTCCCATTCTTACTCTGATACTGAAGAAGGAGAAATCACCACTAATAAAATATTGCGATATTGCTACTATATACCCAAAACCAATCTCGATGGAATACTTTAGATATTGATAGAGCCTTCCAAACAGTTATTAAAAAAAAATCTTCCAAAGCCAAAATGGCTAATAATAACTTCACTAGAATCACACGTTCTTCCCTAACACCTCACAAATAACTATGCCCTCCTCTCTTCTTTTTACATTTCCTTTTTCCTTTTTCTTCTAGATTCCTTATGATCAATTTTCTTATTTGGAATATTCAGGGTTGTGGGACTCTTCCTGTCCGCAATCATGTTAGGAGCCTCTGTCGCACTCATAACATCAAATTACTTGTTATTATTGAGCCTTTCATTCACTCTTCCAAGATTTCCCATGTTGCTAGATCAATTGGTTTTCAAAATTTCCTCTTCAACCTTAATAATATAATATGGTGTTTTTGGAATAATTCCATCACCATTTCCATCATTGATGATCTCGAACAATTGTTAAATGTAAAAATCTCTTTAGGTGAGTTTTTGGCCTTTGGTTCCTTTATCTATGCTTCTTGTAATAGAGCCGGTAGGAACATACTTTGGAATCACTTAAGAACCTTAGCCTCCTCGGTTAACCTTCCACGGTTGGTTGGGGTGATTTCAACACTATCATTGCTTCTTGGAAGGAGGGAGGATGTTCTCCAAACCTCCATTCCATGGAAGACTTCTCTATTATGATCCTTGATTGCAATCTGATTGACATTGATTTTTCAGGGTCTGATTACACGTGGGAAAACTATAGACTTTGGCAGCATCTTGAAAGGACTCTCTTTAATTCTCTTTGGATCAATCAATGGCCTCTTACTTCTGTTTAGCATTTGAGCAGAACTTTTTCTGATCATGCTCCTCTTTTGATCTCTATCAAAACTCCCCCTCTTAACCCTTTTACTCCCTCACCTTTTAGATTCCAAAATATGTGGACCCAACATGGTGACTTCACTAATGTTGTTTTCACTAATTGGATGGCTCCTGTTCACCCTAATAATTCTGTTAAAGGCATGCTTCAACTTTGGCTTAAGCTCAAGAGGCTTAAACAAAATCTCAATTGGTGGAACAAGCATATTTTTAAAAATCTTTTTACCAATCTTAAAGATATGGAACAAGTGGTTTGCCTCTTGAAGAGGCTGTCTTAACTGATCCCAGTAAGCTTGATGAGTTGAGCATTACCAAAGATAGTTTGATTAATTATCAAAATATGGAGGAAACCTATTGGCATCAAAAAGCCGCTAGCAAACATATTGCTGATGGTGACAGAAACACTAGGTATTTCTATGCTATTTGCAATAAATGAAACACTTTAAACTCGATTAAGAAAATTAAGAACTCTAATGATGGCTGGATAACTGATAGTAATGAAATTAAGGAATCTGTCATACATCACTTTCAAAAATTAATTCTAATCCTTGTTAGACATGCCCTCCAACACCCACCTTATCCCTTCTTTGATTAGCAATGAGAATAACCATTTTCTCACTATGCATCCCTCAGAAGAGGAGATTATTAGTACTCTCAATAGCATGAACAGATTCATTCTTTCGATGGTTTTATGACTCATTTCTTTCAGCATTATTGGCCTTTTATTAAATTTGATCTTGTTAATGCTGTTATTGATTTTTTTGATGGCAGCTCTATTCCCAAATATTTTTTGAGTACTTCTATTGTCCTTATTCCCAAAACCATCAATCCTGAATCTTGGGGTGATTTTCAACCTATTAGTCTTTGTACCTTTTTCCAAAAACTCATTGCTAAATTAATTAATAATAGGATTAACCCCCTGCTCCATCAAAATCATCTCCCCTAACCAAACTGGTTTTGTTAAAAATAGAGCCATTTCTGATAATATTCTTCTCGCTCAAGAGGTAGTTCATGACATTGATGTCTCTTCCAGAGGAGGTAATATGCTTTTCAAACTAGACATCTCTAAAGCCTTTGACAACCTCTCGTGGGATTTTCTCTTTCAAATCTTACATTTGTTTGGTTTTCTGATAATTTTATCTGGCTTATAAAAAGTTGTATCACTAACGTCTGGTTTTCTATAATCTTAAATGGTGAATCCCTTGGTTTCTTTACTTCGAGCCATGCTTTGCGTCAAGGTGACCCTCTTTCTCCTTCTCTTTTTATCATTTCTATTGAATATCTTTCAAGGAGCCTCAATGATCTTTTCATTAAAAATCCTAATATGGCTTTTAAAATTCATGGTGGTTTCCCTGTTTCTCATCTTAGCTTTGCTGATGATTTTATAATCTTCACAATGCCTCTCTTCAACATGTTAAAACTATTAAGAATCTCTTAAATGATTTTGGAAAAGTTAGTGGTCTCTTCCTTAATAAAAGAAAATGCTATTTTATTCCCTCAGTTAAGATTCCCATCAATAGACTAAATCAAATCTCCAGAATTACTAATTTTAAGCAAAGTCAATTCCCATTACTTATCTCGGGGCTCCACTTTTTAAAGGCCAGAAAAGATCTCATCTTTTTGATGACCTTATTCAAAAAATTTCTAATAAAATCTCGGTTTGGGAATTTCATTTACTATCTTTTGGTGGTAGGCTAACCTTGATTAAGAGCACTCTTAATTCCATGCCTTTATATCTCATCCAAACCATTGTGCTGACCATTTCTAGCATCAACAGAATTGAGCATCTTTTGAATAAATTTTTAGGGGCTCCAACACCTCTTAAAAAATGCCTTTGGACCTCTTGGTTTAAGAGTTATGGAACTTTCGAAGGTGGTCTTGGTTGTAAATCCATAAAGAAGCTATCAATGCCTTTTCCTATAAACTCTGGTGGAATTTTAGGAGTAATCATAGTCTTTGGGCTAATTTCATGACTGCTAAATATTTCCAGGGTAAGCACCCCCTCATTTGTCCCTTTAAGCCGGGCGACTCTCCCGTGTGGAAAAGACTTTGTTCTGTCAAATGGGATGCAGAATCCTTAATTTTTTGGGGCATTAACTCAGGTGGCTCTTTCTTTTGGTAAGATAACTGGAGTGGATGTGGATCCATAGATGACTTACTCTCCACCCATTCCCCTGCCACTATTAAAGTAAACTCTTTTGGCATAACAATAGTGGAATAATAGTAAGCTTTTGATTTTATCCCTTTTACTTTATTGAATATGGTTACTACTCTTCCTATCACTCCTCACAATTAAGATCAGATTCTCTTTGAGCTCTCTCATAATGGTGACTTCAACCTCAAAAATGTGTGGCTCCACATTAAAGATACTCATTATTCCTCCTATGTATTCTCCAAACTTTGGAATAACACTATCCCTACTTCTTATTCTGTTCTTACTTGGCGTATTCTGAAAAACTTTATCCGTGTTGATTCCTTGTTGTGGAGCAAATGGTTCAATTTATCCTATAAATGTCAATGTTATTTCCATATTGAGAATGTTAATCATGTTTTTGTTAATGGGGTCATTGCTTCTAAACTTTGGATTTGGTATGATGATCTTTTTAACACTGTCAATTTCAATGGCTCTCTAACTTTATATCGACTTCTTGAAATCTATTTTGATAATACTATTTATGGTCACATTAAAGTTATCATTGCTATCACTTTCTCTTATGGTTCATATGGATGGACCGTAATGATCTCCGTGGGATCCCTATGAACCACATGAGGATTATTGCTAGAACTAAAACAAAATTCGTGACTTGTTTAAAGCCAATCTCATTCATTACAGACAATTCAAAGGCTATAAATTTATCGCCAATAAACTGGGCATTAACCTGCCGGATGAACCTTACTGTCGAAATGACAAGATTGTCTATTGGAAAAAACCTCTTGACCATATTATTAAAATCAATACTGATGGCTCTGTCTCTCATAATGGCTCTGGTTGTGGTGGCATTTTTAGGAACTCTAAGGGTATAGTTCTATGTGCTTTTGCTTACCCCCTTACTTCCTGCACTGTCCCATTTTCTGAGCTTATGGCAGTCTTCAAAGCTCTTGAGATTTGCCTCCAAAATGGCTGGCTCAATATTTGGATTGAGGTGGATGCTATTCTGCTGATTGATCTTTTGACCTCCACTAAGATGAGCAGCACTGAATTTTACTACCTCCTCAAACAAACTAGAGCTCTTCTTTCCCAATTGAATTTTAGCATCACTCATGTTTGGCATGAAGGAAATGCCTGTGCTGACTACCTTGCCAATCTAGGTGCTAAATCCGATGGTATCATCTTCTTTAATCAACTCACCTTACCCAAACACTTGCGGCGGTTTGGTTAACTTGGACAACTCACGGGTTTCCATATCTCAGAACTTAATCTACCTTTTTGCTATTTATTGTCCATTCGTCCTTTTACTGTATGCCTCTTTACTTTATGGCTTTCTGTTCCTTTTTGGGTCTTTTGTGGATGTTTCACACGGATATTATTTGCTATTTTAATTTCTATGGGCTCACTGCTTTTGGCATTTACACTGATAAAGGGCTGTTGTTGAGCTATGTGCATACTAATATCCTGCATTGGAATTTTGTTGAGCTACGTGTCAGCTACTTTTGGTTTTATAATAATCATTAATAGAGGGAGATATTTATCATGATGGGTTTAGCTTCTTTACTACTTGCGCTATTTTTCAAAGATATTATTGCTTGGAGCATCTTAGTTACCTATGCTATTTCTATGCATTATATTAGAGTTCATTATGCTGGTTGCAATATTTATTTTGAAGATTTACTGTTAGATTTTTTGATTTTAGCTGATAATGATTGGTGGCTGGACTTTGATATATTGCTTATCTCCCCTATTAGATCCTGGGCTGCTGCTGATATTCTTTTTGTCTCCAGCTTTGAGCTGATGATTTCCTTTTATTTTTGGGAGTTATCTTTTATTTTATTTTTCTGCATGAAAAGGGTTTGGGGTCTTGCTATTTTTGCAACTCCTATACTTCATAACCTTACCTTCACATCCGGTAACAATAATAGATGCAACATCCTGGTTAAAAATCTTTCTATGCAGATTTGGAATTATTTCCTGATTTTCAATATTCCTGATGCTGTGGGTCTTACTACTGGTCTGTTTCTTTGTGCTCCTTTGCTCTTTAATGGCTTATCCTATGTTTGGAATTGTTTATTAATCTTCACTCTGTACAATTTCTCTGAGGATGATATTTCTACTGCTAACCTGCTCTTTATTGTCTTAGAGGATCTCATTGATGAGACTCTTTTGAACCACTATGGTGGCTCTGTTGCCCCTCTTCTTTTTATTGGCTTACCCTATGGATGCAATCATTGTAGTGTTGTTTTAAGCTATGTTGGATTTGGATTCCGTCAGAGGCTAATCTTGTTTTAAACTATGGTTTTGGATCTCGGGCTATTGTGTCTGTACGTTGGATCATCTGCCTTTATATATTTTTTGTGCTACTAACAATTGGGATGATGCTATTTTCACTTGCTGTTGTTATTTATTTCCTGGTTCAGCTAGTCTTGGCCAGACCATCTCATTAACTATCTGGGAATTTACTTATGCACTGTATAATTTGAATGGTTGGTTTTATGGCCAACTTGCTGTTTATTTATTTCTTGGTTGTTGGATAGTCTGGTTACTGTCTTATATCCAGCAAGCTATTGCTGGGGTTGTCTATCTATTTCAGCAGGGTGATTTTGGTATTATCTTGCTGCTTGTCTATGCCAACCTTTTTTCCCAACCTATCAAGCGAGATTTTGTTATTTCTTGTTCTATTTTATTATTTCCTTGCAGGTTTGGATTCCCTTAATGGCTTCTCTGTTAGCCTTTACTGTGGTTGTAGGTTTTTTGCTACTACGATGCTTTATCTGGAAGGTTTTGTTTTATTATCCTTTGAACCCTTTTGCTAACATTGTTGGTTTTGGTCTTTAGGGCCCTTTGACTGGACTTTGTGATTAATATCTGTTCCCTGATTTTTTATTCTCTGACTGTTCCTGCTTTTATCAATTGGGCTACTACTATTTTTTCCTGCTTTTGTTCTTTCCCACTTGGTTATGTTCACTGTGAGCAAATACCGGTGATTGTCCATCTGATTATTTGGATCTTTTCATATGTTTTTGGGTGGACTCTTGGCCAGCTTGTTGGTTTTAACTACCTTGGTTGTTGGCTGAACTAGATTAATACTCTTCATGCTATCTTTGGGGTTTTGGTTTGTTTTGCTTAGCAACTCTCTATTGTAGTTGTTGATTGCTTGTTGGTTTCTGCCTTGATCCCCCTTAATGGTTTATTATATGCATATCACTTTAATGCTTTGGTTTACTTTATCTGCTACTATTTTCTCCATCTTCTTTTAGTTAACCCTATTTCTATTGCAATGTTTATCCTGGATGGGTGGCTTTATGGCAAGCTACCTGGTTTCTGTTCTCTAGCTAGTTGTTCCTTATCTTGGATATTTTGTCTTGGCTTTTGTCTATGTTGGCTCCATCACGTTGTTTGTAGGACTTACGGGTCTATGTTCAGTTAGTTATTTCTAACATTGATGTTCTGATGGTTTTTTGTGATTATTGTCTGGGTTGCTGCCTTCTAGATACCTATTTTTATGCTCTATCTAATTGGTTATTAAATATGGCAATGTCTTCACTGATGGAGAACTTTTATGGCCAACTTGCTGTCCCTTCCTGTCTTGGATGTTGTTGTCTTAAGTGTTGCTATCTTGGCTTGGTTTTGCCTTGGTTTTCTTGTCTTACTTTTTCTAGATTCTAATGTTGATACTCATTTGAATCCATTTTTTGATTTTTCTTCTGGTGGGTTCCAATGTTGCATCAACTTCTTTGCTGTTGGGGTTAGCTTTTGGAATGACTGTGCTATTTACATCTGGGCTGCTGTTCATCTCCTAATTGCTGTGATCTACATTATCTGCTATTGTCTCTATTCCCATCTTGGTTCGGTTAGGTTGGTGCGATCGTATGCTTGTCTCTCATTGGCCGGTGGTACTATGACGATTCTTTGTCTTTTTGCCTTGCTCTCTTAGTTGTTTGTTGATCTGGATTATTCGATTTTTGGTTCTGATTGCTACAACTGGAGTTGTAGCTCCAAATGTGTGGTTGTAGGTTTTACTGCTACCCTGATCTGCTTTATCTAGAAGGTTTTTTCTTTTTATTATCCATTGAACCCTTTTGCTACCATTGTTAGCTTTTGGACTTTAGGGCCCTTTGTCCAGCTGGTGGACTTTGTGATTATTATATGTTCCCTATTTTTTGATTTTTTGACTATTTTTCTTTGTTATCAATTGCTCTTGTTGTGTTTTCTGCTTTTCTTTTTCCCATTTGGTTACATAACATGGCAGATCCGTGATTTTCCATCTGATTATTTGGATCTTTATCTATGCTTCTGGGTGGACTCTTGGCTAGCTTGTTGGTATTAACTGCTTTGGTTGTTAGCTAAATTGGATTAATACTCTACATGCTGTCTCTGGGGTTTTGGTTTGTTTTACTCAACAACTCTCTATTAAAGTTGTTGATTGCTTGGTGGACTTTGTCTTCAACCCCCTTACTGGTTTATTATATGCATATCATCTTAATTCAGTGGTTATCTGCTGCTATTTTCTCCAACTTCGTTCAGTTAAATTTGTATCTATTGTAATATTTATCCTGGACAGGTGGCTGTATGGCAAGCTTGCTAGTTTTTGTTTTCTAGCTGGTTGTTTCTTGTCTTGGATATTTGCTATTTTGGTTCTTCAGGACTCCTATGTTGGCTCCATCCTGGTTGGCTGTAGGATTTTTGGGTCCTATGTTATTTATTTCGACATTCTTGTTACGATGGTCTTTGGTGATTCTTTATGCAGGTTCTTTGCCTTTCGATACCTATTTTTATGCCCTACCTACTTGGTTATTAACGATGGCAATGTCTACTCTGATGGAGAGAGGTTTTATGGCCAACTTGTTGTCCCTTCCTGACTTATGCATCTGTGATCAATTGGGCTGGGGGTTTGCTGACCTTCTGGTTTCTTACAGATTACTTAATTCCCCTGGCTGGCAATGTGGTGTTGATTATCTGTTATTTGCTGCTTATGGGCTTTGTAGCTTGTCTGAAAACCATTTTAACTCTTGGATCTCTTATCTTTTCACTACCATTGTTAGACTTATGCAGACCACTATTAAGATGCTCTTAACTAATTCATATTCCAACCTTATTATGCTCTATTTGAATGGGTTGTCTTATAATGAGCTTCTATCTGTATCGATGTACTTCTTGCATTGGTGCTGGGCATTCTCTAACATGGTGTCTTATATCAGGTCTTATTTCCAGGATGGGAACCTCTTTCTCATTCTGACTTTTCCTGATTATTTATCTACCCTGTATTTGATTAAAATTGTAGGTACTAAGGATATCAAGACTTTTATCAAATGGATGCAATACAGGTTTGTTGGCTATGATTGCTATGATGTTTTCACTCACTTTTGGTTTGGTAGTAGCTCTTGTGATGTAACCCTTCCGCTGATGTCTGGATGCTCATATTTGCATCTGCCCCAACTTGGTGTGATTGAGCTTGAGCCTTCTCTATCACAACTCTTTACTATCATTCTCAGATTATGCAATTTTCAGTTATCATTTTGTCTGTATTACCTTAACTGCTCTAACTTTTTTTTTGTTTACATTCTTGCAGGTGATTCTCTCTTGTCCTCTTGTAGGTTTTCTCCTGAGTGTCATGCATTCTCTCATCCTGCAGAGCATTGGCCCTAATCTTCCACTGGCTTATTATGTTAATCAATTTGTATCTTTTGATTGCCTTATTATTTTCTTTTGCTTTTGGCTGTATTTAGATAGGGGATTTACTCCCAAGGCTGATTGTAGCTCTTTGAGCAATAGTTTTGGAGTTTATCCCTTTTAAGGACCTTGTAACCCTCTTTTTGTGGCAATAATATTCCCCTACATGGGGTTCCCCACAAAAAAAAAAAAAAAACCTTAAGCTAACCCTCAACTCTAAACCCTATAAAGCTAAACACTTAAACCTAAACTAAATAAAACCTAACAAAAATAAATAAATAAAACTAAGCCAAAAAATAAATAAAAACATAAACTAAAACCTAAACCTAAACCTAAACCTAAAAAACCAAAAAAATAAAAACTAAATGAAAATAAAATAAATAAAAACCAAAATTAAAGAAAAAAATTAGAAACCTAAATAAAAAAAACTAAACCTAAAATAAAAAAATAAACTAAAAATAAAATAAAATAAAAACTAAATATGAACCTAAATAAAAATAAAAATAAAAATAAACCTAAATAAAAAAGTAAAATAAGCTTAAATAAATAAAAAATAAACTAAATAAACATAAACCTACTAGTTTACTTAACATAAAAAATAACCTAATTCTATCCCTAAATCCTAAACCTACAACACTAAACCGTAAACCTAAATCCTAAAACCCTAAACCCTAAACCCTAAACCCTAAACCCTAAACCCTAAAACCCTAAACTCCAAAACCTATATCCTAAATTTTAAAAAAAAAACAAAACCTAAAATAAACAAAATAAAATAAACTTAAACCTAAAATAAAATAAAATAAACTAATATAAATAAATGCTAAACCTAAACTAAAAATAACCTAAACTTAAACTTAAATCTAAACTAAATGAAAAATAAATAGAAACATAAACTAAAAAAATAAAACCTTCAAATAAACCTAAAAGAAAAACTTAAAACCTAAACCTAAGAAAATAAAATAAAAACCTAAACCTAAACCTAAAATTAAAAAATAAAACCTAAACCTAAAAAATAAAATAAAAAAAAAACTCAACTAAAAAATAAATCTAAACCTAAACCTAAACCAAAATAAACTGAAGCCAAAAATAAATAAAAAATAAACTAAAATAAATAAACCTAAAATAAATAAACCAAACAAAATAAAAATAAAAAATACTCCAAATATAAACCAAACCTAAAATAAAAATAAAATAAACCTAAAATAAAATAAAAATTAAACCTAAAATAAAAATAAAATAAACATAAAATAAAATAAAATAAAAACTAAATAAAACGTAAATAAAATGAAAATAAAATAAACCTAAATAAAAGGTAAAATAAACTAAAATAAATGAAAAATAAACTGAATAAGCATAAACCTACTAGTTTACTTAACATAAAATATAAAAAATAAAAAAATCCTAACCTTAAACACTAAACCTACAACACTAAATCCTAAACCCGAAACCATAAAACCCAAAGCCCTAAACCTTAAAACCTAAACCCTAAACCTTAAAACCTAAACCCTAAACCCCAAACCCTAAAACCTATAACCCTAAACCCTAAACCATAAACCTCAAACCTTATATCTTAAACATAAAAAAAAACTGAAAACCTAAAATAAATAAAATAAAATAAACTTAAACCTAAACTAAATTAAAATAAACTAAAATAAATAAAACCTAAACCTAAACCTAAAATAACCTAAACCTAAACCTAAACCTATAGTAATAAATTAAACTAAATTAAAAATAAACATAAACATAAACTAAAAAATAAAACCTAAAAATAAACTTAAAACCAAAACCTAAAAAAATAAAATAAAAACTTAAAGCTAAACCTAAAAATAAAAAATAAAACCTAAACCTAAAAAATAAAATAAAAATAAAACTCAACTAAAATATAAATATAAACCTAAACCTAAACCTAAATAAACTAAAATAAATAAACTTAAAAAAAAAAACCAAAAAATATAAATAAAAATCAACCCAAATAAAAGAAAAATAAATTATAATAAAATAAAAAATAAAACTAAATAAACCTAAACTTGTTGGTGTGCTTAATTTTTTTAAAAATGTAAACCCTAAATAATGATCAACCTAAAAATAAAGTAAAACTAACCTGGACCCAGAAAAAAAACCCTCCCTCCCAACCCAAAAACACGGATCCCAGGCCGTGAGAAACCTTCCCTGA
The DNA here is from genome assembly GCA_021442155.1 of Cymbidium sinense. Lineage (NCBI taxonomy): Eukaryota > Viridiplantae > Streptophyta > Magnoliopsida > Asparagales > Orchidaceae > Cymbidium > Cymbidium sinense. The sequence continues at coordinate 61,118,561 of CM038216.1, forward strand.
CCTATTCATGACCTGGGCCTAAAACCCTAGACCTGGGCCCTGACTCACCTGGGCCCTACCCTACTACCCTAAACTGGGCATTAAACTTAAACCCTGATCCTCCACAAACCCTAAACCCTCTAAATCCTGACCTAAATCTAAACCCTAAATCCTCCTAAACCCTAAACTTCCCCAGGCCCTAACCCACACCCAACCCACCTGGGCCTGACTAAACTAAACCAAAACTAAATTAAACCTAAAATAAAAAATAAAAGCCTAAACTAAAATAAAATAAAAATAAAATAAAATAAACATAAACTAAAACCTAAGCCTAAACCTAAAGAAAATAAATGAAAAAAAAACTAAACTAAACTAAAATAAATAAATACCAAAATAAAGAAAAAATTAAAACTAAAATAAAATAGACTAAACCTAAATTAAAATAAAATAATCCTAAAATAAGATAAACTAAATAAAACCTAAATAAAATGAAATAAAATACTAAATAAAATAAAGAATAAAATAAAGTAAAATAATTAAAAATAAACTAAATAAACCTAAAACTAGGTTTGAACATAAAAAACATAACTCTAAACCCTAAATCTAACCATAAACCCTAAACCTACAAACCTTAAACCCAAAACCTAAAACCCTAAACCCTCCCTAAACCCTAAACCTGAGCCCTACCCTAAACCTTAAAACCTGCAACCCAAACTAAACTAAACTTAATAAACTTAAACAAAATAAAATAAAATAAACTAAACTAAATAAATAAATAAACCTACTATAAACTAAACTAAAAAAAAAAACAAACTAAAAATAAACCTAAGTCTAAACTAAAAAATAAAACCTCAAAATAAACCTAAAATAAAAACCTAAAACATAAACCTAAAAAATAAAATTAAAACATAAACTTAAACCTAAAAATGAAAAATAAAACTTAACTAGAAAGTACACCTAAACCAAAACCTAAATCTAAAAAAGAAACTAAAATAAAAAACCAAAACTAAAATAAATAAAATAAATAAAATAAAAATAAAAAATAAACCTAAATATAAATAAAAGTAAAATAAACTAAAATAAATAAAATAAATAAACTAAACTTACTGGTTTTACTCGACATAAAAAATGGATGATGACTAAACCCTAAACCCTAAAACTATCCCAAAACCCTAAACCTTAAATTTGAAAACCCTAAACCCTAAATCTTAAACCCTATCCCCTAAACCCTAAACCTTAAATCCTAAACCATAAACCCTAAACCATAAACCCTAAACCCTAAACCCTAAACCCTAAACCTCAAGTTTAAAACAATGAATAATGGGCTAAATATTTGAAATCTAAACTTAAATAAATAAACCTAAACTAAATAAACTAAACCTAATCACACTAAACTAAATAAATTTAAATAAACCTGACTAAATTAAAAAATAAAACCTAAAACAAAACCAAAATACCTAAACCCTAAACCCTAAATCCTAAACCCTAAACCATACCCATGGCCTAAACTTAAACCCTAAACACCACCTTTCATGACCTACTAAACCCTGGGTTTCAAAAAATACCAGCAAAATAATAATTAATTAAAAATAAACTAAACTTAAATAAATAAAACCTAATCCTAAACTTAAAATAAACTAAAGCTAAATCTAAACCTAAACTAAAAAAAATAAAATAAACCAAAAATAAACCTAAACCTAAGCTAAAAAAATAAAACCTAAAACAAACTCTAAAATAGACACCTAAAACCTAAACTTAAAAAAATAAAATAAAAACCTAAACCTAAACCTAAAATTTAAAATTAAAATCTAAACCAAAAAAATAAAATATAATTAAAATTGAACTAAAAAATAAACCTAAACCTAAACCAAAAACTAAAAAGAAACTAAATAAAAATTAAAAAAAATAAACTAAAATAAATAAAAAACAAACTAAATAATTCTTAGCATACCGGTTTACTTAATTTTAAAAAAGATTAATAATTAAATTAAACAAAATAAAATAAACCTAAACCTAAACTATAATAAACTAAACTAGAATAAATAAAACTTGAACCAAAACCTAAAATAAACTAAGCCTAAACAAAATAAAAAAAATAAACTAAAATAAAAAATCCTTAAAATAATCTAAACTAAAATAAATAAAACCTAAACATAAACCTAAAATAAACTAAACCTAAACCTAAACCTAAACCCTAAAGACAATAAAATTAACAAAAAAAACTAAACCTAAACTAAAATAATAAAACCTGAAAATAAACCTAAAATAAAAACCAAAAACCTAAACCTAAAAAAAGAAAATAAATACCTAAACTGAAACCAAAAAATAAAAAAATAAAACCTAAACCTAATAAATAAAATAAAAAGAAAAATAAACTAAAAAAACATAAACCTAAATCTAAACCTAAAAAATAAGCTAAAATAAATTAACCTAAAACAAATAAAATAAACTAAATAAAAAAAACAAGCCCAAATAAAAATTAAAATAAAACTAAAATAAACAAAAAATAAACTAAATAAACCTAAATCTTCTGGTTCTCTTAATTTAAAAATAAAAAAAATCCCTAAACCCTAAAATTAAACTAAAAAAAACAAAACCTACTAGTTTACTTATTTTAAAAATAAACAAAAATAAAAACTTGAACCCTAAACCTAAAACCCCCTAAAACTTAAACCCAAATAGAAACCCCAACCTTAAACCATACAAAAAAACCTTAACCCTAAACCTACAACCCTAAACCCAAAAGACAAAACCCTAAAACCCAAAACCCTAAACCCTAAACTATAAATCTTTAACCTTAAACCCTAAACCCTAAACCCTAAACACTAAATCCTAAACCCTAAACACTAACCCTAAACCCTAAACCCTAAACCTCCCTAAACACCCTAAACCAGTGGTTAATTTTAAACTAGGCCACTTTAAAATGTTAATTATTGATTAGACGCGAAAAAAAAATTTAAAATAGGCTGTCGGGATCCTTGGCCCGTGGCAAGCGACGGTCGGCGCCGATCGATGACTAGCCGCGCCATTTAAAATTAGCCTAAACCGAGCGGCCGCGAGCTCTCGGTTTCTCCGTTCTCCGATCCCGTCGCCCGCCGTTCGTCGCCGTGAGACGGCTACCGCCTAAGGTACCCGGCCAAGGAAGGTCGCCGGCCGTCGGTTGTTTCCAACCGGTTAACTTGTGGCTTTGAGAGATCTTTTAGCGATTTATGTATTTTTTTAGCGAAATGCAAAATAAATTTCAGATCTAGTTTGGATTTGTTGTTTTTGATAGGAAATATTTGTTAGATGCTATTTAGTGAGATTTTTTGAAGGAAATTTGCTAGATTTGAGGTGGATGGTTTGTTAAATCTAGTTTGTTATTTGGTTATGTTTATGCTTATTTGAGATAAATTTTGCATATGATTGAATAAAGTATATGGAAAATGTCAGTAAGATGGTTTGTTTTGTGTTTTTATGTGCTCTCAAGAAGTCGATAAGCTATTTCATCTTCAAAATGCAAGTTTTTTTTTCATGTTCTAGTTGTTTTGAAGGAAAATCCATAATAGCGACATTGTTTATTTTTATACAATTAATGAGAAAGTATATGAGCAAAGAAATGATCTTTATTGATTTTGAGAAATCATATAGTTAAGTATTATGAAAATTGATTTGGTGAGTATTAAAAAAAATATGTGTTAATGATTATTAAAATTATTAAGAAATAGTTGGTTTGGTTATGCTTATGCTTATTTGAGCATAATGCGTAAATTATTTAGTCAGATGAAGGAAATGAGGTTGATTTGGTTGTGAAGTGTTGGTTTGTCTGCTGTTAATTAACTGATACTTTGTCGACTTTACTGATTTGAACTTATTTGCCAAATTCATCGTTAGTTGGGAAGGCGGTGTTGTTTTGTTATTAATAGTTGAGAATGAATTGACATTCATAGTTCTTACTACTGAGGTGAACTTAGAGTTAGCGGACTTCATTCCAACATACATTGGTGGGAGAAATGCTGCTCAAATCCACGACGGACTCAATTTGTTGAATTACAACAAATAATAATGAGTCGTTGGCCGGATCCGACAATTTGTTAATCTTGTTGGTCGCTTTCCGGTATGCGGATTTATTGCAACACACATTTAGATGGCGAAGTTTGTCAAGTTGTGCTTAATCGCACGTGCACAACCTATTGTCATTTATGTAGAAGTGTGGTGATAGAGAGAGATAGTCGCAGTGGAATGCCAATTAGGTCGAAACAGCACTGAGAACATTACACTATCTTCTCAGGTGGAGTATTATGGGTCTGGAGCAAGAGAACATGAATATTTGGCTGGGACAAGTTCTACTGCTATGGGTGACCCAGACAGAGATGATATTAATCTACCATCTCCTGAAGACCAAGGATATGAAACTATGCCTAGTGGAGGTAGTAGTGATGATGAAGAAGAGGATGATAGCGACCCAGACAGAACAGACTTGAGGGAGACAGAACCATCTGTTAGGGTTAGAGATTTGATTGCCGGTTACTCAAGCAGAACAAGCCACACCGAAGAACACTTGATACGTAGCAATCGTAGTGCCCAAACAACTAGAGAGTGGGATGAGGACGTCACATTTGATGGCCCACTTGACAATTCAATCTTTGAGGCGAACGCATTCCAAATGAACGTAGAAGGTATTGCATTTTTGGGACAAGAAACAACTACAGTTTGCTGTTCAAGGCTGGTGTATCACAAACAATGTTGATTATGTCATATATGCTTCTAACAAATCTAAATTTACTGTTCTGTGCACTCATCACTCAGACCAGGTTAGACCGTGTTTATGGCGTCTTCATGCACGTTCATTTAAGCGGTTAGGGGGTGCATGGAAGATAGGTTCGATTGTTGACTCATACTTGTGCTCATTCAGTTCTGAATGCTGGTCATAGACAATGTACATCAATTCATCTTATTTCATAAAACCGGTGTCAATCGGTAGATATAAAACCACGAAATTATAGGCGTTGAGGCAAAGTTCAATATTAGAGTGTCTTACATGAAGGCTTGGGATGCACGAAGGAAAGCGAAAAGGCAATCTTTGGGAAGAGTCTTATAGAACTTGGAGCTTCATGGCTGCGGTATACTCGGCAATGCACAGGGCAGTGTCTCAACGTATACACTTGACTTCAAATAAATTTAATGTTAATGGGGTGATGCAAATAAGCTTGTTCCCATTGGCCTTGCATCGTGGAATCGAGTGCATCGAGTCCTGGGTTTAGTTTCTGCGTACATTACAAGATTTGATCCCACTGGTGTCTACAAGAGGAGATCTTTGCCTTATCTCGATAGACATGCGGTATAGTTAGGGCGTAGAAATCTTTCCTTGGTTTACTGCGCCACCGAGGAGAATTTCAAAAGCGGTCGACAATTAGGCATTGGCGATGTTGAGTTCATTTGCGGAAGATTTGGGAATACCATGATATTATTTAGGAGATACATGACGGACATCAAAAATATTAAGCAGGAAGCATTTGATTGGCTGGTCTTAAGGGATGTCAAGCAGTGGTCCTTAACTCATGATGAGGGTTATAGGTATGGTACAATGACCACAAATGCAGCTGAGTGCTTCAACGGTGTACTCAAGAGAGCTCGTGGTTTACCCATCCAAGCATTGGTTACAGAAGTCTACTACAATATAGTTACAATATTCATGAAACGACTTGAATCATCCACCGCAAAAGCAGATACCTTGTTCTCCCGGCATTAAAGCTCTGTTGTTAGACAATGAACGAGAGTCACGTAGAGTTCCTGAACCAATGAGGATAAATATTAATGAGTACCAAGTGTTTGATGCCACAAGCAGAACTTTCAAAGTTGAGGTAAACGAGAACAACGACTGTAAGTGTACATGCGGCCAACCTCAGGCTTATCACCTGCCGTGCGCACATGTAATTGCTGTTCTGAGTCAACGTCGCATAAGTCATGTGACATTTGTGTCTCCCTATTATAGCTTACAAAATTATATGAAAACCTACCAAAGCGAGTTCCATGTGATACCAGATCGTGAAGAATGGATGGAACATTTCAGTAGCGACACATACCCAACTTACTGTCCACCAGACATCAACAGAAAGTCGGGACGTCCTAGGACAAGCAGATATAGGAATTCAATGGACGAGAGCATCTCTAGAAGTTCACGACTCTGTGGTGTGTGTAAAACTATTGGTCATAACAGGTCAACTTGTCCTCAGAATAGAGTGCGGCGAATGTAATTTCTTATATTTTATGTTGTAGTACTTGTTATCACGATGTTACTTATGTTTTATGTTGTAGTACTTGTTATAGTTTTGTGTTGGTAGTGACCTGTATGGCTGGATAACTTGATGTAACTTTCAGCATTCACTTAATGAAATAAACTTGATAGTTTCTCGCATTTAAAAAAGACAGCATTTTTATGAATTTATGCTCTGTCGAAAGTTAAACAATGACTGTATTTTATAACTATATTTTCTTTCAGTATTACCTGCTAACTTTGTAACAGATAACATGTCTGGCGATGAGGCTCTCGACCCACGTGGGAGGCGGCGACCGAGGTTCTGATTGAGGATTACGGCGGCTACCGAGGTGCATCCCCATAGCATTACGGGAGGCCGTACATCCAGTGGTAGTGGGTTTTCTTTTATCATTTTTTCTTGATTTTGTGCTTCATTTCTTAATTTACTGATACATCCTAAACATGATTCATTTGATTGCAGGTTTCTATTCTTGATGCTGCTGGCCACTTACTGATGTTCAGAGAATGGCCCGTTAACTGCCCCAGATTTATGGATGCATTGCGAGTTGCCGGTTTAGATTGTGTATCTCAGATGCAGTATATAAAGATTGATCATCATTTCTTGTGACACTTGTTGAGCGAGACGAACTCATTTCACTTGTCCATCCAGGAGAGATGGCGGTTACTCTGAGGATGTGGCGATGATTTTAGGCGTCCGGATAGATGGCGGCGATGATTGGCGGCGTTGTTGGTGGCGTAGGTGGGCTTCATGGCGGATTGTTGCGATGAGCGATTGGACATCGAGCGCATATCATTTACCATGATCCTATCCATCCGGAGATCACATCCGAGTTTAGCATGGGGCGGGCGCATGCATGTTTACCTCTACGGTGGTTGCGGTGGGCGTACTATCGTGACTCTTATTTAGATCTGCGAGCTCGAGTTTACCATGCATGTCGAGCTTTTTTTACCATTGGATCATTTCTTCTACCAGATACATCAGGGAACGAGGTCCACTTGCAGTATCTACCGTTACTTGAGGCTATTGATACATTCAGGGAGTTGTCTCTGGGTTCAGCTATACTCGCTCATCTATACAGAGAATTACATGAAGCCACCAAACCAAAGCGCACGAACATGGCCGGATGCGTACATTTACTGCAGGTATGGGCCTGGGAGCACATTCATGTCGGAAGACCTACCTTATGTGTTCCGTATCCTTCTGACATTGATGGGCTTAGTGTTGGCTTTCGGTGGAACGAAGAGTATGTTCGGGAAATGCCATTAGGCAATCTCGAGTGTCTGAGATGGGACTTCTTGAGTCGGGTGCTGAATTGATGTAATCTTATTTCAAATTCTTTACTATGGTTGAAGGCGAAAGAATAATTTATCTTTGTATTTGCGGTATCCAGAATGGACATCGATCCGCATGCGCGTCAGAATATATGTTCAGGGAAGCGGCTGGCTAGAGTACCAGCGATATGTTGGAAGAGGGTGGAGTGGTACTTACGATGTTTAGACGGTTTGGCATTCCTCCTTCCGATCCGCGCGATAGATCCATCATTAAATGCGGGTCGATGGGCGTGGAAAGGCGATGTTGATTGGGTACAATTCCACCACTCCTTCAATTGCGAGCAACTAGGCGTGACTTCGATTATCACAGTTGATTCATCTTAGCATGATCCGGTGTCAGCAATCAATCGTTATATGAGATGGTATCGTTCATGGGCATCACTTTACATGCTCAAGCAGTGGTACCTCGACACATATTACCCCGAAGAGCGTTTGATGGTTGGTATGTGCATAAAGTATTTTAATTTGTTTTTTCCTATTTACAATGAAATCGATCTAATCTTCTATATGCGGCCTTGAGCACATCTTGAAAACGAGGGAATATTCCAAAGACTATTTTGGCAGAGATGAAGATATAGAAGTTCAGAGATCTTTCAACGAATATGAAGAGCTGCTAGTGGACCTGAGGCTAAACATGCATATATCCGACACGGATGCGTTACTGCATTACACCCGTGCACTTCGCATCATCGTGATTCACATGTTCCGCCGATGGATGTGGGGCCATCCTCGACACCGCTGGTGGGCGCTTCACGCACATTCTCTCACCCACCACAAGATTCATACCAGCAATGTGGTCTCGATGCACCCATGGCACACGACCCATATATGGACCACCACCATTCCATATGACACCACCATACGAGTGTACCATGGGTATTGCTTGCTACGCAGGGTCTACCTCATGTGCACTTAGGGTATTCGCAACAACCCGTCGATGGAGAAGAGAGGACCATCAACATCATCTCGCGATCACACCACCACCACACATTACACTCAGCATGCGATTCCACCACGCCATCGCCAAGATAGTGTCGAGGGTTGTACTCTATGTTATTTTATATTGATCTCTCATTCATGTACATTTTTTGTATTATTCCAATCGTATTATATTATTTGAATATTTTGACCAAATCAAATGCTAAGAGTTGAGATTCAACCGATAATTGCATAAAGATTCAAACTCAATATCTAAGTTTTTGTAACTTCAATTCACATTTGTAAACACGATGTCACCCGAGATTCGTCAAAAGTGTTGAACATAAAAGTTGTAGGATTTTTTATTATCTTTCCAACGATACCAAGTACTCCCAAATCGACTGAGGAAATGCGACCATAAAATGTATACAAACTTAATTTTTTTTTTTTAAAAATCGGCATTATTGCCACCGCGATGCCGCCAGTGCCACGGTGATCACTACTTTTAAATTTTTTTTTTTTCGTGCCTAATCACGTAATTAACATTTTAAAGTGGCCTAGTTTAAAAATTAACCCCAACCGTAAACCCTAATCCCTAAACACTAAACCCTAAATTAACCATAAACCCTAAGCTAATCCTAAACCTTAAACCCTAAACCCTAAACCCTAAACCCTAAACCCTAAATGCTAAAAAGCTAAAAACTTAAACCTAAATTAAATAAAACAAAAAAATAAAATAAATAAAAAACCTAAACCAAGATAAAATAAATAGACAAAATAAAATAAAAACATAAACCTAACAAAACCTAAAGCTAAACTTTAAAAGAATAAAATAAAAATAAAAAATAAACTAAAATAAAATAAATAAAAACCAAAACTAAACTAACAAATAAAAAACCTAAATAAAATAAAAATTAAAACTAAAATAAAAGTAAAATAAACCTAAAATAAAATAAAATAAAAACTAAATAAAAATTTAAATAAAAATAAAAATAAAAATAAACATAAATAAAAATAAGAAATAAATATACTAAAATAAATAAAAGATAAACTAAATAAACCTAAACCTACTACTATAAAAAAAAACCTAACCCTAAACCCTAAAACTAACCCTAAACCTTAAACCCTAAACCCTAAACCTACAACACTAAACCCTAAACCCTAAACCGAAAGCCCTAAACCCTAAACCCTAAAACCCAAAACCCTAAACCCTAAAGCCTAAACCATAAACCTTAAAACCCCACCCCAAAAACCTACAACCCTAAACCTAAACACTAAAACCCAAAGCCTAAACCCTAAACCCTAAACTCTAAACCCAAAAAACCTAAAAAAAACTAAACCTAAAAATAAATAAAATAAAAAAATCCTAAACCTAAATAAATAATAAAATTAAATTAAATAAAAACTTAAACTAAAGCTTAAACCTAAACCTAAACCTCAACCTAAAATTAAAATAATATAAAAAATAAAATAAATAAAAACCAAAGTAAGCTATGAAATAAAATAAACTTAAATAAAATAATAACTAAATGTAAAATAAAAATAAAATAAACATAAAATTAAATTAAATAAAAAATCACTAAAAACTTAAACCTGAAATAAATAAAATAAAATAAACCTAAATCTAAACTAAAATAAAGAAAACCTAAACCTAATCCTAAAATAAACTATACCTAAACCCTAAACTAAGTAAAATAAAAAAAAAAACTAAAAATAAACCTAAACCTAAACTAATAAATAAATTCTAAAAATAAATTAAAAATAAAAACCAAAAACATAAACCTAAAAATAAAATTAAAACTTAAACCTAAACCTAAAAATAAAAAAAGAAACCTAAACTTGAAAAATAAATTAAAAGTAAAACTAAACCAAAAAATAAACATAAACCTAAACCTTAACCTAAAAAATAAACTAAATTAAAAAAGCTAAACTAAAATAAATTAACCTAAAATAAATAAACTAAACTAATTAAAAATAAAAAATAAACCTAGATAAAAATAAAAAAATAAATAAATTTAATAAACTAAATAAACCTAAACCTACCCTTTTTTGTAATTAAAAAAACTTTTAAACCCTAAAACCTAAACCCTAAACCCTAAACCCTAAATCCTAAATCATAAACCCTAAAACTAATCATAAATCTTAAATCCTAAACGTATAATGGTAAACTTACAACTCTAAACCCTAAACCCTAAACTAACCCTAAACCTTGAATCTTAAAGCATAAACCCTAAATAAAAAAATTAATTAAAAATTAATAAAAAAACCATAACCCTAAATCCTAAACTCTAAAACTAAACCTAAATCCTTAACCTATAACCCTAAACCTTAAAATCATAAACACTAAAACCCTAAACCCTTAACCCTAAACCCCAAACCCTTAATCCCAAACCATAAAACCTACAACCCCTAAACCCTAAACCCTAAACCACAAATCCAAAAACCTAAACCCTAAATTATAAACCCTAAAAACCCTAAACTCTAAAGCTTAAACGTTAAACCCTAATCCCTAAACCCAAACCTTAAACCTTAAAACCCTAAACCCTAAACCCTAAAAACATAAGAACTTAAACATAAACAAATTAAAACTTAAAAAAAAATAAATAAATAAACCAAAACTTAAAAATAAAAAAATAAACTAATAAAAATAAATTTAAAAAATAAATAAAAACCTAAACTAAATAAAAAAGGCCTAATGATAAAAAACATAAATAAAATAAAACTAAATAAAAATCTAAACCTAAAAATAAATAAAAAATAAAACCAAAACCTTAAACTAAAAAAGACCTAAACTTAAAATAATAATAAAATAAATAAAATAAAATAAACCTAAACCTAAACTAAAATAGATTAAACTTAAATAAATAAAACCTAAACCTAAACCTATAATAAACTAAACCTTAACCCTAAACTGCATACAAAAAACTAAAAATAACTCTAAACCTAAATTAAAAAATAAAATTTAAAAATAAACCTAAAATAAATACCTAAAACCTAAACTAAATAAAACCTAAAAATAAAATAAATAAAAAAACCCAAACTTAAATAAAATATAAAAATAAATTAAAATAAAAAAATAAACTACAACCTAAACCTAAACTTAAACCTGAAAAGAAAATAAAATAAAAAAATAAAAAATAAACTACAATAAAATAAATAAAAACCTAAACTAAACTAAAAAAATTAAAAACCTAAATAAAATAAAAAGTAAACCTATAATAAAAATGAAATAAACCTAAAGTGAAATAAAATAATAACTAAATAAAACCTTAAACCTAAAAAATAAAACCTAAAAATAAATAAAAAATAAAACCTAAACTAAAAAATCCTAAACCTAAAATTGAAATAAAATAAACTTAAACCTAAACTAAAATAAATTAAACCTAAACCTAAACCTAAAATAAACAAAACTTTAACCTAAACCTAAACTAAATAAAAAAATATGCCAAAAATAAACCTAAACCTAAACTAAAAAATAAAACCTAAAAATAAATCTAAAATAAAAACCTAAAACCTAAACCTGAAAATAAAAAATAAAACTTAAACCTAAATAATAAAATAAAAATAAAATTAACATAAAAAATAAACTTAAATCTAAACCTAAACCTAAAAAATAAACTAAAATAAAAAACCTAAACTAACATAAATAAACCTAAATTAAATGAACTTAAGAAAATAAAAATAAAAATAAAAAATAAATAAACTAAAATAAATAAAAAATAAACTAAATAAACCCAAACCTACCACTTTACTTAATTTGAAGAAAATAAAACAATATAAAAAAAACCCTAACCTTAAAACTATCCTTAAACCTACAACCCCATACCTAAAACTCTAAACCCTAAAACAAACCCTAAACCCAAAACCCTAAACTTACAACCTTAAACCTACAATACTAAACCCTAAACCCTAAGCCCTAAACTAACCAAAACCCTAAACCCTAAATAAAAAATAAATAAATAAAATTAAAAACAAGCACTAACCTTAAATTCTAAATCCTAAACCCTAAACCCTTAACCTACAACCCTAAACCCTAAAACACTAAACCCTAAACCCTAAACCCTAAATCCTACACCATAAACCCTTAACCCTAAACCCTAAACCTTAAAACTATAATCCTAAACCCTAAACCCTAAACCCTAAACCCTAAACCTTAAAATACCAAAAACCAAAAACTAAATAAATAAAACCTAAAAATAAATTTAAAAAAAAACCTAAACCTAAATGAAATAAAATAAAAACCTCAATTGAAACCTAAACATAAACTTGAACATAAACCTAATCTTAAAGCTAAAATTAAAATAAATTAAAAAATAAAAATTAAACCAAAATAAAATAAATAAAAAACTAAAAATAAACCTAAACCTAAACTAAAAAATAAAACCTTAAAATAAACTTAAAATAAAAACCAAACAACCTAAACCTTAAAAAATAAAATTAAAACCTAAATCAAAACCAAAAAACAAAAAATAAAACCTAAAGCTAAAAATAAAATAAAGTTAAACTCAACTAAAAAATAAGCCTAAACCTAAAAAAATAAACTTAAATAAAAAAACTAAATTAAATAAAAAAAGTAAACCTAAATAAAAAGTTAAAATTAAAATTAAACTAAAATAAATATAAAAGTAAACTAAATAAACCTTAACCTACCATTTTACTTAATTTTAAAAAAATAAAAAAAATGTTAACCCTAAACCCTAAACCCTAAACACTAAACCTACAACCTTAAAACCTAAACCCTAAACCCTAAAACCCTAAACCCTAAACCGTAAACCCTAACTCTAAAACTTCAACCCTAAACCCTAAACACTAAACCCCAAACCGCAAATCCTAAACTTTGTTAAAAAACATAAAACTTAAACCCTAAAGCCTAAACCTTAAATTAAAACCTAAACCCTAAACCTAAAACCTAAAAAATAAACCCTGAACCCTAAATGCCCTAAACCCTATAACTTAAACCCTAAACACTAAACCTTAAAACACTAAAACTAAACCCTAAACCTTAAACCCTAAAACTTAAACCTAAATAAGAAAATAAAATAATATTATATAAAAACCTAAACTGAAACCCAAACCTAAACCTAAAAATAAAATAAAATAGAAAATAAAGAATAAACTAAAATAGAATAAATAAAAACCAAAAGTAAACAAAAAAATAAAAAACCTAAGTAAAATAAAAACTAAACCTAAAATAAAAATAAAGTAAACCTAAGATAAAATAAAATAAAAAATAAATAAAAACCTAGACCTAAAAAATAAACCTAAAAAGAAATAAAAAATAACAACTAAACCATAAACTAAAAAAAAAAATCTAAACCTAAAATAAAAATAAAATAATATAATAAACTTAAACCTAAACCTAAATTAAAATAAACTAAACTAAAAATAAACCTAAGCCCAAACTAAAAAAAATAGAACCTAAAAAAAACCTAAAATAGCAACGTAAAACCTTAACCTAAAAAAATAAAATAAAAACCAAAACCTAAACCTAATAATAAAAAATAAAACCTAAACTAAAGAATAAAATAAAAAAACTAAATTAAAAAATAAACCTAAACCTAAACTTAATCCTAAAAGATAATCTAAAATAAAAAAACCTAAACTAAAATATATAAACCTAATATAAATAATCCAAACTAAAAATATAAAAATAAACCTAAATACAGATAAAAAATAAACTAAATAAACTAAAGAAATCGAAACCTACAAATTTAATAATTTAAAAAGAAACCCTAAACCATAAACTAAAAAATAAAACCCAAAAATAAACCTAAAATAAAAACCTAAAACCTAAACAAAAATAAAATAAAATAAAAACCTAAATCTAACTTAAAAAATAAAAAAATAAAGAAAACCAAAACCTAAAAAATAAAATAAAATAAATCTAAATTTAAAAATAAATCTAAACCTAAACCTAGTCCTAAAAAATAAACTAAAATAAAAACATAAACTAAACTAATTAAAATAAACTAAACAAAAATAAAAATAAATCTAAATAAAAATAAAAAATAAAATAAAATAAAATAAATAATAAATAAATTATATAAACTAAAACCTACCAATTTATTTAATTTAAAAAAAATAAGATAAAAAATATAATAAAATGCTAACCTAAACCCTAAACACTAAGCCTTAAACCTGCAACCCTAAACCCTAAACCCTAAGCCTTAAACTTGCAACCCTAAACTCTATACTCTAAACCCTAAAACCCTGATCCTTTACCTAAACCCTAAACCCTAATCCCTAAACCCTAAAACCCTAAACCCTAAACCCTAAACTTTAAAAAAAGTTTAGACCCTAAACCTTAAACCCTAAACCTTAAACCCTAAATTAAAATCTAAACCCTAAACCTAAGACCTAAGCCCTTAACCCTAAACCTTAAAAACACTAAACCCTAAACACTTAACCCTAAACTCTAAATCCTAAACCCTAAATTCCTAAACCATAAACCCTAAACCCAAAACATAAAGCTAAACCTAAAACTAAACCTAACCCAAAGCCTAAAAATAAAATAAAATAGAAAATAAAAACTAAACTAAAATAAAATAAATAAAAACCTAAACTAAAAAAAATCAAATAAACCTAAAAATAAAACACTTAAATAAAATAAAAACTAAACTTAAAATTAAAATAAAATAAGCCTGAAATAAAATAAAATAAATAAAAACCTAAACCTAATTAATAAACCTAAAAATAAATTTAAAAAATAACTAAATCATAAACTAAAAAAAAACTAAACCTAAAATAAAAATAAAATAAACAAAATAAAATAAACCTAAACCTAAACTAAAATAAACAGAAATAAAATAAATAAAACCTAAACCTAATCCTAAAATAAACTAAACTTAAACCTAAAATAAACTAAACTTAAACATAAACCTAAATTAATTCAGAAGAAATAAAGCAAAAATAAACCTAAGCTTAAACTAAAAAATAAAACCTAAAAATAAACCTAAAATAATAACCTAAAACATAAACCAAAAAAATAAAAAAAATAAAAAAATAGAAACTTTAACATAAATCTAATAATAAAAAATAAAACTTAAACCTTAAAAATAAAATAAAAATAAAACTGAACTACAAAATAAACATAAACCAAAAATATAAACTAAAATGAAAAAAACATAATCTAAAATCAATAAACCTAATACAAATAAACAAAACTAAATAAAAAATAAAAATAAACCTAAATAAAAATAAAAAATAAAATAAACTAAAATAAATAAAAATAAACTAAATAAACCAATCGATTTACTAAATTTTTTACAAAAAAAAAAACACTAAACCGTAAACTAAAAAAATAAAACCTAAAATATAAACTTAAAACCTAAACATAAAAAAATAAAATAAAACATAAAACTAAAACCTAAAAAATAAAATAAAACTAAAACTAAACTAAAAAAATAAACCTAAACGTAAAACTAAACTTAAAAAATATACTAAAATAAAAAACCTAAACTAAACTAAATAAAAATAAAGTAGATAAACCTAAACCTATTAGTTTAGTTAATTTTAAAAAAATAAATAAATAAAAAGATGAAAAATCCTAACCCTAAAACAAACCCTAAACCCTTAACCCTAAGCCCTAAACCGTAAACCCTAAATTGAAAAACTCTAAACCCTAAACCATAAACTTTGTTAAGCAAAAACCTTAAACCCTAAACCCTAAACCATAAACTAAAACGTAAACCCTAAACGCAAAACACTACACTCTCAACCCTAAATCCTAAACTCTAAACCTTAAAGACTAAAACCCTAAACCAAAAACCCTAAACATAAATTAAAAAAATTAAAATAAAATAAAATAAAAAACTAAACTAAAATCTAAACCTAAAACTAAACATAGAAATATAATAAAATAGAAAATAAAAACTAAACTAAAATAAAATAAATAAAAACCAGAAAAAAATAAAATAAAATAAAATAAACCTTTAAAATACCTAAATAAAATAAAAACTAAACCTAAAATAAAAATAAAAGAAACCTAAGATATAAAAACTAAATAAAAGCCTAACCCTAACAAAATAAACTTAAAAATAAATTAAAAAATAACACCAAAACCCTAAAAACCTAAACCAAAAATAAAAAAAAAATAAACAAAAAAAATAAACCTATACCTATACTAAAAAAGCTAAACTAAAATAAATAAAACATAAACCTAAAATAAACTGAACCTAAACCTAAACCTAAACTAAATAAAATAAAATAAACTAAAAATAAACCTAAGCCTAAACTAAAAAAAATAAAACCTAAAAATAAACAAAAAATAATAACATAAAACCTAAACCTAACAAATAAAATAGAAACCTAAATATAAACATAATAAGAAAAAATAATACCTAAACTTAAAAAATAAAATAAAAATAAAACTAAATTGAAAAATTAACTTAAATCTAAAAAATAAACTAAAATAAATAAACCTAATATAATTAAACTAAATTAAATAAAAAAGCATAAACCTAAATAAAAATAAAAAATAAAATAAATAGAAATAAATAAAAATAGACTAAATAAACCTAAACCTACCAGTTTACTTACTTTTTTTTAAAAAAAAACCTAAACCCTAAACTCTAAACCATAAACCCTGAAAGCCATAAACCCTAAATCCTAAACCCTAAAGCATAAACACCAAACCCTAAGTCCTAAACCTACAATGCTAAACCCTAAACCCAAAGCCTAAACCCTAAACCCTGAACCTATAACCCTAAACACTAAATCATAAACCATAAACCCTAAACCTTAAAACCCTAAACATTAAACCATAAACCCTAAAACCCTAAACTCCTAAACCCTAAAAAACCATAAACCCTAACCCTAAACTCTAAAAAACCATAAACCCTAAACCTTTAACCTTAAACTAACCCTAAGACCTAAACCTTAAATGCCCCTAGAACCCTAAAAGCTAAACCCTAAACCCTAAAACATACAACCTAATCCCTAAACCCTAAACCTTAAACACAAAACAACCCTAAACTCTAAAACCCTATACCTTCAACCCTAAACCCAAACCCTAAACCCTAAACTATAAACCCTAAACCTTAAACCTTAAACCCTAAACACTAAAACCCTAAACCCTAAACCCTAAACCCTAAACACTAAAAACCTTAAACCCTAAAACCTAAACACTAAATGCTAAACCTTAAAAAGATAAATCTTAAAACCCTAAATCCTAATCCTTAAAGCCTAAACCATAACCCTAAAACCTAAACACTAAACCCCAACCCTAAACCTAAACCTAAAGTAACTAAATAAATTAAAAAAAAAACTTATACAATAAAACCTAATAAACCCAAACCTAAACCTAAACCTTAAGAATGTGCAGAACCTTGATGGTAGGAACATCACCATTTACCAGGCTTAGTCTAGATCTAGCGATGGAGGTGAAGGTGTAGGCAGCGGTTATCACAATGGCGGTGGGTGATCTAGAGGTACTGGTGGATATGGAGGTGGTGGTTAGAGAAGTGGTGGTTATGGAGGTAGGATGAGTAAAGAAAGTTACACGCATGGTGGTGGTGGAGGGAGAGATCGGGAATAATATAATGGATCCCGCTACTCGAGAGACTAGGTTGGTTCTGATGGGAATTGAAGAAACTGAACAATGGTCAATCCGATCTACTGCTTATCAAATTTTGTCTTTATAGTAGAAATGGTTTTAGTTATCTAAGGTTTTGTTTTGCTCTATGCATGCTCATTTCTTATCTATATTGTCGCTTGTGTCTTCAAAAACTTGGTGTGTTACTTGGTTGATGAAATCAAAAAGAAGAAATGTTGAATCTAAATTTGTTCTCTTAAAAAAAACCCTAAACCCTAAACCCTAAACTAAAACCTGAACCCTAAATCGAAAATCTAAACTCTAAACCATAAACCCTAAACCCTAAACTCAAAAAAATCAAAACCCTAAATCGTAAAACCCTAAACCCTAAACCCAAAACTAACTCTAAACCCTAAAAATCTAAAAACCTAAACCTAAACTAAATAAAACCAAAGAATAAAATAAATAAATAAACCTAAATTAAAATAAAATAAAATAATAGAATAAAATAATAAACTAAACCTAAACCTAAAAAGAAAATAAAATAGAAAAAAATAAAACTAAAATAAAATAAATAAAAACCTAAACTAAACTAAAAAAATAAAAAGCCTAAATAAAAATAAAATAAACCTAAAATAAAATAAAATAAAAATTAAATAAAAACCTAAAAATAAAACCTAAAAATTATTAAAATAAATAAAACCTAAACCATAAACTATAAAAAACATAAACCTAAAATATAAATAAAATAAACTTAAACCTAAACTAAAATTAGCTAAAATAAAATAAATAAAACCTAAACTTAAAATAAGCTAAACTTAAAGCTAAACCTAAACTAAGTAAAATAAAATAAACTAGCAATAAACCTAAACCTAAACTAAAAAATAAAACCTAAAAATAAACCTAAAAATTACCTAAAACCTCAACTTGAAAAACAAAATAAAAACCTAAAGTTAAACCTAAAAATAAAAAATAAAACTTAAAATTAAAAAATAAAATTAAACTAAAATTAAACTAAAAAATGAGCCTACACCTAAACCTAAACCTAAACCTAAAAAATAAAATACATAAATAACCTAAACTAAAATAAATAAACTAAACTAAATAAAAATAAAATTGAAAAAATAATAAAAATAAAACTAAAATAAATAAAAATAAACTAAATAAACCTAAACTTACTTACTTAATTTAAAAAAATAAAAAAATTAAAAAAAATCTTAAACTCAATCCTAAACCCTAAACCCTAAACCCAAACCCTAACGCTTAAAACCTAAACCCTAAACCCTAAGCTAAACCCTAAACCCTAAACCCTAAAACCCTAAACCATAAATCCTAAATCAGAACTAACCCTAAGTCTAATTAAACCCTAAACCTAAAACCATAAACCCTAAACCTAAACCAAACTAAAACCTCAACCTAAACTCAACAATAAACTATAACTAACCTAAACCTAAAATCTTATCCTAAACCCTAAAGAATTCTAAACCCTAAGCTCTAAACTCTAAGCTAACTCTAACCTAAACCCTAAACCCTAAAACCATACACCTAAACTATACCCTATCCTACCTAAACCTATACCCTAAACACTAACCCTAACCTAAACCTAAACCTAAGAAACTAAATTAATAAAAAATAAACCTAAACCCAAAAAACATAATAAACCAAAACCTAAACCTATATAATAATGGGCGAACCTTGATGGTGGGAACATCACATCAAGTCGCCTAGATTTAACTGGGAGGCGAACATGGTAGTGCATTGTAATGGTGGTGGGGATCTGGAGGCTAGATAGGTGTAGTGGTGGTTGAAGTAGTGGTGGTGAGGACGATGAAAATGGCAATCACGAAGGGTTTGATAAGGGATATAATGGAAGATCCTACTACTCGAGATGAAGTGGTGGTTCCAATGCGAGCTAGAGAAATTGAAGAACGGCCGACCCGATCTACTACTTATGGAACTATGTCTTTACAGTAGAGATAGTTCTAGTTATCTAAGGTTTTTGATTTGCTTTATGCGTTCATTTTGATCTATGTCATCGCTATGTCTTAGAAAACAAGTGCGCTACTAGAAAAATTGAAAAGAAGAAATGTTGAATATGAATTTGTTCTATGTTAAAAAAACCTTAAACCTTAAACCCTAAACTAAAACCTAAACCTTAAACTAAAAATCTAATCCCTAAACCCTAAAAACCATAAACCGTAAACACTAAACCCTTAAAAAAATCCTAAAACCTTAAACCATAAACCCTAAACTCTAAACCCTAAACCTTAAACCCTAAAACCCTAAATCATAAACTCTAAACCCTAAAATGTACAACCTAAAACCCCAAACCTTAAACCCTAAACCCTAAAAACACTAAACCATAAATCTTAATCCTTAAACCATAAACCCTAAACCTACAACCCTAAACCATAAACTCAACTCTAAACCTAAACTTTAATCCTAAACCCTAAACTAAAACTTAAACATTAAACCTAAACCTTAAACCTAAACCTAAACCTAAACTATAAACTAAACTTAAACTACACTCTAAACTTAAAGTTTAAAGTTAAACCTATACTTAAACTTAAACCTAAACTTAAACTAAACCTAAACTAAACTTAAACTAAACCTAAACCCTAAATCTAAATTAAACCTAAACCTAAACCTAAACTTAAATCAAACCTCAACTAAATATAAAATAACTAAACCTAAACCTAAATTTAAAAAAATTTAAACTAAACCTAATTTTAAATTTAAACTTAAAATCTAAATTGAAATTTTAAATTCAAACTAAACCTAAATAATAAAACTAAACTATAATTATAAACTTAAACCTTAAATTTAAACCTAAATTTAAAATAAACTCTAACCTAAACTAAACCTAAACTAAACCTAAACTTAAATCTTAAACTAAACTTAAATATAAATCCTAAATCAATTAAACTTAAACTAAAACTAAACTTAAGTTTAAACCTAAATAACCTAAACCTAAACCTACACCAAACCTAACACTTTAACTAAACTAAAACTTAACCTAAATCCTAAACCTAAACACTAACTAAACTTAAAACCCTAAACCTAAACTTAAACCTATTCCCTAAACCTAAACTTAAACCTAAACCCTAATCTTAACCTAAACTTAAATTTTAAACCTAAACCTAAACCCTAAAACCCTAAACCCAAACTTGAACCTAAACCCTAAATTTAAACCTAAACCTAAACTCTAAATGGAAACCTAAACCTAAACATAAACCATATACCCTAAATCCTAAACCTAAACCTAAACTAATAAAACCCTAAACCCTAAACCTAAACTTAGACCCTTAAGTTAAACCTAAACTTAAACCTAAACCTAAACCTAAACCTAAACCTAAACCTAAACTAAACCTAAAGCCTAAATAAAATGAATCTTAAACTTTAAACTGAAACCTAAAAACCTAAAAAAATTGTTTCCTAAGCTCGAGTCATCGTGCTCTGGTGATTTCCCTTTCCCCTCTCATTTTTAGCTTTCTAGCCACTGCTTTCTAGCTATTTTGTGCGATTCTCATTAGATTCCTGCTTAAATTGATGAGTGCTAGCCTATTTCGTGTCTTCATTAGAGTGAAACCATGGCCTGGCATCTTCCCCAATGATTCCTTAAGGAAAACTGAAGGATCATATGGATCGTACTAGGGAATCAAATAACTTGGCTTTGACTGCTTTGAAATCATTCAAAAATGAGACGTTCTAATTTAGATTTCTCTCCCTATATGAAAATTCCTTTCATTAACCATCAATTCCCTTTTACTGTGGGTGCTTTATTTGGTCGACCGTTGTAAATTGATTAGGTGACGACTACAAAATCTCATCCTTCAGTGGCTAGAATCCTTGTTGAATTGGACATTACCAATAAACACCCAAAAATATCTGGCTGGGATCTAAAAATTATGGTTATATGAAAAGATTTGAATTTGAAAATCTCACTGTCTTTTGTTCTCACTGTAAAATCCATGGGCACGATAATTATGAATGTTTCATTGATCATCCTCACCTAAAAAATAAAATCCCTATTAAGGAAACTTCTATTCCTAACCCTAGGCCAATCACTATTAAATATTAAAAATCTACTTCAGAAGCAATGGAATTTTTGAATGTTCCTAATAAGGCTGTTTTACCTCTTACATCTTCTACACAATTGAAGGCTTCTAATGTGAATAATAATAATTTTTCTAAACTTTTAGATGATGATTCTATTTCCTCTGATTCAATCCATACATTCTTGCCAACTTTGATTGTTGAAAATGAAGCTTTGATTGAGAATATAAATGAGGATAATAATGTTATGCATCATTCAAATTCATTGGAGAATATGCCTTTAATACCTCATGATAAGCAGGTTGAAAAAAATTATTATATTTTCCAGATTCAGGATTATTTAAATTCTCATAAAGATTTGGCTTTGTCTAATAATTTGGTTCATGAAGAGGAAGGGATTGGTGTTTATGCTTGCCTCTTAATAAATCTATTTTTGCTCCCTCTCTTGTTATTCCCGATGCTCATTTGGCTTTAATAAATTCTAATGTCTTGGAAGAAGGCGAACTCATTTCAAATAAGGACATTTCTCCTAAATCTAAGACTAATGTTGCTAAATATTTGTCGGATGATGATTATATGGGAAAAGAAAATGGTTTCCAAACTTATCATTCTAAAAAGAGAAAAAATGTTAAAAATTTCCCTCCCAAATTTCTAAGAAACACTAGATCGGCCACAGCCTCCCTCTCCTCTCTTAATTAACCTTTTCTTAACCCCTTTTTATATCTTTATTTTTACATTTATTGTTTGAAATGTAAGAGGGATTGGTACCCCCTCTATTCATAACTGTATTAAAAATCTTTATCGTATTCATAATATTTCTTTACTTATTTTTTTTGGAGCCTCTTATTCATGCTAACAAAATTAACCATGTTGCTAGAATGATTAGTTTCAATAATTTTTTCTCTAATGTTAGTAAGAAGAATTGGTGTTTTTGGAATAACTTTGTAGATATTTCTATTATTGATGATTTTCAATAAGTTGTCAATGCTCAAATCTCTTATGGTGATTATTGTGTATTGGCCTTAGATCTGGTAGAAATCTTCTTTAGGATAATTTGAAAAATTTTGCTACCTCTGTCAATAAACCTTAGTTTGTTGGTGGTGATTCCAACACTATTTTATTCACTTTTGAATGAAGTGGTGGTTGCTCTGCTAATATTCATTCCATGGAAAAATTTTCTAATATGATCCCTTATTATAATTTGATTGATATTAGTTTTAAAGGTTCTAATTATACTTGGTAAAACTCTATACTTTGACAAAGGTTGGATCAGATTCTATTTAATACTCATTGGATTACTCAATCGCATATTACTTTTATCTATCATTTAACCAAAACCTTGTTTGATCATGCTTCTATTTTGATTTCTATTAAAGATAATTTTAATGGATTAAAAATTTTCTCTCATTTTAGATTTCAGAACATGTGTATTCAACATATTGATTTTTTTAATGTTGTGGTTAATAATTGGAAAGTTCTTTTACATCATGATAATTTGATTATGGGGATGGATAGACTTTTGTTTAAGCTTAAAAGACTTAAGCAAATATGGGTTGGTGGAATAAGCATTATTTTAAAATCCTTTTTGATAATATCAAAGATATGGAAAAAATGGTTTGTGAACTTGAGGTCTCTATTTTGTCTGATTCTTCTAAGATTAAGGACTAGACTAAGGTGAAAGATAAACTTAATAATTTTCAAAATATGGAAGAGACTTATTGGCATCAATAAGCTACTAGTAAACATATTGTGGATGGTGATAGCAATACTAGGTATTTCAATGCTTTAGTTAATAAAAAGAGAGCTTTAAATAATATTCAAAAAATTAATGATTACAATAGAGAATGGATTATGGAGAATAATGATATTAAGGATTTGGTTATTAAATACTTCAGAACTATGCTAAATAAGAGTTTCTCTTATGAAGCTATTTCTAAATCGCACTTGATTCCTTCTATTACTACTAATGATTACTATGATTTGCTTACTATTATGCCTAATGAAGATGAAAATTTTAAAGTTCTTAATAGCATGAACATATTTTTTGTTGCTAGTCTGGAGGGTTTTACTACTCAATTTTTTTCAAATTTGTTGGTTTATCATTAAAAATGATTTGATTGAGGATGTGGTTGATTTTTTAATGGTAATCCTTTCCCTAGATGTTTTTCTAGCACTTCTATTGTTCTCATACTTAAGAAAGATAATCCAGACTACTGGAGTGATTTTAGACCTATTAGTTTTTGCACCTTCTTCAATAAGCTTATTTCCAAAATTCTTGTCAACAAGCTTCCTTTACTTCATATGATTATCTATCTCAACCAAACTAGTTTTCTTAAAAGTTGATCTATTTCTGATAACATTTTACTTGCCTAAGAATTAATTCATGACTTAGATGCTAAGACTAAAGGTGGAAACAATCTTTTCAAATTAGATATTACCAAAGCTTTTGATAATATCTCTCTGGATTTCATTTTCCAAATTCTGAATTTATATGGGTTTTTTTGATAAATTTACTTTTCTTATTAAAAAATTGTATTAAGAATGCCTGGTTTTTTATTTTTCTTAATAGGTAAGCTTTGGTCTTCTTTCCTTCTTCCCATTTCTTAAGATAAGGGGATCCTTTATCTCCTACTTTATTTATTATTGTTGTTGAGTACTTATCTACGAGCATCAATGAGTTATTTTTAAGCAATCCTAGTATGTACTATAGAACTCTTGGTGGTCTTCCTATTTCCCACTTAAGTTTTGTATATTATTTCATTATTTTTTGCAATGCTTCTATTCAACATATCAAGAACCTCATGATTTTTTTAAATAAATTTGCTAGAGAAAGTGGTCTTTCTATCAATGATAACAAAAGCTATTTTATTATTTCTTCAAGTATCTCTAATAATAAAATCAATCAAATATGGCATATCACTAATTTTAAACATCAACACTTACCTGTTAAGTACTTGGGTGCACCTAATTTTAAAGGTCCAAAATGATCACTTCTTTTTGATGAGTTAATTCAAAAAATTTTAAATAAAATTTTTGTTTGGGAATTCCATTTACTTTTCTTTGGTGGTAGGCACACTATTCTTAAGAGAACTCTTAATTCTATACCTCTTTATTTGATTCAAAATATTATTCCCACTAATTCTACTCTTATTAGAATTGATCGCTTGCTTAATAATTTTTTTTGGGGATCCAATAATTCAATTAAAATATTGCATTGGACATCCTGTTATAAATGTTATGGTCCTCTGGGTGAAGGTGGTCTTGGTTGTAAACCTATTCGTGAAGCTATGACTTTCTTCTCTCATATTCTTTGGTGGAATTTTAGAAAGAATGATAGCCTTTGGGCTAATTTTATGATAGAAAAATATTGCTGCAAAATACCTTCTTATTTAAAGATAATTGGATTGGTAATGGCTCTATTGACTCCTATCTCTACACACTCTACTAGTATCAAAGTTAACTCTTGGCTTAATAACAATTGGAATGAAAACAGACTTGAGAACTACATTCCTATTACTATTTTTGACAAGTTTTGCATCATCACTATCTTTTCTAATAAACCTGATCAAATTCTTTTCAAGCTCTCTTAGAATGGCGATTTCATTCTTAAAGAGGTTTGGACTTTTATTAGAAAAAAACAAAACACATCTAATGTTTTCATTAAACTTTGGAACAATATCATTTCCATTTCTTATTATATTTTAGCTTTGGAGGAGTTTGAATAACTTCATTCCTATAGATTGCTTACTTTGGCTAAAAGGGTTTTATTTACCTTCAAAGTGATAATGTTGCTTTCATATTGAAAATGTTAATCATGTTTTTGTCAATGGTGCTATTACTTCCAAACTTCGGATATGGTATGATGATTTATTTAACACTAACTATTTTCATGGCTCTCTTTCATTATATCAATTTCTTGAAGTTTGTTTCCATAAAACTATGAAAGGTCATATGAAAGTTTTAATTCCTATTACCCATATTTAGTTCATTTGGATGTTTAGAAATGATGCTACATATCGAGGCATCCCTATTAACCATAAAAGAATCCTTGCTAGAATTAAAGAAAAAATTCATGCTTTGTTTAATGCAAATTTAATTAGTAATCTTCATTTTAGAGGTTACAAATTTGTGACTAAAAATTTGGGTATCACTTTGCATGATGACCATTCCTACAAGAGTGTTAGTATTGTATATTGGATTAAGCTTAAAGATTATTTTATTAAGATCAATACTGATAGTTCCATTTCCCCAAACAAATATGGTTGTGGTGGAATTCTTAGGGATTCTAAAGGTACTGTAAT
Source organism: Cymbidium sinense (assembly GCA_021442155.1). Classification (NCBI taxonomy): domain Eukaryota; kingdom Viridiplantae; phylum Streptophyta; class Magnoliopsida; order Asparagales; family Orchidaceae; genus Cymbidium; species Cymbidium sinense. The sequence continues at coordinate 61,144,938 of CM038216.1, forward strand.
TTGTGATTATGCCTACCCCTCAAAGCTTGTTCATTTATGCGAGCTCATGGCTATTAATAAAGCTATTGATATTTGTTTAATCATAGGCCTCTTTAATCTTTGGATTGAAGTTGATGCTCTTCTTTTAGTTGATATGCTCAATACTAATAAAATGGGGAATGTTGGCTTATTTTATCTTATTAATCACACTAAAAAGCTTCTTCCTTAAGTTTGCTACAAAAATTTTCACATTCTTCATGAAGGAAATGCTTGTGATGATTTCCTGGCTAATTTGGGAGCTGAATTAAATGATCTCACTTTATTTGATAACCATAGCTTACTTAAGAATCTACATGGACTAGTCAATCCAGATAACACTGGACTACCTTACCTCAGATTTTATCTTTCAGCTATTTTGTTGATCATATTACTATGATGGTTTTATTCAGTCAATTTTTTGGTTGTTTTTTTTGTTTGCTTCCCTCACAAGAATGTGATTTTTGCTATTTTCTTTAGGGTGATGGTCAATCTCACTTTATATGAAAGCTGCCTTGTTGGTTTTAGTTTAATTGATTTTCCTATCCTCTAAGACTACTGGTTTTCTCTGGCTCATGCTAGCTATTTTGTCACACATCTAGTGATGTTTTGGGGTCTCTGGGTTGTGGTTATGCTGATTTTTCCTACCCCTTACACTATTTGCCTCGTTTTGGCTACGTTACATTATTTGAATTAAATTTTTTTTGTATGGTTGTTTTGGTTTGATGCTACAATTTGCTTTTTCAGTCTGCATAACTATTTTGGGTGGTCATTTTTTCATGGTTGTTGTTGGTCTCTTCTGCTTTGGCTTAGTTTTGGGGTTTTTGGTGGTTGATGTTCTCCTTTCCTAGTTTCACTTGGGGGTTTCTGCTAGTTGGTTTTTCCCTCTGCCTTGTGGATTGGAGGTAGCTTTTTTCTAATTGTTGCCCTCCTGTTTTCTCTTTTGTGGTGATTGTCTACTCAATAAGGTTTGGAAATGGATTTCTTTCACTCTAGCCTTGTTCCTTTCCCCGCTAATTTGCTGCTTGTGGTTGGGTGGTTCTCTTTGGCATTTTATACTTTGGTTTTTTGTCTGGTTGAGTGACTACCAATTTTGTTTCTTGGTTTTTTGAGATCTCTATGGGTTATGGCTATCCCACTGTTCTTTCCCTCTATTTTGGGCTCTATTTAACCTTTTATTTGGTTGGCTTATCCCTTTACGAATTGGAACTTCTGCTGCTGTGATTGGTTGTTGGGTGGCTATTGGTCTCTTCGGTTTTAGCTTTGGTTTTTTTCAATTCTTTTTGGTTGTTTTGCTGGTTTGGGTTGGTGTTTTTTTTGTTGGTTGTTTTATCAATTGATTGGTATGAGAACAACTACTTCGTGGTCTCTTTTCTTCTAGACTTGGGTTTTTGTTTACTGGAGGAGATGGTTGTGGTTATTTTTTGTCTATGCCTACTAGTTTGCTAGCCGTTGCTCCTCTAATTAGATTGGCCTAGCATTTGCTGAGGGCTGGTTGTGGCTCTCTTTGACTTGGTGACTTGGGATTGGATGCTATCTTGCCTTGGATGCTTATGCCCTGGCTTGGTGTCTTGGGATTTAAGTTGGTTGTTGGTATTGAATCCCTCTTATTTATTTTACTATCCTTGTTTCCTGATATTTTCCTTTTGGTCAGTGGTGTTGGATTTGGTGTTTTTCCTACTGCCTTGGTGGTTATTTTGATGGTAATTTCTGGATGCCCTCTTGGTCTCCCTATGGCTTTCCTCTCTCTGGTGCTACTTATATTCTACTATTTTGTTATTTGGGTGAGGTTTTGCCCTTGATTTGATTTGCTCTAGAGATAGTCGTGGGTTGTTATGCCTTTGGGATTGTATTGGGTTGTTACCCCTATTCATGCCGACCTTTTTTGTGTTTCTCTTTTGGTGGTGGCTTTGGTGGAGTTACCGCTTGGTTTTTTTAGGGCCACCGATCCGCTATAACTTCTGTGGCTTTATGTGATTATCTAGTGTTGGTTTTTACATCTACCGCTTTCTCGCTTGTTTGGTGCAGGACCTAGATCACTATGGACTATTCTGCCTTGGATGGTTTGCTTATATATAAAAAAACATAAACCAAAATAAACTAAAACCTAAACCAAAATAAAATAAAAAAATAGAAAAAATAAAAACATAAACTAAAACCTAAACCTAAACATAAACCTAAAATAAACTAAATTAAAATAAAATAAATAAAAACCTAAACTAAACTAAAAAATAAAAAACCTAATAAAATAAAAACTAAACCAAAAATAAAAATAAAATGAACCTAAAATAAAATAAAATGAAAACTAAATAAAAACCTAAACCTAAAAAATAAACCAAAAAATAAAACCTAAACCCTAAACTATAAAAAAACCTAAACCAAAAATAAAAATAAAATAAACCTAAACCTAAACTAAAATAAATAAAACCTAAATCTAAACCTAAAATAAACTAAACCTATACCTAAACCTAAACTAAATAAACTAAAATAAACTAAAAATAAACCTAAACCTAAACTAAAAAATAAAACCTAAAAATAAACCTAAAATAAAAAAATAAAACCTAAACCTAAAAAAATAAAATAAAAATAAAACTAAACAAAAAATAAACCTAATCCTAAACCTAAACATAAAAAAATAAACTAAACTAAAATAAATGAACATAAACTAAATAAACTAAACTAAATAAAAAATAAACCTAAATAAAAATAAAATAAATTAATTAAATAAAATTAAACCTACGAGTTTACTTAATTTAAAATAAAAAATAAAAAATTAAAAAAATTAAAAAACACTAACCCTAAACCCCAAAACTAACCCTAAACCCTAAACCTACCACACTTAGCCCTAAACCCTAAACCCTAAAGCCATAAACCCTAAACCATAAACCTTAAAACCCTAAACCCTAAACCCTAAACCCTAAACCCTAAACTCCAAAAACCTAAAAACTTAAACCTAAACAAAATAAAACCTAAAAGAATAACCTAAACATAAATTAAATAAAAATAAAATAAAATAAAAACCTAAACCTTAAATTAAAGTAAAATAAAAATAAAAACAATTAAAGTAAAATAAATAAAAACCCATGCTAAACTAAATTAAATAAAATAACCTAAAAATAAAAAATGTAAATAAAATAAAATCAAAAAGTAAAATAAAAATAAAATAAACTTAAAATAAAATAGGATAAAAACTAAATAAAAAAACATAAACCTAAAAAATAAACCTTAAAGTAAACTTAAAAATAAATAAAAAATAAAATGTAAACCCTAATGTAAAAAAAAAAACCTAAACTTAAAATAAACATAATAAAATAAACCTAAACCTAAAATAAAATAAACTAAATTAAAATAAATAAAACCTAAAACTAAACCTAAAATATACTAAACCAAAACACTAAACAAAATAAAATAAAATAAACTAACAATAAATCTAAACCTTAACTAAAAAATAAAACTTGTAAATAAATCTAAAACCTAAACCTAAACAAATAAAATAAAATTCTAAACTAAACCTAAAAATAAAAAATAAAACTTAAACCTAAAAAGTAAAATAACATTAAAACTAAACTAAAAAATAAATAGAAACCTAAACCTAAACCTAATGAATAAACTAAAATGAAAAACCTAACCTAAAATAAATAAACCTAAAATAAATAAACTAAACTAAATAAAAATAAAAAATAAACCTAAATAAAAATAAAACTAAATAAATAAGAAGTAACTAAATAAACCTCTTTTTTTTTTTAAAAAACCATAAACCCTGAACCCTAAACCTATAACCCTAAACCATAAACCCCATACCTTACATAAAAAATATTAAGAAAACAAAAAACCACTAAACCTTCATGCTAAACACTAAACCCTAAACCTAAACTTGAAACCTAAACCTAAACCCTAAGCCTAAATCTAAACTAAACTAAATAAAATAAAACCTAAACCTAAACCTAAACCTAAACTAAAAAATAAATAAATAAAAACTAAATAAAATAAAATAAGAATATAAATAAATAAATAAATAAACTAAATAAAATAAACAAAACTAAATAAACATAAACCTAAACTTAAATAAAATAAAATAAACTAAACTAATCCTAAACCTAAACCTAAACCTAAACCAAGACCTAAACCTAAATTAAATAAATTAAAATAAATTAAATAAATAAACTAAAATAAATTAAACTAAATAAACCTAAATAAACCTAAACCTAAACTAAAATACAATAAACTAAACTAAATAAACTAAACTTAAAAATGAACTAAATAAATTAAAACTAAACTAAATAAATAAACCTAACCTAAAAATAAACTAAATAAATAAAAAAACTAAACTAAACTAAAATAAACCTAAACCTAAAAGTAAAACCTAAACTAAATTAACCTAAACATAAATAAGTAAAATAAACTAAAATAAAATAAACTAAACCTAAACCTAAACTAAAAATAAATAAACCAAACTAAATAAACTAAATAAAAAATAAAATAAGAATAAATCTAAACCTAAACCTAAACAAAACTAAATAAATAAACCTAAATTAAAATAAAAAATAAACCAAAACCAAAACCTAAACCTAAACCAAAACCTTAATAAAAACCTAAACCTAAACTTAAACATAAAACCTAAATAAAAATAAACCTATACCTAAACCTAAATAAACCTAATAAACCTAAACTAAAATAAACATGAACTAAAACTAAAAAACATAAAATAATATAAACTAAAATAAACAAACCTAAACCTAGATAAAATAAAGCTAAACTAAATAAACTTGAACCTAAATAAAACCTAAACTGAAACTAAACCTAAACCTAAACTTAAATTAATAAACCTAAACTAAAATAAAACATAAACCTATACCTAAACCTAATCCTCAACTAAATAAACCTAAACCTAAAGTAAAAAATAAACCTAAACTAAATAAACCTAAACCTAAATAAACCTAAACCAAAACCTAAACTTAAACTAAATATAAAATAAACTAAATAAGTAAGTAAATTAAACCTAAATAAACTAGACTAAACTAAACTAAATAAATAAAATAAAACTAAACTAAATAAGTAACTAAATAAAACTTAAAACCTAAACTAAAATAAATAAATAAACTACACTAAATAAAATAAACCTAACCCTAAACCTAAACATAAAAATAAACTAAACTAAACTAAATTAAATTAAATAAAATTTAAACCTAAACTAAATAAATAAAATCAATTAATAAATTAAATTAAATATACTAAAAAAACTAAGCTAAATAAATAAACCTAAACCTAAATAAAAATAAAATAAAACTTAAACCTAAACCTAAACGTAAGCCTAAACCTAAACCTAAATTAAGCTAAAATCTAAACCTAAACCTGAACCTAAACTAAACTAAATAAGTTAAATTAATAAAACCTAAAAACCAAAAACCTAAACAACTAAACTAAAAAAATAAAATAAACTAAACAAAAAAAATAAACTAAATAAACAAACTAAAAAAAATAAACCTAAATCTAAACTAAACTAAAAATAAACTAGAATAATACTAAACTAAATAAACCTAAACTAAAATAAACTAAACTAAATAAACCAAAACTTAAACCTAAACCTAAACCTAAACCTAAACAAAATAAAATAATCTAATAAAATAAATAAATTAAATAAAATATACCAAAACTAAATAAATAAAATAAAATAATATAAACTAAATAAACCCAAAACCTAAACTAAATTAAATAAACCTAAACTAAACAAAACTAAACTAAATATAACCTAAAATAAACCTAAACCTAAACCTAAACCTAAAACCTAAAATTAAATAAACCTAAACCTAAATAAACCAAAAACTAAACCTAAATCTAAACCCAAACCCAAACCTAAACCTAAACTTATATTAATAAATTGAACTAAATTAAAATAAGCCTAAACCTAAACCTAATATATATAATTAAATAAACCTAAACCTAAACCTAAACTAAATAAACCTAAACCTAAAATAAACCTAAACCTAAAAAATAAACCTAAACCAACACCTAAACTAAATAGACCTAAACCTAAATAAATTAAAACTAAATAAACCTAAACCTAAATAAACTAAATAAATTAAACTAAATAAAAGAAAACTTAAATAAACATAAAATAAAAATAAACCTAAACCTAAATAAAGAAATTAAAAAATAGACCTAAACCTAAATAAAATAAACATAAACTAAGTAAACCTAAACCTTAACCTAAATAAACTAAATAAACATAAACTTAAACCTAAATAAACTAAACTAAATATCTAAAATAAGCCTAAACCTAAAATAAAAAAAACTAAACCAAAACCTAAATAAACCTAATAAACTTAAACTAAAATAAACATAAATTGAAACTAAATAAAATAAAATATAATAAACTAAAATAAATAAACCAAAACCTAAATAAAATAAACCTAAACTAAACCTAAATAAAACCTAAACCTAAACTAAACCCTAAACCTAAAATAAAGTTAAACCTAAATCTAAACCTAAACATAAACTAAAAATAAACCTAAACTAAATAAAACTAAACTAAATAAACCTAAACTAAACCTAAACCAAAACTAAATAAAAAAACTAAATTAATAAATAAAATAAACCTAAACCTAAATAAACTAGTCTAAACTAAACTAAATAAAATAAAATAAAACTAAGCTAAATAAAAATTAAAACCTAAACTAAAATAAATAAATAAATTAAACTAAATTAACTAAACCTAAACTTAAACCTAAACTTAAAAATAAACTAAACTAACCTAAATTAAACTAAATAAAACCAAAACATAAACTAAATAAAATAAACTAAATAAATAAACCTAAATCTAAATAAATATAAAATTAAACTCAAACCAAAACTAAATTAAAATCTAAACCTAAGCCAAAACCTAAAATAATAAACCTAAACCGAAATCTAAACCTAAACCTAAACCTAAACCTAAACTGAACTAAATAAACTAAACTAAAAAGATCTAAATAAACCTAAACCTAAACCTAAACCTAAACTAAACTAAACTAAATAAAAATTAATTAAACTAAACTAGAAATAAACTAAATAAACCAAACTTAGACTGAACTAAAGATAAACTAAAATAAAATTAAACTTAATAAATAAATAAACCTAAACTAAACTAAACTAAATAAACCTAGACTATAATAATCTAAACCAAATAAAAAAAAGCTTAAACCTAAACCTAAACCTAAACCCAAAATAAATAAAATAAACTAATAAAATAAATAAACTAGATAAAATAAACTTAAACCTAAACCTAAACCTAAACTAAATAAATAAAATAAATAGAATAAAAAATAAACTAAATAAACCTACCCCTAAAATAAATAAATAAACTAAACAAACTAAATAAAATAAACAAAAGCAAACCTAAACTAAATAAACTAAACTAAATAAACCTAAAATCTTAACCTAAACCTAAACCTAAACCTAAACTAAACTAAACTAAATTAAAATAAATGAAATTAACCTGAACCTAAACTAAATAAAATAATCCTAAACTAAAATAAACTAAACTAAATAAAACCTAAAATAAACCTAAACCTAAACCTACACCTAAAACCAAAACTAAAATAAACCTAAACCTAAACCTAAATAAACTAAAACCAAAACCTAAACCTAAACCAAAACCTAAATATAAACATAAATAAATAAACTAAACTAAACTAAAATAAACCTAAACCTAAACCTAAAATAAATAAGTAATTAAACTTAAACTTAAACCTAAACTAAATAAACCTAAACCTATAAAATAAACCTAAACCTAAACTTAAACTAAACTAAATAGACCTAAACCTAAATAAACTGAAACTAAATAAACCTGAACCTATATAAACTAAATAAACTAAACAAAAAATAAACCTAAACCTAAATAAATAAACCTAAATAAACCTAAAATAAAAATAAACCTAAACCTAAACCTAAATAAATAAACTAAAATAAATAAACTAAATTAAATAAATAAACCTAAACCTAAACTTAAACTTAAACGATAATAAACCTAAACTAAATAAACCTAAACCTAAACTATAAAAACCTAAACCTAATAAACTAAATAAGCCTAAACTAAACCTAAACCTAAACTAAACTAAAAAATAGAACCTAAACCTAAACCTAAATAAACCTAAAAACCTAAACTAAACTAAATTAAAATAAACCTAAAATAACCCTAAACTTAAACCTAAAATAAACAAACTAAACTAAATAAATAAACTTAAACTAAACTAAACTAAACTGAAATAAACCTAAACCTAAACCTAAACTAAAATAAAATAAACTAAATAAAACCTAAACCTAAACCTCAACCTAAACCTAAACTTAAATCTAAACTAAAATAAACCTAAAACTATACCTGAACTAAATAAATAAAACTAAAACCTAAACCTAAATAAAATAAAACTAAACTAAACTAAAAATAAATAAACCTAAATCTAAACCTAAACCTAAAATAAACTTTAACATAATCTAAACTAAAAATATACCTAAACTAAGAAGATAAACCTAAACCTAAACTAAAACCTAAACTAAGCTAAATTAAATTAAAAAGTAAAATAAATAAACTAAAACCTAAAATAAACCTAAACCAAACCTAAATAAACTAAACTAAATAAATAAACCTAAACTAAACTAAACTAAATAAATATAAACCTAAAATAAACTAAATAAAAATAAATTGAAACCTAAACCTAAACTAAAATAAATTAAATAAACCAAAACTAAACTAAAATAAACTAAATAAATAATCTAAATAAAATAAACCTAAACCTAAACCTAAAATAAATAAACATAAACTAAAAAATAAATAAACTAAACTAAATAAACCTAAATAAAACCTATACTTATACCTAAACCCTAAACTAAACCTAAACCTAAACATAAACCTAAACCTAAATGTAAACTTAAACCTAAACCTAAACTAAATAAACTAAAATAAACTTAAACCTAAACCTAAACCTAAACTTAAATAAACCTAAACCTAAACCTAAACTAAATAAATAAACTAAATTAAACTAAATAAACCTAAACTAAACCTACACCAAAACTAAATAAAATAAACCTAAACCTAAACATACATTAAAATAAATAAATAAATAAATAAACCTAAACCTAAACTAAAAAATAAACTTAAATAAACCTAAACCTAAACATAAACCTAACCCTAAATAAATAAACTAAACTAAATAAAAATAAAATAAATAAACCTAAACTAAACTAAATAAGCCTAAACCTAAACCTAAACCTAAAACCTAAATAAACCTAAACCTAAACCTAAATAAATAAAACCTAAACGTAAACTGAAACATAAACCTAAACTAAATAAACTAAAATGAACCTAAACCTAAACATAATCCTAAATAAACCTAAACTAAACCTAAACCTAAACCTAAACAAAATAATCTAAACTAAAAAAACTAAATAAACCTAAACCTAAACCTAAACTTGAACTAAATAGAATAAACCTAAACCTAAACCTAAACTATCATTAAATAAAAAATTAAATAAACCAAAACCTAAACTAAGAAATAAACCTAAATACACCTAAACCTAAATAAATAAACTAAACTAAGTAAAAATAGAATAAATAAACCTAAACTAAACTAAATAAATCTAAACCTAAACCTAAACTTAAACTAAAATAAACTAAATAAATAAACCTAAACTAAACTAAATAAACCTAAACCTAAATAAATAAACCTAAAAACCTAAACTTAAACCTAAACCTAAAATAAATAAATAAATAAAAAAAATAAATAAACTAAAAATAAAATAAACCTAAACCTAAACCTAAATAAACCTAAACCTAAACCTAAACATAAAATAGAACTAAATAAAAAAAACTAAAAATAAACCAAAATAAATAAACCTAAACCTAAACCTAAACTCAAATAAATAACCCTAAAAAATTAAATAAATAAACCTAATCCTTAACCTTAATAAACTAAATAAATAAATACCTAAACCTAAACTAAATAAAATAAACTAAATAAAATAAACCTAAAAAAAACCAAAAACCTAAACAGACATCTAAGCCTAAACTAAATATACCTAAACCTAAAGTAAATAAACCTAAACCTAAACCTAAACCTAAACCTAAAACCTAAAATAAAACATAAAAAATAAACTAAATAAAATAAATAAGTAAAACAAACCTAAACCTAAACTAAACTAAATAATAAACTAAACTAAATAAACTAAACTAAAAATAAACCTAAAATAAACCTAAACCTAAACCTAAATCCTAAATTAAACAAAACCTAATCCCTAAACCCAAACTAAATAAACCCCAACTAAATAAAATAAATCTAAACCTAAAACTAAACTAACTAAATAAATTAAACTAAATAAAAATACCTAAACTAAACCTAAATAAATAAACCTAAAATAAAAACTAAACTAAATAAACTAAACTAAATAATAAAACCTAAACTAAACCTAAACCCAAACCTAAACCTAAAAAATTAAACTAAACCTAAACCTAAACTTAAACCCTAAATAAATAAAAAATAAACCTAAACTAAAATAAATAAATAAAAATAAAAATAAAAATAAACTAAATAAACCTAAACTAAACTAAATAAACTAAACTAAGAACTAAACTAAAATAAACTAAATAAAGCCTAAACCTAAATAAATAAAATAAACTAAACTAAATAAATAATTATAAACTAAATAAAATAAACAAAACTAAAAAAAACTTAAACCTAAAACAAAACTAAAACTAAATAAACCTAAACCCTAAACCTAAACCTAAAAATAAACTAAACCTAAACATAAATAAAAATAAATAAAACCTAAACCTAAAATAAAATAAACCCTAAAATAAATAAATTTAAAAAATAAAATAAAATAAACTAAATTAAATAAAATAAAATAAAAAACTAAACCTAAACCTAAACCTAAAAATAAAAACTTAAACCTAAACCTAAACTAAAAATAAAAATAAAAATAAACTAAAATAAATAAAACAATAAACTAAGATAAAATAAATTAAATAAAAATAAAGTAAAAACATAAATAAACTAAACTAAACAAAAAATATACTAAATAAATAAAACCTAAATTAAACTTAATCCTAGACCCTAAACCAAAAATAAAATAAAATAAATAAGCTAAACTAAATAAAACCTAAACCTAAACCTAAATAAATAAATAAACAAAATTAATAAACCTAAACCTAAACCTAAATAAATAATCCTAACCCTAAATCTAAACTAAATTAAATAAACTAAAACCTAAATAAATAAATAAAAAAATAAACCTAAACTAAACTAAATAAAACTAAAACTTAAAAAATTTAAAATACTAAATTAAATTGAATGAAATAAACCTAAACATAAACTAAAAATAAACCTAAAAAATAAACCTAAATAAACCTACATAAATAAACTAAATAAACTGAACTAATAAAATAAAAAATAAATAAAAAAAACATAAAAATAAAAAAACCTAAAGTAAATAAACCTAAATAAACCTAAACCTAAACCTAAATAAACTAAACTACAAATAAAAAAAAACCTAAAAAAAAAAATAAATAAACCTTAAACCTAAACTAAAATAAAACTAAATAAAATAAACTAAATAACACTAAACCTAAACTAACATAATAAAAAATAAAACCTAAACAAAATAAACTAAACTAAATAAACTAAATAAAATAAATAAAATAAATAAACAATAAACCTAACTAAATAAAACCTAAAATAACCTAAATAAAATAAAACTAAACCTAAAACTAAATAAACCTAAAAAAACCTAAACCTAAACTAAATGAACTAAAACTAATAAAATAAACTAAACTAAAAAAAAAAACTAAAATAATAAACTAAATAAAATATAAATAAACCAAACAAAATAAAAATAAACTAAAATAAAAAAATAAACCTAAACATAAACTAAAAAAAAAATAAACTAATTAAATAAATAATAAAAAAAAACCAAATAAACCTATACCAAAAGTAAACTAAAATAAAACAAAAAATAAATAAACCTAAACAAAAAATAAAATAAAAAAATAAACTAAACTAAAAATAAATAAACCTAAACCTAGACATAAACCTAAACAAAAACTAAACAAAATAAACTAAAACAATAAAACTAAATAAACTAAACTAAAATAAACTAAACCTAAACTAAAACTAAATAAACTAAACTAAATAAATAAACTAAACTAAAAAATAAAAATAAACCTAACTATAAACCAAATAAACCTAAACCTAAACCTAATAAACTAACCTAAACTAAACTAAATATAAACTAAACTAAACCTAAACCTAAAACCTAAACCTAAATAAACTAACCTAAACCCTAAACTATAAACCTAAAACCTAAACTAAATAAAACTTAAACCTAAACCTAAACAATAAAACTAAATAAAATAAACTAAACTAAAATAAACTATAAACTAAACCTAAAACCCTAAACTAAACCTAAAAACTAACCTAAATATAAACCCTAAAACTAAACTTAAAACCCTAAACCTAAACCCTAAACTCTAAACTAAAAACCTAAACCTAAAACCCTAAACCTAAACTCTAAACCTTAAAACCCTAAACCCTAAACCTTAAACCCTAAACCTAAACTAAAACTAAAACTTTAAACCTAAACTAAACTAAATAAAACCTAAAATAAATAATTAAAAACTAAAACCCAAATAAAATAAAATAAAATATAAACCTAAACTAAACCTAAACAAAATAAACTCTAACTAAAACCTAAAATAAAACTAAATTAAAATAAAATAAATAAAACTTAACAAAACTAAAATAAATAAACCTAAAACTTAAAAAACCTAAATAAAAAAAAAAAACTATAAGTAAAATAAAATAAAACTAAATAAAATACCTAAAAAAATAAACATAAAAATAAAATTGTAAATAAAAAAAATATAAACTAAACCCTAAACTAAATAAAAAACTAAACTAAATAAACAAAAATAAAATAAACATAAACCTAAATAACCTAAAATAAAAATAAATAAAAATAAAATAAAATAAAATAAACCTAAACCTAAACCTAAATAAACCTAAAAAAATAAACCTATCCTAAACCTAAATCATAAATCTAAAAAATCTAAAAATAAAATAAATAAATAAAAAACCTAAATAAATAAAATAAAATAAACCTAAACTAAATAAAATAAAAAATAAAATAAATAAAACTAAACTAAATAAAATTAAAAAATAAAATAAAATAAAACCTAAAACTAAAAACTAAATAAATAAATAAAATAAATAAAAATAAAATAAATATAAAAAACCTAAACTAAATTAAAATAAATAAACCTAAACCTAAAAAAAACCTAAATAAAAAAAAATAAATAAAATAAATAAATAAATAAAATAAAATAAAAAAAAATAAAATAAAATAAATAAAATAAACCTAAACCTAAACTAAATAAAATAAAATAAAATAAACCTAAAAAAATAAAATAAAATATAAAATAAACAAAAATAAAATAAACATAAACCTAAACCTAAACCTATAAAATAAACTAAAATAAAACCTAAACTAAAATTTAAAAAATAAATAAAATAAACTAAAAAAATAAAAATAAACCTAAATAAAATAAAAATTAAAATAAAAAAATAAAAAATAAACTAAATAAATTAAATAATAAATAAACCTAATTGTTTACTTAATTTTAAAAAAATTGTAAACCCTAAAACCCTAAACCTAAATCCTAAACCCTAATCCCTAAACCCCAAACCCTAAACTAACCTAAACCCTAAACCTAAACTAAACCCTAACCTAACTTAACCCTAAACAAAACCATAAAACCCTTAACCCTAAACCCTAAACTAAAATAATCACTAAACTATAAACCTTAAACTACCTTAAACCCTAACCCTAAACCCCAAAACCCTAAACACTAAAACTTAAAACACTAAACCCTACAAACACTAAACCTAAACCCTAACCCTAAACCCTAAACCATAAACCCTAAACTATAAAACCCTAAACCCTAAAACCTAAAACTTAAACCTAAACTAAATAAACCTAAAAAATAAAATAAATAAATAAACCTAAACCTAAATAAAATAAAAATAAAATAAAATAAAACCTAAAATAAACCTAAACTTAAACCTAAAATAAAATAATATTAAAATTAAAATTAAACTAAAATAAAATAAATAAAACATAAACTAAACTAAAAAAAATAAAACAAAGAATTAAAACCTAAATAAAATAAAAAACTAAACATAAAACAAAAAATAAAATAAACCTAAAATAAAATTAAATAAAAACTAAATAAAAACCAAAACCTAAAGATAAATAAAAAATAAAACCTAATCCCTAAACTAAGAAAAAAAATATAATAATAATAAAAATAAACCTTAACCTAAACTAAAATAAAATAAACTAAGATAAATAAAAAACCTAACTAATAAAATAAAATAAACTAAAAATAAACCTAAACCTAAACTAAAAATAAAACCTAAAATAAACCTAAAAAACCTAAAACCTAAACCTAAAAATAAAATAAAACCTAAATGTAAACCTAAAATAAAAATAAAACCTAAACATAAAAAAATAAATTAAAATAAACCTAAACCTAAACTAGAAAATAAAACCTAAAATAAACCTAAATAATCCTAAAATTAAAACCTAAAACACAAAAAAATAAAAAAAACCTAAACCTAAAATAAAATGAAAAACCTAACCTAAAAAAATAAAATGAAAATAAAAACTAAAAAAATAAACCTTAACGAAACCTATACCTAAAAAATAAACTAAAATAAAAACCTAAACTAAAAAAAAAAATAAATTAAACTAAATAAAAATAAACTAAATAAACTAATCTATCACTACTTAATTTAAAAAAACCCTAAACCCTAAACAAAAAAAAAACTAACTAACCTACAAAAACAACAACCCTAAACCCTAAACCCAAACCCTAAACCCTAAACCTAACCCTAAATGCTAAACTCAAAAAGAATAAACCCTAAAACCCTAACCCTAAACCCTAAACCCTAAACCCTAAATGCTAAACTCTAAACCCTAAAGCCTAAACCCTAAACCCTAAATGTCAAACCCTAAACCCTAAACCCAAAACCCTAATACTAAACCTAGACTAAGAAAACAAATTAAAAAATAAACCTAAACCCTAAAACCTAATAAACTTAAACCTAAACTTAAACCCTAAGAATGGGCACCTTGATGACAGGAACATCACCTAACTGTGCTTAGTCTAGAGTGGTGGAGGCGAGAGGCGAATTAGTGGTGGTGGGGATCTAGGTCTGGATATGGAGTGGTGAGGGGTGGAGGGAGGATGGAGGTTCCACCATGGTGGGAGGGATATGATGGTGGATCCGCCTCGAGAGGCCAGGTGGTTTTGATGGGAACGAGAAATAAAGAAGGCCGATCTGATTGCTTATGGAACTATATTTTACAGAGATGGTTCTAGTTATCTAGGTTTTGATTTGCTGCATGTGTGCTCATTTTTTATCTATGTCGCATGTCTTGAGAACTTGGTGTTACTTGGTTGAAAATAAAAAAAAAAGAAATGTTGAATCTGAATTTATTCTCTGTTAAAAAAAACCAAAAACCCTAAACCATTAACTAAAGCCTGAACCCTAAACCTAAAACCTAAACCCTAAACCATAAACCCAAAAAATTTAAAAAAATTAAAAAATTAAAAAAACCCTAACCCTAAATGCTAAACCTTAAAACTAACCCTAAACCTTAAACCTTAAACCCTAAACCTACAACCCTAAACCATAAACCCTAAACCTATAACCTAAAACCTTAAACCCCGAAACCCTAAACCCTAAACCCTAAACCCTAATAAGAAACTAGTAAAACACAAAACTAAACTAACTAAAACTGAAACTAATAAATAATAAACTAAAACTACTAAAAATAAACTAAATAAAAATAAAACTAATAAACTAAATAAACAAAATAATAACTAAGAAAATAATAATAATAAAACTAAATTAACTAATAAATAAACTAATAACTAAATTAAACATATACAAAAAAACCCCACTAATAAACTAATAAAAAATAAAATAAACTAATAAAACTAATAAAAACTAAACTAAACTAACTAAAACTAAACTAATAAACTAAACTAAACTAAACCATAAATAACTAACTAATAATAATAACTATAATAAACCTAAACCCTAAACATAACTAACCATAACTAACTAATAATAAAACTAAACCCAATAACTAAACTAAACTAAACTAAGTAAATTAAAACTAATAACCAAATAAACTAATAAATAACTAAATAACTAATAATAATAACTAACTAATAATTAAACTAAACTAATAAACTAACTAAACCTAATAATAAACTAACTAAATAATAATAACTAAAACTAATAATAAAATTAAAAAACTAATAAAATAAAACTAAATAACTAATAACAACTAACACTACACTAATAAACTATTAATAAACTAAATTAAATAAAACTAATAACTAAACTAATAAAAAAACTAAACTAATAATAAACTAAATAATAAATAAAACCTAAATAAATAAATTAACCTAATAATAATAAACAAACCTAATAAACTTACTAATTAATAATAAAAAAACTAATAAAACTAACTAAACTAATAAACTATTAACTAATAATAATAATAAATAAATAAACTAAGCTAAAAACTAATAATAACTAAAAAGACACTAAATAATAATAAAACTTAATAATAAAAAACTAACTAAACTAAACTAATAATAATAATAATAAACTAAATAATAAATAACTAAAACTAAACTAAACTAAAACTAATAAATAATAACAATAAACAAAATAAAAAACTAACCAATAAAACCAATAATAACTAACCAATAATAAACTAATAACTAAACCACTAAATAAATAATTAATAACTAAACTAACCAACTAATAAACTAAACTAACTAAAACTAATTATCATTATTACTATAATAATATAATAATATAAAATAATAATAATAACAATAATAATAATAATAATAATAATAATAATAATAATAATAATAATAATAATAACTATATAAACCAAACATAAACCCCTAAACCTAAATTAATAAAAAACTAATAATAAAAAATAATAATAACAAACTAAACTAAAGTAAAATAAATAAGTAAACTAATTCAATAATAATAAATAAATAAAAAAAAAAAATAATAAACTAATAATAAAACTAAACTAAAAACTAACAAATAACCAAATAATAAAACCTAATAAACTAATAAATAATAAAAAAAACCCATAATAACTAATAAAAAAAAAAACTAATAACAAACTAAATAAACTAATAATAAATAACTAATAATCTAAAACTAATAACTAATAAACTAATAAACTAATCAACAAACTAACTAAAAAAACTAACTAATAAAACTAAACTAATTAATAAATAAACCTAAACCCTAATAAATAATAAACATTAAAACTAAACTAATAAACTAATAATAATAACTAATAATAAATAATTAAATAACTAACTAAAACTAAACCCTAAACCTAAACTAATAAACCATAAAAACTAACTAATAAATAAACATAATATTAACTAAACCTAATAAACTAGCTAATAATTAATAATAAAATAATAATAAAACACCTAACTAAAAAAATTATTAATAACTAACCAATAAATAATAACTAGATAAAATAAAATGAACTAAATAACTAAACTAAAAGCTAATAAATAAACCAATAATAATAAAAAAACTAACTAATAATAACAACTAATAAAAAACTAATAATAATAATAATAATAATAATAATAAATAATATAACCAACTAACTAAAACTAATAAACTAATAATAATAAAAATAATAATAAACTAACTAATAAATAACTAAATAAACCCTAAACCCTAACTAAATAAATAAACTAAATAATAATAATAAAACTAATAATAATAAACATAAACTAATAATAATAATAAACCATAAAAAAATAAACTAAAATGAAACTAATAATAAACCAACTAACTAAACTAATAATAATAATAAATAATAAATAACTAATAATAACTAATAAAAAACTAAACCATAAACTAAACTAAAAAACTAATAATAATAAACTAATAAACCTAAACCCATAACTAAACTAATAAAACTAATAAACTAAACTAATAAACTAATAAATAAACTAACAAACTAAACTAAATAAATAACTAACAATAATAATAACTAAACTAATTAATATAACTAATAAATAAACTAAAACTAAACCCCAATAAACAAACTAACTAAATAAACTAATAAACTAAACCTAAACCCCCCTAAACTAACCTAAAATAATAATAACTAAAACTAACTAAACTAAACATTAAAATAATAATAAACTAATAATAATCTAAAACTAATAAAACCTAATAATAACTAATAAACACTAAACCTAAAACCTAAACCCTAAAACTAAACTAAACCCTATTATTGGGTGATTTTAGGATTCCTCGCATTCTTGGTGAGTTTTTGAGTGCTTTCTTTCTCAGATTCCCTATAGATTATTGACTTAGGGCTGGTCTCAACCTATTCTTGTCACGGAGCTGTGACTCATGGCATCGACTTCATCAAATCCAAGGGGTAAATCTCATGTGCCGATGGATCCTGCTAGGGCATCCAATTTTTTGGGTAATCCTACCTCTGAATTACCTTCTGCTACTAAATCTTTCAAAGAGGCTTTAGCTGGTAAGAATTCCTCCACTGAGACTCCTTTCAATTTGCTTCATACGAATTTTAAAAGTACTCCAACAATTATGATTTTAGTTGAGGATATTGAAAGATTAGCTGAGCCTTTTACTTTTTCTTTGATTGAAAAGTTTTCATTTAAATGGCCAAAGAAAGAAGATATTCATTCTTTTTTTTCATAGCTTAAATTTATCTTATTCTTTTTTATTGATTGATCCAAGGCATGTTCTGATTAAACTTTCTAATGACCTTGATTATGAAAGATTTTTTTCTAGGTGTTCTTACTATGTTTTATTTGTCAAATGTATTCTTGGATGTTTTGATGTTAATGAAGAGTCTCCTATTGTTCCCATTTGGATTTCTATACCTAACTTATGGATTCATCTATTTAATCATCAAATTATTTTTTGGTTAGCCTTTTGTAAGTTGATCAAGCAACTTTCTTCTAGATTGTATGTTGCTAGAATTCTTGAGATTGATATTACTAAAAAATACCGAAAGAAATTTGGTTGGGTTCAAAAAAAATGATTAT
This sequence comes from Cymbidium sinense, assembly GCA_021442155.1. Lineage (NCBI taxonomy): Eukaryota > Viridiplantae > Streptophyta > Magnoliopsida > Asparagales > Orchidaceae > Cymbidium > Cymbidium sinense. The sequence goes on from CM038216.1 coordinate 61,164,139, forward strand.
TTTAGAAAGTTGTTTTTAGAACTTTCCCATTTTTTTATAATCATTGTAAGATTCGTGGATGAGTGGCTTTACTCTTAGAGATAAAATGTGAAATGAGTGGGAAAAAGTTGGAGTAGCTCCAAAGTGATAAGATTAGAGAGAGTCACCTTAGATGTCCACATAAAGCATCGGTCAAATGACCCGTTAGAGAGTAGATGCATTTTTTCCTTATGTTAAGAAAGGTAGGTAGACCTAAAAAGACTTGGTTAAGATGTATAAAAGATGACCTTAATTTACTTGAATTAAATGAGAATTTGACACATAATAGGACACAATGGAGATGAAGGATTCATGTAATGACCCCACTTAGTGGGATAAAGGCTTGTTGTTGTTATTATAAGATTCATGGGCATGAAATTTCTGAATGCTTTATTGCTCATCCCTCTCTTAGGAAGAAAATCACCAGTATGAATTCAATTGTTGAAAAAACTGATGATCCTCTCAAGTTGGATAAAAGAAAAATCTTCTTTTCAAAATTTTGATGTTTTGCAAAACCAAATTTCTGAATCTTCTTAAAAAGTTTTACCTATTAATGATTTGTCTAATGCGAAGGTAATTTTGATGTTTTTGAAAAGGTTTTAACTAATAATCACGCTCTAAGTGTTTCTTTTGATGATTCTGCTAAAGGGAAGACTTTAGAGGCTATGCTTAATGATTCTAATGGTTTGGATGTTGTGCATAAGTCCTTTCATGATGATGGTTCAATATTATTAATGCTAACACCATTTCTTCCAATCAATTGGATGTTGTTTCTCTTCCCTATGTCTACTTTAGATCATGGGAAAGAGACTATTTCTTTGCCTTCTTTGATTGAGAATGGTGGTGAAAAGAATGTTCTTATTTTGATATTTTAACTTCTAGTCCTCTTGTTAATATTGGTGATCCTTCTTTAAAAAAATAAGATTTAGATACTTGTGACAATTCTCTCATTGTGAATAGTTCTATTTTGGTTCAAAATGATGGTTCTTTTATGTTTGAGAATTTTTGGTAATATTATATGTGTTTTTAAGGGATTTGAATCTTATTTTAATTCCTTACATTAAGATTATACAAAAATCTAGATTCTGCTTCTCTTGCTTCTTTTATGAATGAAGACATGGAGGAAACTCTTCAGATTTTATTGGAAGGTGAAAATATTGATAATTATCTTCTTAATATAGCTATTTCTGCTCCTTCTATCACTTCTGATTCTAAATTTCATACTATTTATAATTTTCCTTTGTCTAATGTTGTGGATGATTCATTTTTGGATGGAGATTTTTTGGAGAAAGGGCATGGTTATAAAACTATTTACAAGAAAAAAAAAAGTGTTCATTTTATGCCCTCCTCACTGTCGAGGGATACTCTTTCAAAAGCTTCTTCGAAATAACCTCTCCTGTCCTTGGGAGGTTTTTTCTTTTGGTTGGTTTTTTCTCTATTGGTTGAGCTTTTGTTGTTTGTTTTCTTGCTAGTTGGAGTATTGGCTAATTTTCCTTATTTTGGTTTATGGCTTTGTTTTTTTTTTTGGGTGCCCTTGAGTGGTTGGTTTTGGTGTCTTTGTTCTGTTGGTTTGCCTTTTTTGGTTGGTGCTTTTGCTCTTTGTTGGTAGGTTACTTTTTTTTCCTTAGTGTGTGGCCCATTGGTTGGCTATTTCTAGCTATTTATTTTTGCTTTTGTTGGCCTTCTTCTTTTTTTGTTTTGGTTTGGTTTGGTTCTCTTGCTCTTTCCGGCTTTTCTTGGGTGCTCATTATTTCTATTGATTTCCTTTCCTTTGGTGCCTTGGTGGCTTTGGATTGGTGTGGTTCTCATTGTTTGGTTTTATATTTGAGGGATCTTTTTTTGTGAGCTTCTTTTCTCCCTCTTTTAAGAGGTGTTCATATTTGGTTTTGTTGGGATTGCCTTATGTTAAGTTTATATGTTGCTCCCTCTCTTTCTATTTCTTTAGCTTCACTTTTCTTTTGGGTGGCTATTATGATAGTTTGTATTTTTCTTTGGGATGGCTATGATGATATGATGGATTTTTTCCTTGATATTTTTCTGGTGACTTTTCCTATTTGTAACCCTTCTTGATGCACTTAGGATGTACTTAGTGATTTGATTCTCACTTGAGTTTTATCTCTTTATCTTTTTGATCTCCTTCTGAGATTGAGGTTGTAGGTTCTCTCTTTTTTCGCTTGGTCTCTTCTTCTTGAGGGAGCTAGAGTTTTACTGATGGTCTCTTTTTCTTAGATGGCTGGAGTTGTCTTGTTGCAGTTAGTGTCTTTTCTTATGGATCTTTGTCTCTTTGGAGGTTCTTTTGAGCTCCATGGATTCTTCCCTTGTTGTCTTTTTGGTTTTTTTAGTTTTGTCTTTGTTTTTTTTTTTCTTTATTTCTTGATGTATTAGTTTAGGACTAAACACTTTAGGATTCTCCGGTAGCCCATGTGAGAACTAGTTTTTTTTTGAGTTTAGTCTCTAATATGCTCTTCTTGTACCTATTTTTCTGAGCAATTATTTCCTTTTAGTTAAAAAAAAACCCTAAACCCTAATGCCTAAATACTTAACCCTAAACCCTAAACCTTAAACCCTAACCCTAAACCTTAAACCATCAAACCCTAAACCTTAAAACCCTAAACCCTAAACCTTAAAAACCTAAAAACCTAAACCTAAATAAAACCTAAAAATAAAATAAATAAGAAAACTTAAACATAAATAAAATAAAATAAAAATGAAATAAAAAACCTAAATTAAAACCTAAACCTATAACTAAAAATAAAATTAAATAATAAATTAAAATAAAATAAATAAAAACCTAAACTAAAATAAAAAATAATATTAACCTAAGAATAAAAAAACCTAAATAAAATAAAAACTAAATGTAAAATAAAAATAAAATAAACGTATAATAAAATTAAATAAAAACTAAATAAAAACCTAAAAATAAAAAAAAATAAAACCTAAACCCTAAACTAAAAAAACTAAATCTAAAATAAAAATAAAATAAACAAAAATAAAATAAACCTAAACCAAAACTAAAAAAAATAAAACCTAAACTTAAACGTAAAATAAACTAAAGCTAAACTTAAACCAAAACTAAATGAAATAAAAAAAAATTAAAAATAAACCTAAGCCTAAACTAAAAAATAAAACCTAAAAAAAATAAAATAAAAAAATAAAACCTAAACCCAAAAATAAAATAAAAAAAACTCAACTAAAAAATAACCTAAACCTAAAAATTAAACTAAAATAAAACCCTAAACTAAAAAAATAAATAAAAAATAAATAAACTAAACTAAATAAAAAACCTAAATAAAATTAAAAATATTATAAACTAAAATAAATAAAAAATAAACTAAATAAATAAAATACCTAAACCTATTTGGTTTAATTAAAAAAAACAAAACCTAAACCCTAAGTCCTAAACCCTAGACATACAACACTAAACCTACAACCCTAAACCCTAAACCCTAAACTCTAAACCCTAAACCCTAAACCCTAACCCTAAACCCTAAACCCTAAAAGTATAAACCCTAAAACCCTAAACCATAAACCCTAAACCCCGGTTGAGCTAATGTTTATGAAAGGTGATCTTAAAGAAGTCAGCGAAGATGTTGTGAAATACAAAGTTGGTGCTCCTGCCCATGTTGGTCTTGTTTCACCTATTGATGTTATGGTTCCTCCAAGCAACACTAGTCTGGATCCTTCACAGACTTCTTTCTTCCATATTCTCAACATCCCAACTAAGATTAACAAGGGTACTATTGAAATTACCACCCTAGTTGAGATGATTAAAAAAGGTGATAAGGTGAGATCCTTAGAGGATTCTCTCCCTGCTAAACTAGGGATGAGGCGATTCTCTTATGGCCTCATCTAGTTTGTGTATGATGGTTCTTTGTGAAGTGCTTGACCTCATTGAAGATGATCTCATCAGAAGTTTTGGTGCCTTTCAATGATCACTTCTCATGGCCTCTTTACCACCCTTGCTACAATGCACATGTTCATCAACACTTACGAGAATGTCCTCGTTGTCATAATTGCCACTGATTACACATACCCATAGGACAAGAAGGTTAAGGAGTATTTGAAGGATCCTCATGTGCCTACTGCGCTTGATGCTTCTACTACTCATGCTACTACTACTACTAAATAAGAGCCTATTGAGGAATTTGATGATGATATGGGCTTCAGCTTGTCGACTAAGCTTTATTGGCCTTCCGTAAAATAAAATGTTATTGTCTCTAGGAGTTAAATCATTTTTATGAATTTTTGAATTGCATTTTATTTTATCATGTTTTATTAGTTGTTAGCGGATAATGTCTTGTTTGATTTGGTAATTTCTTATTTATTATGGAATCATTTGAGTTAAAAAAATAAAAAAAACTCAAAACTCTAAACCCTAAACCCTAAACCCTAAAAGCTAACCATAAACACTAAACCCTAAACCCCAAACCCTAAACCTAAACCTAAAGTAACTAAATAAATTAAAAAAAAAACCTAAACCTAAACCCTAAGAATGGGCAGAACCTTGATGACAAGAACATCACCATCAACCAAGCTCAGTCTTGATCCTGTGTTGGAGGCGAAGGCAGAGGCAGCTGTTATGGAGGTGGTGGTCAGATCTGGAGGTGTTGGTGGATATGGAGGGTGGCAAAAGGTGTGGAGGTGAGAGGAGCAATGGAGGTTACATCTATGGTGGTGGCAAAAGAGATATCGGGATATGATGGTGGATCCCGCCGCCGAGAGGAGGTGGTTTTGATGGGAAAGAAATTGAAGAATGATCGACCGATCGATCCGCCGCTTATGGAACTATGTCATAATAATGGTTATCTAAGGTTTTGAATTTGCTCTATGCGTGCTCATTTTTTATCTATGTCATCTCTTGTGTCTTAGAAAACATGGTGTGTTACTTGGTTGATGAAATCAAAAAGAAGAAATGTTGAATCTGAATTTGTTCTCTATTAAAAAAATTTCAAAAACCTTAAACCCTAAACTAAAACCTGAACCCTAAACCTAAATCCTAAACCCTAAACCCTAAACCCTAAACCCTAAACCCTAAAAATAAAAAAAAATAAAAAAAATTAAAAAAAATCCTAACCTCAAACCCTAAACCCTAAACCCTAAACCCTAAACCTTAATCCCTAAAGCTTAAAACCCTAAGCCCCAAACCCAAAACCATAAACTCTAAACCCAAATCCTAAACCCTAAATCCTAAACCCTAAATCCTAAACCCTAAAAACTCTAAGCCCTAAAGCCTAAACACTAAAGCCTAAACCCGAAACCTTAAAACCCTAAACCCTAAACCCTAAACTTAAACACTAAACCCTAAACCTAAAACCCTAAAACCCTAAAAACCTAAACCTAAACTAAATAAAACTTAAAAATAAAATAAATGAATAAAACATAAACCTAAATAAAATAAAATAATAAAATAAAATAAAAACCTAAACAAAAAATAAACCTAAATCTAAAAATAATAAAAAATAAAAAATAAAAATAAACTAAAATAAAATAAATAAAAACCTATACTAAACTAAAAATAAAATAAACTTAATAATAAAAAACATAAATAAAATAAAAACTAAACATAAAATAAAAAAATAAACCTAAAATAAAATAAAATAAAAACTATATAGAAACCTAAACCTTAAAAATAAACCTAATAAAAAATAAAACCTAAACCCTAATCTAAATAATAAATAAACCTAAAATAAAAATAAAATAAACAAATTAAAGTAAACCTAAACCTAAACAAATATAAATAAAACCAAAAACTAAACCTAAATTGAAAAAGAAAACATAAAAATAAACCTAAAATAAAAACCTAAAACTTAAACCTATAAAAATAAAATAAACACCTAAACCTAAACCTAAAAATAAAAAATAAAGTCTAAACCTATTAAAAAATAAAAAAATAAAACTTAACTTAGAAAGAAACCTAAACATAAACCTAAACCTAAAAAAAATAAAATAAAAAACCAAAACTAAAATAAAAAAACCTAAACTAATTAAACTACACTAAATAAAAAATGTAAATAAAAATAGAAAATAAAATAAACTAATAAACCTATCGGTTTACTTAATTTTAAAGAAAAAAACCCTAAACCCTAAACCCTAAACCCTAAAATTAACACTAAACCTACAATACTAAACCTATAACAGTAAACCATAAACTGTAAACCTTAAACTCTAAAGAACCCTAAACCCTAATTGTAAAACCTAAACACTCAAAGCATAAATCCTAAACCCTAACCTTAAACCCTAAACCTTAAACCCTAAACCCAAAACCCTAAACCTAAACCTAAAGTAACTAAATAAATTAAAAATTTTACCTAAACCCTAAAATGGAATAAACCTAAACCTAAACCTTAAGAATGGGAAAAACATTGATCAAGAACATCACCATCAACCAAGCTCGGCCAGATCTGGTGGAGGCAAAGTGGAGGCGCTATCGCAAAGTGATGGTGGGGATCTAGAGGTGCCGGTGGATATGGAGGTGGTGGGGCGTGGTGGTTATGGAAGGGATGAGTGAAGGTTACCGTGGTGGTGGAGAGAGAGATTAGGGATATGATGGTGGATCCCGCTACTCAAGAGGCCGAGGTGGTTCTGTTGGGAACTAAAGAACCTAAAGAACGGTCGATCCGATCTACTGCTTATGGAACTTTATCTTTATTGTAGAGACGGTTCTAATTATCTATTATTTTTTATTTGCTCTATGCATGCTCATTTTTTATTTATGTCCTCTCTTGTGTCTTAAAAAACTTGGTGTGTTACTTCGTTGATGAAATTAAAAAGAAGATATGTTAAACTTGATTTTGTTCTCTATCTAAAAAAATAATCAAAAACCCTAAGCTAAAACTTGAACCCTGAACCTAAAACCTAGACCCTAAATCCCAACAAAAAATAGTAAAAAAATATAAAAAATCCTTAACCCTAAATCATAAACCCTAAAACTAACCCTAACCCATAAACTTACAACCCTCAACCCTAAACCTAAAACCCTAAAACTCTAATCCCTAAACTAAAACCTAAAACCTAAAACCTAAACCTAAACCTAAACTAAATAAAACCTAAAAAAATAAAATAAATAAAAAACCTAAAATAAAATAAATAAATAAATAAAATACAAACCTAAACAAAAATGATCCTAAACCTAAAATAAATAAAATAAAAAAAATAAAAAAAATAAACTAAAATAAAACAAATAAAAAACCTAAACTAAATAAAATAAACCTAAGAATAAAAATAACCTAAATAAATAAAACAAACATAAAATAAAAATAAAATAAAATAAAAACTATAGGGAAACCTAAACCTAAAAAATAAACCTAAAAATAAAACTTAAAAATAAATAAAAAATAAAATCTAAACCCTAAACTAAGAAAAAAACCTAAAAATAAAATAAAAATAAAATAAACAAAATAAAATAAACCTAAACATAAACTAAAATAAATAAAACAAAAACCTAAACTAAATAAAATAAAATAAACTAAAAATAAACCAAAACCTAAATTAAAAAATAAAACCTAAAATAAAAACCTAAAACCAAAACATAAAAAAAAAACCTAAACCTAAACCTAAAAATAAAAAATAAAACCTAAACCTAAAATATAAAATAAAAATAAAACTCAACTATAAAATAAACCTAAACCTAAACTTGAACCTAAAAAATAAACTAAAATAAAATCCCTAAGCTAAAAATAAATAAACCTAAAATCAATTAACTAAACTAAATAAAAATAAAAAATAAACCTAAATAAAAAATATATATATTAAACTAAAATAAATTAAAAATACTAAATAAACTAGAACCTAATGGTTTAATTAATTTAAAAAGTTTATAAAAGAAACCCTACACCCTAAGTCCTAAACCCTAAACTCTCAACAATAATACTAATCCTAAACCGTAAATCTACAACACTAAACCTACAACCTTAAACCATAAACCCTAAAAAATCCTAAACCCTAAATCGTAAACCTTAAACCCTAAACCCTCAAGCTTAAACCATAAACCCTAAACCCTAAACCTTAAACCCTAAACCCTAAACCCTAAACCCTAACCCTGAATCCTAAACCCTAAAAGCATAAACCCTAAACCCTAAATCCTAAACCCTAAACCATACGGTTGAGCTAATTTTTATAAAAGGTGATCTTAAAGAAGTCAACGAAGAGGTTGCAAAATACAATGTTGGTGCTCCTTTCTGTGCTGGTTTTGTTGCACCTATTGATTTTGTGGTTCCTCTAGCCAACACTAGTCTGGATCCTTCATAGACTTCTTTCTTCCAACTTCTCAACATCCTAACAAAGATAAATAAGGGTACTATTGAAATTATCACCTGATTGAGCTGGTTAAAATAGGCGATGAGTTGGGATCCTCAAAGGTCTCTCTCACAAAGTTGGGGATTAGGCCATTCTCTAATGGCCTTATCGTCCAGCTGTATATGATGAAGGTTTGGTGTTCAGTCCTGAGGTGCTTGACTTCACTAAAGATGATCTCATTGTGAAGTTTTTGGCAGGCCTTTCAATGATCACATCTCTCTCACTGGCCCTTTATTATCCCACCCGCAGCCGCAAAGACCACATGTTCATCAACACTTACAAGAATGTCCTCCATCATTGTAACTAATTACACATACCCGTCGAGAAGGTTAAGAAGTATTTGAATGATCCTAAATTTGATGGTTTTGCTTCAAGCTGCTTCTACCGCAATGAAGAGAAGAAGGAAGAGCCGAGGAATCGATGATGATATGGGTTTCACCTTGTTCGACTAAGCTTTATTAGCCTTCTATAAAATCAAATTTTATTATCTTTGGGAGTTAAATCATTTTTTGAAATACTATTTTGGGAGTTAAATCATTTTTTGTGAAGTTTGAATTGTTTTATTTTATGTTATTTTATTAGTTATTAGGATAATGTCTTGTTAGATTTAAATTTCATATTTATTATGAAATCATTTGAGTTAAAAAATAATCCTAAACCCTAACTATAAACCTTAAACCCTAAACCCTAACTGAGAACCCTAAATCCTAAACCCTAAACACTAAATATAAACCTAGAGTAACTAAATAAATTAAAAATAAACCTAAACCCTAAAACCTAATAAACCTAAACCTAAACCCTAAGAATGGGCAAAACCTTGACGGCAGGAACATCACCATCAACCAAGCTCAGTCTAGATCTGGTGGTGGAGAAGGTGGAATCGACAGTTATCATAGTGGTGGTGGGGTATCTGGAGGTGCTGGTGGATATGGAGGTGGTGGTCAGAGCAATTATGGTTATGGAGGCGAGAGGAGTGACGGAGGTTACAGCGGTGATGGTGGCAGAGGGAGAGATCTGGGATATAATGGTGGATCCGCTACTGAGAGGTCGGGTGGTTTTGATGGGAACCGGAGAAACTAAAAGAATTTCGACCGACTGCTGTTTCTAGAACTGTCTTTACAAGAGACAAATCTATTTATCTAGGGCTTTTGATTTGCTCTATGTGTGCTCATTTTTTATCTAAGTCTGTCTTAGAAAACTTGGTGTTAGTTGGTTGATAAAAGAAAGAAGAAATGTTGAATATAAATTTGTTCTAAGTTAAAAAAAACCAAAAACCCTAAACCCAAAACTAAAACCTAAATCTTAAGGCTAAAACCTAAGCCCTAAACCCTAAACCCTAAACCCTAAAAAAATAAAAATAAATAAAAATAAATAATAATTAAAAAAACCCTAGCTTTAAACTTTAAATCCTAAAACTAACCCTAAACCCTAAACCCTAAACCTTAAACCTACAACCATAAACCGTAAAATCTAAACCCTAAAACCCTAAACCCTAAACCCAAAATCCAAAACCCTAAACCCTAAACCCTAAACCATAAACCCTAAACCCTAAACCCTAAACCCTAAGCCCTAAAACCCTAATCCATAAACCCTAACCCTAAACCCTAAACCCTAAACTTGAAACCCTAAACATAAACCTAAAGTAACTAAATAAATTATAAAATAAACCTAAAACCTAAAACCTAATAAACCAAAACCTAAGAATGGGCAGAACTTTGATGGGAAAATCACCACAACCAGGCTCTAGATCTAGCGATGGAGAGAAGTTGGAGCAATAATTACAGTGGTGGTGGGGATGTGGAGGTCCCGTGATATGGAAGTGGTGGTCGAGTAGTGGTCATTGTGGAGGCAAGAGGATGAGGTTACCACCATGGTGGTGGCGAGGGAGATATGGATGGTGGATCGCTACTGAGAGACGAGGTGGTTCTAATGGGAATGAGAAATCAAGAATGGCGATCGATCTACTTATGGAACTGTCTTTATAAGAGATAGTTCTAATTATCTAGGGTTTTGATTTCTATGCTTGCTCATTTTTTATCTATGTCATCACTTCTATCTTAAAATACTTGGTGTGTTACTTGGTTGATGAAATCAACAAGAAAAAAATGTTGAATCTGAATTTGTTCTCTATTAAAAAAACTAAAAATCCTAAACCCTAAACTAAAACCTAATCCATAAACCTAAAACCTACACCCTAAACCCTAATAAAAAATAAATAAAATAAAATAAAATCCAAACCCTAAATCTTAACCCTAAAACTAACCCTAAACCCTAAACACTAAACCTTAAACCTACAACCATAAATCCTAAGCCCTAAACCATAAAACCCTAAACCTAGAACCAAAAACCCAAAACCCTAAACTCTAAACCCTAAACCCTAAAAACCCTAAACCATAATTCCTAAACACTAAACCCTAAGACAGAAACCTTAAACACAAATCCCTAAACCATGAAAACTAACCCTAAACCTAAACACTAAAACCCTAACCTAAAACCCTAACCTAAAACCCTAAGCCCTAAACCCTAAACTCTAAACCCTAAAAACCTAAACCTAAACTAAATAAAACCTTAAAATAAAATGAAAAAAACTAAACATAAATAAAGCAAAAAATAAACTAAACCTAAAAACTAAATAAAATAAAAAATAAACTAAAATAAAATAAATAAAACATAAACTAAACTAAAAAAAAATAAAGTAAACCTGAATAAAACCTAAATAAAATAAAAACTAAATGTAATAAAAAATAAAATAAACCTAAATAAAAAAATAAAAATAAAATGAAAACCTAAACCTACAAAAATAAATCTAAAAAGAAATAAAAAAATAAAACCTAAACCCTAAACTTAAAAAAAATCTAACCTAAAATAAAAATCAAATTAACAAAATAAAATAAACCTAAACCTAAACTAAAATAAACTAAACTAAAATAAATAAAACCTAAACCTAAACCTAAAATAAACTAAACATAAACCTAAACCTAAACTTAAACTAAATAAAATTTAAAAATTAAAAAAAAAACCTAAAACTAAATTGAAAAATATAACCTAAAAATAAACCAAAAATGAAAACCTAAAACCTAAACATAAAAAAATAAAATAAAAACCAAACCTAAACCTTATGAAAAAAACCTAAACTTAAAAAATAATAATAATAAAACTCAACTAAAAATAAACTTAAACCTAAATCTAAACCTTAAAAATAAACTAAAATAAAAACCTATATTAAAATAAATAAATTAAATTAATAAAAAATAAAAAATAAACCTAAATAAAATTAAAAAATAAAATAAACTATAAAAAATAAAAATAAACTAAGTAAACTAAATAAACCTAAACTTACTAGTTTACTTAATTTTTTAAAAAACCCTAAAACCCTAAATCCTAAACCCTAAACCGTAAACCATAAAAGTAACCCAAAAGCCTAAACCCTAAACCTACAACACTAAACCTACAACCATAAACCCTAAACCCTTAAAATAACTAAACCCTAAACTAAACCCTAAACCCAAAACTTTAACTTTAGACCCTAAACCTAGAAAGCATAAACCCTAAACCCCAAACCTTAAACATATACCTAAAGTAACTAAATAAATTAAAAAATAACCCTAAACCCTAAAGCCTATAAGACCACCTAAACTCTAAGAATGTGCAGAACCTTAACGATGGGAACATCACCATCAACTAGTCTCAGCTTAGATTTGGCAATGGAGGCGAAAGCGGAGGTAGCAATTTTCATAATGGTCATGGGGATCTAGAGGTGTTGGATATGAAGGGTGGTCGAGTAGTGGTGGTTATCGAGGGAGGAGGACAAGGTTAGAGGTGTTGTTATGGCAGGAGAGATTGAGGATATAATGGTGGATCCTTTACTTGAGAGGTGGTTCTGATGGGAACAGAGAAATTGAAGAACGATTGACCCGATCTGCTTTTGGAACTATGTCTTTACAGTAGAAATGGTTCTAGCTATCTTGGGTTTTTGATTTGCTCTATGTGTGCTCATTTTTTATCTATGTCATCACTTCTATCTTAGATAACTTGGTGTGTTACTTGGTTGATGAAATCGAGAAAAAGAAATGTTCAATCTAAATTTGTTCTATATAAAAAAAACCCAAAAACCATAAAACCTAAACCTAAAACCTAAACTCTAAGCTCTAAACCCTAAACACTAAACCCTAAAAGTAAATAATAAATAAATAAAACCTTAAACCCTAAAACAAACTCAAAACATACAACTCTAAATCCTAAACCCTAAACAATAAAACCCTAAACCCTAAATCTTAAACCATAAAACCCTACACCCTAAACCATAAACCCTTAAAGCATAAATCCTAAAACCCTAAACCCTAAACCCAAAACCATAAACCACAATCCCTAAACCCTAAACATAAACCTAAACTAACTAAATTAATTAAAACCTAAACATAAATATGAAAACCTAATAAACCTAAACCTAAACCCTAAGAATGGGTTGAACCCTAATGGCAAGAACATCACTGTCAACCAGGCTCAGCCTAGATCTAGCGATGGAGCTGAAGGCAGAGGTGGCAGTTAGCATAGTGGTGGTGGGGAATCTAGAGGTGTTGGTGGATATGGAGGTGGTGAAGAATTATTATGTAGTGGGAGGAGCGACCAGATTATAGCCATGGTGGTGAGGAGAGATGAGGGATATGAAGGTGGATCCCTCTACTCAAGAGACCAGGGTGGTTCTGATGGGAATTGGAGAAATCAAGAACGCTAATCCATCTACCGCTATGGAACTGAGACAGTTTCTAGTTATCTGGCTTTGATTTTCTTTATGTGTGCTAAAATTTGATCTATGCCATTGCTTGTATCCTATAAAACTTATTGTGTTATTTGGTTGATGAAACTAAGAAGAAGAAATGTTGAATCTGAATTTGTACTCTGTTAAAAAAATTATAAATCCTAAACCCTAAAAATAAATAAAAAATAAAAAAAACCCTAACCATAAACCCTAAACCTGTAAACTAACCCTAAACCCTAAACCTTAAATAGACCACCCTAAACCTTAAACCCTAAACCCTAAAACCCTAAACCCTAAACAATAAACACTAAACCCAAAACCCTAAAACCCTAAAACCCTAAAACCCTAAACCCTAAGCCCTAAACCCTAAACCATAAACCCTAAACACTAAAACCTATAAACCTAAACCCTAAACCCTAAACCCTAAACCCTAAAAACCTAAAACCCTAAACTTAAACTAAACTAAACCTAAAAATAAAATAAAAAAACAAAAACTAAATAAAATAAAATAAAGACCTAAACTAAAACTTAAACCTAAACCTAAACCTAAAAATAATATAGAATAAAAAATAAAAGTTAAACTAAAAAACTAAATAAAAACCTAAACTAAACTAAAAAAATAAAATAAATGTAAAAATAAAAAACATAAATAAAATAAAAAATAAACAAAAAATAAAAATAAAATAAACCTAAAATAATATAAAATAAAAACCTAAACAAAAAAAAAACCTAAAAATGATTAAAAAATAAAACCTAAACCTTAAACTAAAAAAAACCCTAAACCTGAAATAAGAAAAATAAAATAAACTTAAACCTAAACTAAAATAAACTAAACTAAAATTAATAAAACCTAAACCTAAACCTAAAATAAACTAAACCTATACCTTAAACTAAAGAAAATAAAATAAACTAAAAATAAACCTAAACCTAAACTAAAAAATAAAACCTAAAAATAAACCTAAAATAAAACCTAAAACATAAACCTAAAAAAATAAAATAAAAACCTAAACCTAAACCTAAAATAAAAAATAAAACCTAAACCTAAAAAATACCATAAAAATAAAACTAAACTTAAAAATAAACATAAACCGAAACCTAAACTTAAAAAAATAAACTAAAATAAAAAACCAAACCTAAAAAAAATAAACCTAAAATAAATAAAATGAACTAAATAAAAATAAAAGATAAACCTAATTAAAAAAATAAAGTAAACTAAAATAAATATCAAATAAAATAAAAAACTAAATATAACCTAAACCTTAATTCTCTAAACTATAAACCTTAATTCTTAAACCCTAAACCCTAAAACTGACCCTAAACTCAACCCTAAACCCTAAATGTAACCCTAAATGTTAAACTCTATACACTAAACCCTAAAACCCTAAACTCTAAAGCCTAAACTAACCCTAAATAATAAACCCTAAATCCTAAAAGCCCTAAACCCTAAAGTCTAAACCCTAAACCCTAAAACTAATAATAAATCCTAAACCCTAAACCTGCTACATTAAACCCACAACCCTAAACCTTAAACCCTAAACTTTAAATCTTAAAAAACCCTAAACCATAAACCCGAAAGAATAAACTCTAAACACTAAATCCTAAACCTGAACTGTAACCCTAAACCCTAAACTCAAAAACCTAAAACCCTAAACACCTAAAACCTAAACCTAACAAAATAAAACCTAAAAATAAAATAAATAAAAAACCTAAACCTAAATAAAATAAAATAAAATAAAATAAAAGATAAAAATTGAAACTAAAACCTAAACCTAAACCTTATAATAAAAAAATAAAAAATAAAAATAAGCTTAAATAAAATAATAAAAAGGCTAAACTAAACTAAAAAATAGAATAAACCAAAGAATAAAAAATCTTAATAAATAAAGAACTAAACCTAAAATTAAAATAAAAATTAAATATAAACATAAACCTAAAAAATAATCCTAAAAATAAAACCTAAAAATAAATTAAAAAAATAAAACCTAAACCCTAAATTAAAAAAAACCTAAACCTTAAACTAAAAAAAACCATAAACCTAAAATAAAAATAAAATAAACAAGATAAAATAAACCTAAACCAAAAACTAAAATAAACTAAACTAAAATAAATTAAACCTAAGCATAAACCTCAAATAAACTAAACCTAAACTAAATAAAATAAAAAAATTAAAATAAACCTAAACCAAACTAAAAAACCTAAAAATAAAAAAAAAAATAAACCTAAAAAAAAAAATAAAATAAAACCTAAATCTAAACCTAAAAAAAAAAATATAACATAAACCTAAAAAATTAAATAAACTTAAACTCAACTATAAAATAAACATAAGCCTAAACCTAAACCTAAAAAATAAACTCAATTAAAAAACCTAAACTAAAAAAATAAACTTAAAATAAATAAACAAAACTAAATAAAAATAAAAAATAAACCTAAATAAAAATAAGAAATAAAAAATCCTAAAATAAATAAAAAATAAACTAAATAACCCTAAACCTATCGGTTTACTTAATTAAAAAAATTCCTAAACCCTAACCTCTAAAAGCATAAACCTTAAAACCCTAAACCCTAAACCCTAAACCCTAAAGCCTAAGCCTTACACCCTAAACCCAAAATAATAAACCCTAAGCCCTAAACCCTAATCCTAATCCCTAAACCCTAAACCTCAAACCCTAAACCTATACCGAAAGTAACTAAAAAATTAAAAAATATACATAAACCATAAAACCTAATAAGCCTAAACCGAATCCTAAACCCTAAGAATGGGCAGAACCTTGACCATAAACTAAAAATCAAAAAGAAGAAATATTAAATCTGAATCTATTCTCTATTAAAAAAATAACCAAAAAACATAAACGCTTAACTAAAACTGAAAAGAAGACATGTTGAATATGAATTTATTCTTTGTTAAAAAAAACCAAGAACCTAAACCCTAAACTAAAATGTTAACCCTAGACTTAAAACCTAAACCCTAAACCCTAAACCCTAAAAACCCTAAACCCTAAATCCTAAAACCCTAAACCCTAAACCCTAAACCCTAAAACCTAAACCCTAAATCATAAACCCTAAACCCTAAACCCCAAACCCTAAACCTTTAACTAACCCTAAACCCTAAAAAGTTAAAAACCTATACATAAACAAAATAAAACTATAAATAAAAGAATTAATTAAACCAAAATAAAAATAAAATAATGAAATAAAAACCTAAACTAACCTAAACCTAAACCTAAAAAGAAAATTAAAAAATTACAAACTAAATTAAATTAAAATAAATAAAACCCTAAACTAACCTACAAAATAAAAAACTTAAATAAAACAAAAACAAAAAGTAAAATAAAAATAAAATAAACTGAAAATAAAATAAAATAAAAACTAAATAAAAAGCCAAACCTAAAAAATAAACCAAAAATTAAATAAAAAATAAAACCTAAGCCCTAAACTAAAAAAAAGAACTTAAACCTAAAAAAATAAACATAAACCTAAGCTAAAATAAACTAAACTAAAATAAATAAAACCTAAACATAAACCTAAAATAAACTAAACCTAAACCCTAAACTAAATAAAATAAAACAAACTATAAATAAACCTAAACCTAAACTGATAAATAAAATGTAAAAGTAAACTAAAAATAAAAACCTAAAACTAAACCTAAAAAAATTAAATAAAAACCTAAACCTAAACCTAAAAATAAAAAATAAAACCTAAACTAAAATAAATAAACTAAACTATATAAATATAAACAATAAACCTAAATAAAAATAAATAAATAAATAAATATAAAATAAACTAAATTAGCTTAAACCTACCCGTTTACTTAATTTAAAATAAAAACCCTGAATCATGAACCCTAAACCCTAAACCCTAAGCTCTAAAACTAACCCTAAACCCTATACCCTAAACCTACAACCCTAAAGCCTAAACCCTAAATAAACCTAAACCCTAAACTATAAAACCTAAAGCCCTAAACCCTAAACCTTAAACTAATCCTAAACCCTAATATAACCCTAAACCCTAAACCCTAAACCATAAAACCTCAAAACCCTAAATTCTAAAGCCTAAACACTAAACCATAAACCCTAAACCCTATCCCTAAAATCTAAACCCTAAAGCCCTAAAACCTAAAACCTTAAACTGTAAACACTAACCTTAAACCATAAATCCTTAAAGCATAAACCCTAAAACCTTAAACCTTAAACCTTAAACCCTAAACCCTAAACCTAAACCTAAAGTAACTAAATAAATTTAAAAATAAACCTAAACCATAAAACCTAATAAACTTAAACCCTAAAACCAAATAAACCTAAACCCTAAGATTAGGCAAAACCTTGACGGCAGGAATGTGACCATCAACCAGGCTCAGTCAAGATCTGACGGTGGAGGTGAAGGCAGTGATAGAGATTATCACAATGGTGGTGGGGGTTCTGGAGGTGGTGGTCGGAGCAGTGGTGGTTATGAAGGTGGGAGTAGCAAAGGAGGTTATAGTTGTGGTGGTGGCGGAGGGATATGATGGTTGATCCCACTATAAGAGAGCCTGGGATGGTTCTGTGGGAACTGGAGAAACTACAGAATGGCGAACTGACCGCCGCTATCTTCTTATAGTAGAGATGATTCTAGTTATCTAGAGTTTTGATTTTCTCTATGCATGCTCATTTTTTATCCATGTCATCGCTTGTGTCTTAAAAAACTTAGTGTATTACTTGGTTGGTGAATCTAAAAAGAAGAAATATTGAGTCTGAATTTGTTCTCTATTAAAAAAAATAAAAACACCTAATTAAAACTTGAATATTAGACCTAAAACCTAAATTTTGAATCCTAAAAACCCTAAACCATAAACCCTAAACCCAAAACCCTAAAAGGCTAAACCTTAAACCCTAAACCCCAAACCCTAAATCCTAAACCCTCAACTAACCCGAAACCCTAACCCCTAAACCATATTAAGCTAAAAACCTAGACCTAAACTAAATAAAACCTAAAAATAAAATAAATAAAAAAATTGAATCCCATATAAAATAAAAAAATAAAAAAAATAAAAACCTAAACTAAAACATAAACCTAAACCTAAAAATAAAATAAAATAAAAAATAAAAACTAAACTAAAATAAAATGAATAAATCTTAAAATAATTGAAAAATATAAAAAACCTAAATAAAAAGAACTAAACCTAAAATAAAAATAAAATTAACCTAAAATAAAATAAAACAGAAACTAAATAAAAACCTAAACCTAAGAAATAAACCTAAAAATAAATAAAAATTAAAACCTAAACCCAAAACTATAAAAAAAACCTATACATAAAATAAAAATAAAATAAGCCTAAACCTAAACTAAAATAAACTAAACTAAAATAAATAAAACCTAAACCTAAACCTAAAATAAACTAAACCTATACCAATACCTAAACCCTAAATAAAATAAAAAAAAAACTAAAACTAAACCTAAGCCCAAACTAAAAAATAAAACATAAACATAAATCTAAAATAAAAACCTAAAACCTAAACCAATAAAAAAAACCTAACCTAAACATAAAAATAAAAAATAAAACCTAAACCTAAAAAATAAAATAAAATATAAAACTAAACTAAAAAAATATGCCTAAACCTAAACATAAACCTAAAAACTAAACTAAAACAAAAAACCTAAATTAAAATAAATAAACCTAAAATAAATAAACTAAATTGAATAAAATTAAAATAAACCTAAATAAAAATAAAAAATAAAATAAACTAAAATAAATAAAAATAAACTAAATAAGCTAATTAAACATAAACCTGTTAGTTTACTTAAGTTTTCTAAAAAAAACTCTAAACCTTAAAACTAACCCTAAACCCTAAACCTACAACCCTAAACACTAAACCCTAAACCTTAAAACCATAAACCTTAAACCCCAAACCCTAAACCCTAAACCTTAAACACTAAACCCTAAAACCTATAACCCCAAAACCTATAACCCTAAACCCTAAACCCCAAACCCCAAACCTTAAACCCTAAACCCTAAACACTAAATCCTAAACCCTAAGAACTTAAAACCTAAACCTAAACTAAATAAACCATAAAAATAAATAAATAAATAAACTTAAACCTAAATAAAATAAAAAATAAAATAAAACAAAAATCTAAACTAAGACCGAAACCTAAACCTTAACTTAAACCTAAACCTAAATATAAAAAATAAAAAATAAAAAAAAGAAGAACTAATCTAAAATAAAATAAAAAAAAACCTAAACTAAACTAAAAAAAATAAAATAAACCTAAAAATTAAAAATCTAAATAAAATAAAAACTAAGAAAAAACAAAAATTAAATAAAACAAAAATTAAATAAAAACCGAAACCTTAAACTAAAAAAAAACCTAAAGCTAAAATAAACAAAATAAAATAAACTTAAACCTAAACTAAAATAAGAAAACCTAAACCTAGACCTAAAACAAACTAAACCAAATCCCTAAACTAAGTAAACTAAAAGAAAACCTAAAAATAAACCTAAAATAAAAACCGAAAACCTAAACCTAGGAAAATAAAATAAAAACCTAAACCTAAACCTAAAAATAAAAAATAAAACCTAAACCTAAAAAATAAAATACAAATATAACCAAAATAAAAAATAAATGTAATGCTAAACCTAAACCTAAAAAATAAATTGAAATAAATAAACCTAAAATAAATAAATAAAAATAAATAAAAATAAAATATAAACCTAAATAAACTTAA